>CAHIKZ030000451.1:1050000-1072500 GCA_903632075.3 Acanthosepion pharaonis
AATTCCCCAGGAAATTCTGCGATAAAAATGGTTCACGTGGCTTTTCTCCGTCCTAGTGAGTTTCTTGGTGAATTCCTTGCACTTTATGATCTTTATTTGGTGTCCGACGAAGACACAGGCTTTGCCTTTTTTCCACAGACAGCTTAGGGAAAAGTCTTGAAGCATCTTGAGGGCCGGAGTCTTCTTATCTAGAGCTGTGAATAATTGTTTCATAAGGCCTAATTTTATGTTCAGTGGAGGAACGATTACCTCTCGGGATCCATAAGTATCTCTGCATGTATTATTATGTCTGCATTGCTCACAAAATCCCCATCACCGCCCCAACTAGTTTCCCTTACATCTAAAATGTTGACACGCAATCTATTCATCCCTTGCTTGATGTTTTCCAAGCTTGCCATTTTGCTTACATTCTAATAGACGAAAATACACAATATTTTTATTCATCTCATGAGGAAAAGTCATACCTTCTCAATTAAACTTGCCGTCATGCTAAGCTTGATGAAGCAACCAAAATATCCTCTTCGTACACATTATTTTATCAAATACTGACCATCAAAAAAGACGTTAAAACCCTATTTACGAATGTCCTGAAATTATAGACATCGTAATACAAAATATATATAAGCATTTTTCTCTCTAACCACCTAATATTAGATCAACATTTCGGCATACACTTGTTGCTCGGCATAAATACCTTTTTAAGATGATAATGACATATACGGAGAAACAGATGGTATAGCTATGGGTTCACCTCTCGATTCCACTAATTGAATATCGCCATGGCTCATTTAGAAAACACCGTCTTTAATCATTTTGGCAAACCTATTATATATGCTCGATATCTCAATGATGGATTCATAATAACGAAAAACCTAGACGAAATAGATAAAAAATAATCTTAAAGAAATATTTAAAGGAAATATATGCTCTACAATTTACTTGTAAACTTATAGGATCCATTTCCCCATTAGTAAGCAATTTTACTAGTTCAAGCTATAAAACAGCCACGTGCAAATATAATTGTTACTAAAGGTACACGGATATAAATCAGTTGTTCGAAACATATGACTTGCAGGTGCAAAATAACTTCGCAAATCTTAGTTTATAATTGTTCAATATTTTATAATTGATAAATATTTTACAATTGATCAGTATAAAAACATAACAATAAATGCGAAAAGAAAATTAACCTTAAAGAATTTTTTGAGAATATAAGGACCCTGATATAAACAAGATATAAAAAAAATCATTTCTTCTATGTTGCCTACTATCAAATTTAACATGAATATCATGTAGTCATTTTATCCCTGGTAAACGGTGGAGTAATGGATAGCGGTTCGGATTGTGAAATCGGAGAGCCGAGTTCGAAGTCCATTTAGATTCATTATATTCACTTACGTGCTAATACCCTCGGAAAAGGGTAATATCCACCCAGCTATTCGTAAATAGGGTTTGCCTTGGATGACAACTGGTCTACCACAAGAAGAAAAAAATCTGACTCTTCAGTCATATATCGAACGATACGTGAGCGCCTAAGCGTGTATCGCGCAAGGCATATAACTGACTGAAGGCAATAAAATCACTAAGACTCAAAGGGGTGTGAGTGAATATGAAAACAAAAGGAAAACGTTATTAAGGAGAGAGATCAATGAAAGAAGGGATTTAAGACATTGGATTTAACGTGTTAAAGTTGACAATGAAGCAGGAATCCGAAAGAGAGCTCCATAAGCGAGAAGCGATAGTGAAGAAACAATTAGCATAGAACTGGCGGTTGTAAGTATCAATTTCGACAGGGAAGACAGGGATAACGATTGATATTGTATGGTGAGTTGGAGATTTGAAGATCAAAGTTAAAGTATAAACAATACGAAAATCAATTTTATATATATATATATATATATATATATATATATATATATATATATATATATATCCTTCATATATACCTTCTTGCTTGCCTTAGATTTATAACATTATAAAAGTTTAAAACATCTGGAAACAATGCAACGTGATATGTAAAGAATTTTTTTATTATTAGATAATCAGCCAAAAAGTAAGATAATTCTTTATCAATGGCTGATCGCTTACTTCCGATAAAAAAAAATGTTTATACAAAGTTTGTAGGGCAGTTTAACACATTTCGCATCTGGGCTATCGTATCAACATCTTCGTGAGCGAAATTCGATAATTCCTCGCCTGTTTTCTGTTGGAAAAGGCATTTTTGATATGAAGAAAAACAAAACCTACAGCTGTGATATCAGGAGACCGAACTGGACAAATCCGTGGCTATGTTCTCCCATGCCAGCGATTTGGTAATTTGCTATCTAGAGTTTCATTAATGACACATGAGAAATGTCCAGGTGCACAGGTTTTGCTGCAAAACTCTTTTGCGTTCTCTCTGTCTCTGTCTGTCTGTCTGCATGTCTCTCTCTCTCCCCATCTACTCATCTATCTATCTATCTATCTATCTATCTATCTATCTATCTATATATATATATATATATATATGTTTATATATATATATATATATATATATGTGTGTGTGTGTGTGTGTGTGTGTGTGTGTGTGTGTGTGTGCGTGTGGGGGTGAGTGTGTGTTTGTGTGATCAAATCCGTATTTAACTCTCATAAAATATATTATTTGAGCTGATAGATTTTTATTTAATAATCCGTCAGATTTTATTACTTCAATATTAATGTATTTATTAAACCTATTAGAAAATAGGGAGGCACCGTGGAGTAATAGATAGCAGTTCGGACTGAAGAATCGGAGAGACGAGTTCGAATTCCAGTTGAATCCAGTGCATACACTTACGTGCAAATAGCCTTGGGAAAGTTATAAATCCTCTTCTTCTCCTCCTGCCTTGGATGGCAACTGGTCTACCGCAGAAAGAAATGGAAAGCTACTACGGGAAAATACCTGCCTCGTCAGTCATGTATCTAAAGATACCCGATCGCCTAAGCGTGTATGGCACATAACTGACTGATATTAGGAAATAAATGAAACATCTACTCAAATATGGGTATCTGCTAACAATAATGTTTAAGTAAATATATATGTATGTGTGTTTCCGCCAAATTTGATGACAGTATTT
This sequence comes from Acanthosepion pharaonis, assembly GCA_903632075.3. Classification (NCBI taxonomy): domain Eukaryota; kingdom Metazoa; phylum Mollusca; class Cephalopoda; order Sepiida; family Sepiidae; genus Acanthosepion; species Acanthosepion pharaonis. Next base: position 1,053,096 of record CAHIKZ030000451.1, read on the forward strand.
AAGTTTCATAACATACGTTTTAGAATATATATATATATATATATATATATATATATATATATATATATATATATATATATATATATATATATATATATATATATATATATATATATATATATATATATATATATGAGTGCAGTGGATAGCGGCTTGGATTGAGGAATCGCAGAGAGCCGAGGTCGAATCCATTACATTCACTTACGTGCTAATACCCTTGGGGAAAGGCATGTATCCTCTTCATCTCCCTCCAGCTATGGGTAAAAAATAGCAGGACAGACTGGGTTCTATAGCCTTGGATGGCAACTGGTCTGGGAGAAGGACAACTCTGAATTCAAAACCTGCGGAGGGTCGTTTGGGAACCTTGTGGCATGCATTCGGTGCACCAGGTTTCTGTATTCGTCCCTCCAAAAGTGTGGATGGTCCTGCGAGGCCTTCACCACTATAATCAAATCTCATGTGCCGATGTCGGTTTCCTGGGACTTATCGGCCTGACCCTCATGCGTCGAACGCGACAGGAGAGTCGATTATATATATATGTGTGACGCAATTTCGGATTATATATATATAGATGTATATATATATAGATAGATAGATAATATTAGTGGTAAATATACACATATATAAATATATATGCATACACGTACATATATATTTTTGAATAGAAATTCCAAGAGGATAGAATCCAGGTAGAACTCAATGTGCAGGACAGAGTAAGGATATAATAAAAAGGCTTAAACACTAATATCCCATGGTCATAATTTATTCCATTGGAATCGTAAATACAATCTAATTCATCAGACCTACAAATTCCAAAAGAAAACAGAAAAAACAACTCCGGAAATAAAAAAATAGAAAATAATTATTATATATATATATATATATATATATATATATATATAAATATATATATCATCAGAAATTGCGATATATATACGAGCCGAATTACCCGTGTCACACACTTTTTGCTGCGTGTCACACACTTTTTGAAAGAAAATAATGGTTGATATTAAATCATTGCTATAATTTCTGGAGAAAAATGATGAATTTTAATATTAGTCAATTAGCTTGTCGATGTTATCACAAGCAAATATGTATTGTAAGGCACTACCCACTGATTTCTTATTTCTTGTTCAACTTCACGTCCATATTGTCAAATGTTGATCTTGCTGATGTGACTCCCATCTTCTGGCTTTATTCATTATATTTTGGTTAAGAGTTATTCCCTTCTTCAAATTTAAATTTAATTTAAATCAAACGGAAAAAAAAATTCAGTGAATGAGTTCTGCCGTCAAAATGAACTTGCCGATGTGACCTCTATCTTCTGGATATCTCCTTCTATATTTTGGATAAGAGTCATTCCTTTGTCCAAATTTTAATTTAAAAATCAGTGGGGTGTTTGTGCCATCGTTGGACCCCTTTCGTCAAAAGGAAATATATATATCCAAGTACTTTAGAAGTCATCCCCTTTTCAAATTTAAATATAATTTATACCAAAGAGGAAAAAAATATGTGCTGATATTTTACCCCTCGGGTATCCCGTTGATCAAAATGATCTTGTCGATGTGACCTCAGTTTTCTGGCTTTCTCCTTCTGTATTTCGATAGGAATCACTCCGTTGTCCAAATTTAAATTTAATTTAAATGGAAGGGAAAATTTTCATTGGTGGTTTGTACCTCCTATGATCAAAAGGATATATACTTATTCAGTACCTTAAAAATTCATTCCAGTGTTCAAATGTAAGTTTAACTTATACAAAGGATAAAAACATATTGGAGGGTTTGTTCGCTACTGATTCTCACTGACTCTCACACACACATATATATATATATATATATATATATATATATATATATATATATATATATATATATATATATATAATTTTGCATAATTTTATATATAAGTTAAAAGTATTTAGATAAATAAGACAAACTGGAAATTCGTTTGTGAAAAATAAGACAAACGAAATTTCTCTCTCTCTGCCTCCATATTTTTAAATCAGTTAATTTATAATATATATATATATATATATATATATATATATATATATATATATATATATATATTACAATAAACGTGCAATCAATTTACAAATACATGAATTATTCACACAAAACTAATGCAAAAGGTTAATGATTTAAATGGCGAGACATCCATCATCGCAAACAATTCAAATAGTATACAAAATATATATATTAACCTTGCATTAGTTTTTTGAATAATTCATGTGTATGTATATATATATATATATATATATATATATATATATATATACATACACAGATACATATATATATATATATATATGTGTGTGTGTGTGTGTGTGTGTGTGTGTATTTGTGATTCGTTAGATAGAAGATACAATTAAAATCTGTAATTAATATTGAAAATTTTAAACAATTCCTATATCACTATTCCCACTGGCAGTAGTTTGAAATGCTGAAATGTACTATATATATATATATATATATATATATATATATATATATATATATATATATATATATACTCACGTTTTGCATGAATAGAATTATTTCCAGATTTCTATTCATGACACTGTGGAAGAGATTTAACTTTGGCTAGCCTATAAAATCGTGCTTTTAAATGAAAAGTCAAAATGTTATTGCTTAAATGCATCATAAAATTGTCATATTTTTTAAATATCAAGTATAAATTAATATATTCAGTTTGTATTTTTTTATTTATTTTAGGTTTCCTTTTTTAACGTTTTCATTAGTTGAATAATTGTCGCGTGAAGATTCGAAGGTCTCTGATGATTTGTAATCACGACTTGACGACAACGTCCTCCATTTTAGGAATTGATTAACTTTGGTTCAGGAAATCAACCAACGCTTTATTTGTTCTTTTGAGCGAGTTTCGTTTTGTTCTTTTGTTCTGCATCTACCTTCGAATTCTTCGCAAAATAATACAACTTGAAGTAATTATCTGCAAGATTAATGACATACATGGTTGAGTGCCAAAATTCACACCTGCCTATTCAGCATGGCACCATTTATTCTTTTTTTACAGAAATTTTGGCACTTTACAAAATAACTTTCGTAGAGCAAGTATTCCAGTCTGGATGGATAACTAATGAGTTATCTATCTACATATAAAATTCTATGACTTCCGTTAATCTGTCCGTTCTTCCGTCTTCTTCTTTTAGGTGTCATTCCCCTTCTAGAAGTAGATGATCATGGCCCTCCACATCTTCCTATCTCTTCTAGCTCTTAATAAGATTTGTTATTTCGCCCAAACACTGTTCTAGCATCTATTTGCTCAAGCTAATCAAGTAAGTTACGCGCTGCTTTCCTCTGTCCATTTCCCCTCAATATGTCTTGTGAGTATCAGATTTTCCTAGCCCTCCTTCCTCATAACGTGCCCCAGAAATTTCAACTACCTCTTTCGGGGGTTAAATATGAGTTTCCTTTATGTTTCTATTCTCTCAGAAACCTTGTTTTTGCTGACACGTCCGGTCTATGGTATCCTCAGCATCTTTCCGTATTTCTCTTGCTTCAAGTCTCGTCTTAATCTTTGAGGAGATTATCCAGCATTCGCTGCTATACAGGAAGGCAGATATCAACAGTTCAGTCCTCTTTTCATTGTTTCCAACAATTTTTTTTCTATCTCTTAATACTCTGGCTTTTGGATTGCATCTTTAGTTGCATCAAGACGTCTCCAGAATTCACTGTCGTACTTTCCGTCCTTTGTTTGAACACTTCACAGATATTAAAATTTCAGTACCTGCATGATTTTAGTATGTAATTTGCATTTTGGGCTCCACCTTTTGCTGATAATGATGCATTGTGTTGTCGTTTATTATTAGTCCTTTCTTCTCGATTTACATCGCTAAAATAGCCATACATTGACTGATCGAAACAAATAAGTAAGTTGGTACAAAGAACAATTAGTTTTACTAGGGTGCGTAAAAACCACGAAGTGGGTTTTTTGTCAAAGTATTTTTTTCCAAACAAACAAGCTTATTCAAATTTCATCGATTTGTTTGAGAAATTGAACGAAACGAAGATTCTGTAAATCTCAACAAAAAATGGTAGCGATAACTTCAACCATAGTAAATACTGTGATTATTTCAACACGCGTCAGCGTGATGCAAAACAAATTCTAGTTTATTAAATTACTTAAGTCTGTCTATTCATCAATGCTTCTATTAAACTCCCCTATAGAGTATACTGCCACACAGACACGCTACACGAGGTCTTACTGCTGTTGTTGCGGTAGCAGGTAGATTTTTACGGGATTGTGCTACCATCTCCGCGCCTAAGCCTTTTCGAATTCAGAGTAGTCTATGACTAATAGCCAACCAAGGCTAAATAGCCCAATATATTCTGCTATTTGAGTCATAGCTGAGGGTAAGGAACGTCAGTAATGAATATATTTACTGATACTTTCTTAACTAGAATTTTGTTTTATCATATGTTTGTTTCTGAAAATGGGTCGGTAGTGTATCGGTTAATGAGGTAGAAATTAAAATCGGCGAACCGAGTTCAAATTCGAGCCTAGTGCTTTGCGATAACTTTGCTGGTATAAACTTAGAAAATATAGGAATCCAATTCTTCCCAATTTTCCCATTTATGGATTAAATAGCAGAGTACACTTGGTTCCTCTAGCCTTTGATGACAGCCAGTCTAGGAGAATAACAACCAACGAAATGCTAACGGGAAAAGACTTGAATTTTTCCTTAAGACGTCATCACAAGTTACAGATGATAAAGAACGGGAATCTGTGGATGGCATGCGTCCTAAAAAGAGCATGGCATCCAAATAGACCTCGTTGTTTTTACCATGACTATCCCCACCGAAAATCATTCAACTCTTAAATTAATGAATGGATATCCAGATGCCGGACAAAGAAGCAACTGGGAACAAGAAACCGAAGAGTCGGGTTCGAATTCCAGTCGAGTTCGTTATAATAACTTCCGCGCGAATTCGTCTGTGCTCTCCCTAGAAATTTATGGGCTAAATATAACAGCAGACCGGGCTCTCTAGTTTAGATGACCATCTGAATTCAAAATCAATGTTAAGCAACTTCTTTTTTGGTCAAGAACTAGATGGGTAACCGCATGGGAATACCAGTTGCTTGGATGCAATGGTTGTGTAATGGATAACGGCTCAGGGTGAGAAATCGGAGAGTCGTGTATGAATTACAGTCAGGTTGGTTACTTACGCAAATACCCTTGGGTGATCATGGGTCGAAAAGAGACAAGATCGCCCAAGTCGGCCACATCCGCTTCGACCAACATGGATTGGGTGAGAGTGGTATGTTAATGGTATATTCTACCCCATGAATTTCGAGAAGGATTAAGTCCAACAAAAAGGAATCCTACAGGCTTAGAAGAAGAACTAATTTTAAATTATTTGAACTCTAGTAAAATGTATAAGATCAGAATTTGACAAGATATGATTATAACTAGATTTGGCCAAATTGTTTATATGGGGACCGTTAGTCTTGCTTTAATTTTTTCTAAAGTTATACTATTTGAAGAAGTAATATAAAACTAGTTGAACTTCTTGCAGACATTTTACGCTTTCTTGGATATTTGGGCGAAGCTAGTGCCGGAAATATTGGTATTCTATCTGTCTCCTTATTTTCATGATTATTCTAGGTTCTAATTCATGATAGCTGACTTTCCCAAAAAAGATGCAAATGTGAATAAAAAGAAAATGTTTTTTTTATGTCTAATCGGAATTAATAAAACATTTTCTTTGACTAAATGAAAAAAAAAGAAGATTATAATTGTGACATAAAGGAATATCCCAAGATACGAACTACGAAGTGGAGACACCGAAATCAAGAAAGTAGATAAATTCAAATCTGTAGTAAATGTTTTAATAGAAATCGGAAAATATGTCAGCGAACAGTGAAAGCTCAGTGGATTAGCGAAAGATGCCTTCAAGAGGCTAAGTAACATATTAAGAGAAAGGAAAACTTCGTTAGAAACAAATAAAAACGTACTGAACTAGTATGCAACATCATTAATCCTATGCTGGACAGTCACCTTAAAAATGAAGAACAAACTTGAGGCAACACAAATCTAGTTCTACAGAAACATACTGAGAATACCATGGTCGGAAAATGTGAGCAACGAGTTTTATGGAAAATAGAAAAAAAAGAACACTTATAATTAGAATCAGAAAAAGACAATTTAAATTTATAGGGTACATAATGGGGATAGAAGGTTTGGAGAATTTGACACACGCGGTACATACTGATTTCATGTTTTATTGATTGATTGATTCGCTTATTATTGTTTATCAAAAATTTGCAGGTTATTTAAACCCAGAAATTTTTTTACATTGTACGGAATAATTCACAATGGACGAATTCAACCTATACAGGAAATCGATTGTGAGATAATTAGAACTCCTATCAGGATTCATTATTGTTGACTACAATCTTAGCAACATAAGACAAGCAGATAACACAGTAGTGATAGCAGTTATAGAAAGGAAACTACATTAACTGCTACAGAAAACAGTTAAGCGAGAATAAAAAAACTAAACACGAATTGCAAGAAGACAGAATGTTTGCTTGTAAGCAAACGTAACAATCAAACATGTAAATTATAAATTGTATACCAAAACCAAACATGTAAAACAATTTAAATCGCTGAATTGTTTTAACGGAGAACGGAAAGTCCGACACCGAAATCGCCTATGTAAAAGCTAAGTATCTAGAAACTTAAAAAATAAAGAAAAGCGGACTGAACTGTTACCTAACATATGTCCTCCCATATGACAGAGAATGCAGGACAATCTTTTCACAGAAGACAGTTAAAGCAGCACAAATATGGTCCTACATGTTGCTGAGAATATCATGAAGTGAATACGAAGTTTGAGAGTAAAGGCAAAGAAAAAGGACACATATTTGAATGCAGGAAGAGATAATTGATATTTCTAGGTCACATAATGATGAATATATTGAAACGCATATTGAAAGCAGGCGGAGCATCTTGATGATAAGGGGAACAGAGAAAAAAGGCGTCTAACCTATATAACGAGCTTGTATATATAAATGGCAGAACAATGCTTAAGAGAGATAGCAAAATGACAAAATTTACTAAAGGCTATAAAGGATTGGGAAATGTGCAGAGTCATGGATCAACAAAGAAGACTCACATTAGAAAAATCTTATTTCTATAATGATAAAGTTAAAGTAAAAATCAAGCTTTTATACACTTAAAATGAATCCTATTTTGTCTCGCTAACGTGAGAAAACAAAATTTGTTGGGATAAAATTCATTTCCAGATAACGCCAGTTCATCGACGAAACATGTCAAAATAAACGCTTTCTAAAATGTCTAATATATTCAGTACTAGCAGTAGAGCCCGGCGTTGCCCGGGGATGTAACAGTAAGAAATAGATCAAGTATCGACCATCATAAAAACTGAAAAATAAAATTGACAAAGATTATTGGTTAAGGTTGACGGACACCCATGTCTTAATTATTTTTTTTTTTGTTGTTTTGTTTTTTTTTACGAATTGGTCAAACCCAAACTCAAACAAAAACATTGTTTTCAATCGTTATGAGGCTACCGATTGAATAGAATTTTATTATAAACAATTGTTTTGTAAATTTAATTTTTAAAGCATTCTGAATATAAAAATAAAGAAAAAAGTGTGCAAGACAATAAGAAACACTACCTGCCAAAAAAAAGTAAAGTTTTGTTGAAATCGGTTGAAAAATGTAGGAAATCCGATCCCATATATAAACGAACACACACACACACACAAACTACATGGGTTTTATAATAAGTATAACTCGATATGAATTGTCCCTCTTTCATTCTCGCGATGACTCTTAATGGTGTTTTCAAACTGATTTCGTGCAAAAACAATTGTGTTTTTTCAATTTTTGGCGCTGTCAGAAACACCGCAAGGTAATTTTACGTAGTCCTGTGAAGTTTTGTTGAAATCGGTTGAAAAATGTAGGAAATCCGATCCAATATATAAACGTACAGACACACACACACACACACAATCTACATTTTATAATAAGTAAGATTCCGTTGGATTCTTATACAGATTTGCTCGTACAAGAATTTTTTTTTCCAAATACTTTTTTTTATTTTTTGTATATAAAATCTCTCGTATATTTGATTTTTGCATAAACTTGCGAACAATCACGCGTCTTCCTTCACCATATCTAGGTAATTATCTATGCGGTTCAAGAGAACATTTTCCCGTCATACCATTCTCTCTAATCCAATCGTAACAACACCTAAGTATCTAATTATTCATGAACGGATAGGATAATAAATGTAACTGAAGAAATATCAGATCTTACCAGAGGCTTATTTATCATCCAGGTTTCATATAACTATCCCAGATTAACGATCTGGGAGTTGTGATAAAACAATTCTATTTTGTGGTTTGGATTTTTTTTCCACTAACGTGTAATATCGAGAAACAAATCTTCGACAAGCACCCGTCTGCAATGGAAATATAATTCAATGTAAATCCAAACATTGCTGATAACACTTGACGTGTGGACGGACGGGTCCGTCTACGGAATCTTTTAAACATGTTATTTTGGAATTTTCTATGAAACTACACTCTAGGGCAAACTTTGACATTCTTCATTTATTGCAAGATTTTGAATCATCCACTTATAATTAATACAGAGTGCGGCAAAAATATTTCCTACAAATACCTCCAATTAATTAAGAGACATTAACTAGTTGAAGAATCCATTGCCACCAATGATATTGGTAGGTATTCCTTCTGCAATAAGTATGTGGCCGAGTGGTTACAACGTTCGCATTCTGTTCATGAGACCTGGGTTCGAATCTCGCCATGGTCGATTTGTCAGGAAGAAGACTTCCTGATGTTATCGAAGGGCCTGAAAACTAAAGGGTTGACCCAAAGTTTGAAAGTTAAATTGTGCAGACGGGACCCTTGGGTGCCGTCGTTATCTGTGCTAGCACGAAGTAGCCGAGGGCTTAAGCGTGCTGGCCTTGTTCAAATTGTTGAACGCTTTTCCAGAAACTGTAACGAAGGTCTATTCAGCATTGTTGCAGTATTACCCACAGGTGGGCTCTGTGGTGTTGAATAAACAAAATACGCCTGAGCAAGCGTCTGCAATAGGGATTGGATAGCCACTCTAGTAGATGGGTATCCTCGAATACATTTCTTCTACACACTTTTTAAACTGCAATATTTACACTATTTATATTCAGACTATCGCCCTTGTCTTTATTGTTTCGGTCGTTGAGCTCTCCATCCCGAAAAAATGAGGACAACAGTCCGAATGTAAATAGTGTCAATAATGATAACTCATCAACAAAGGATTTCAGACTAAAACTAACTGTAATAGCATATCCTACTTAAGTATGAAGAACTTAAACAGAGATTTCACTACGTTGAAAGCTGTGAAGTTGTTCGAAATTATAGTTTTAAGTAACTTGTATATCAGAAAGAGGCAAAAAATCAATCGTAACATTCAGATATTCAAAGAGACCAAAAGAGGCCTTGCACGCAGAAGATATTCTAGTAGCTTGAAATCCCACTGAAAATGAATTGTAGCAAGACTGACGTCCACAATGATATCACCAAGTTCCAAACCGATAGCTCTTATTCTGAGCGAGAGAAAAGTGGGCCACCCAGAAAAAAAAACCCTAGAGACAGACGTATCAAAAAAATCTGTCTTTTCAAGCGCTTCGACAAGTTCATGTCAAGATTTTCGAGCGTCTCGGGGGTACAGTTATCCAGGACTGTTTTTCGCAGATTGTTCACTGATATCCAACTAATATACTCCGCCATTTCGGCGGGAACGAACGATAACTGATAGCACAGTGACAAATATCCCATATCAGCCAATCAATGGACACCTGATAATGATGACCAGATGGTACATATTCGAAACGTGGCTATAATAATGTCTATATCAACCAAGTTATAAGCAATAGTTTGACATAATGAAAGAACAATATCCTGCAATTCTGCCCGATAAACAACATTGGGGAAACTAAAAATTGACCGCTGACTTTTGCCAAAAAGTATGAATATTGTACAGAGGACTAATTAGGAAACCTTATATCACCTGATGAATCCACAATGCAGCAGTCAGTATTATGTCAGGTGGTCTTCAAGAAAGAGATATGATGCAAATGTCACGAGAAAACTATGAAACTTCCAGTCAGTTACGATTGGATTAGCTGTTTTTCCTTTTCGGAAGTCTGGAATATCCATGAAGTGTGGAAAGTATCTGAAAATGTTGCAGGATAAACAGAAGATTCCCATGTATAACAGGACGATAATGCCTTGCGCTACAAGACAAAGAAAGTTCAAGAATATAACTGTCACTATGACGGAATGGCCTGAAAACAATTCTGACCAAAATCCCATAGAAAAATTATGGGATTACATAGGAATAAAGTTGTGGAAGAACAGCCAACCAAGGTTCTTAGGGACTCTATAAAGAACGTATGATCAACTGGGATTTCATCAATAATATAGCCAAAGACTTGTACCCAGTACGATTCGTCCTATTGAAGCGGTCATCAAAGCGAAAGATAGTGAGACTAAATACTAGATTTTACTGAAGGTAATAGAGAATAAACAATTTGTGAAGCATTTTTAGTGATTACTGCTTTTATTATTTTTAATATATTCACATTTTTCGTTCCTTTTTTTAAAAAAATAATGTTTTTCTTAAACTTCTGGTCACGACTGTAAGCTTTTTTTTTTTTGGTGCTGTTTCTTTTGTGCGTTCTTATGCGAATTTTTACACCAAAACTATCTTATATCTTTCATTGAATATTAAAATGCAACAAACCTCCTTATGTCTTATAACTGAAGCATTATGGGAAATAACTCTATGTGTACCATTTATGTCAGAGTTTCGTTCACAAAATTTAATCAATGAGATAATTTTATTCTTAAATGGCTTTTTTATTCCTTTTCTCTGTGGAATTCCTTTTTCGTGTCGAATTCTTGGCTTTGTTCTCTGTTACTCTACGAAGTTTAAAAACAATATACGTGTTTATCTTTACTTTAATTGTCTTATTATTTTCATTGTTCCAATAGATGCCCACTTAAAAAAGAAAAAAAAGATTGTAATAACTTTCTCAACCAAATCCTTATCGTAACTGTAATGACAAATGTACGTAGGTGTAGGCTTTAAGAAAGCTTTATTCAACTGAGAATACAAGGTTCACGTATAGTGTCATTTTATAGTCCCAGTAAACAGAAATAGCTCTCACAAAGAGGAGACTAACAAAAGAAGGCGAGACATCTCTTGATTATTCATAACTGTAACATTAGGTAATTCTTAACATTAATAAAATGATTACATACGTTAAAACAGTTAACGTTCACAAGGATAAAATACCTTAAAGGATATCGGGTAACCTACAAATGAAAAACAGAAATCATTAAGTTTGCATAATTTACCTATATATCACAAGCATAAATACGCATCGTGCGTTTCTTGATAAAATCTATAAATTTCTAAACCTTTAAGAAATCCATAGAGAAACGACTCCACCTGCATTAGTCAATAGTTTTAAATAACGAATCATGGCATACAAAACCGAAAAAAGTATAGTCGTAAATGAAGCAATTAAATTATTTTATCTAATACAAAGCTAAGCATATAAAGTTTTAAAAAAATTTAGATATAATAAATTTAATAATTTAAATAACAGAATGAGGAAAATTAAAAGCAATTATAACTATACTTATCTCGATAAAATAAAAAAATATATATATATAAAGTTATTAGCGAATTATCCTAGTTAAATTGAAATATTTGCATCACAACGGCTATATAACATTTCATTTTCACCTCAAAAGTATTAAAACATGAGGAAATGTGCTCAGAAAAAATAGTCGTGGATTACAACTTAGTATCTAAACTACTTTACGACAGTAAATGTTGGGCAATCCCTTCAAGGATGAAGAAAACTGTTGAAGCTCCAGAGATGTCTTTCTACCCAGGAATCATGAGAATACTGATATAGACAGAAATCTAAGGAACGAGTAAGTTTTGTTGAACTTCCAAACTTACCAAAGGAATACGAAGCAAATGATGTCGAATTTACGCCCTGATCGACGGTTGGTGGGTCCTGGAAAATGTCTGAACTGGTAGAATTAAAGATTGTAGTTAGACTGAGCACTTTTCATGAAAAAAGTGAAAGGCTGGCAACATGAAATCAGTGGGGTAACGATTGAAGGGTGAAAAAGAATTTGTCACACGCAGGGCCGTGTAAACGCTTTTGAACACAGTCAATGATGAAGAGGTAGGAATTGTCAGCACCATTTCAGTTAGGGAGGAGACAATATGAGACTATGAATGCAGCTTGATAGCAGAGCACTGTGCAAGCTAGGAATTAAGATTAATGCCTCACTGGAACTACAAAGACACTGACACTTACAATCAGAAAGAGAAATTCAGTAGAGTAGAATTGAACACTCACAGAACACATTGAAGGCAAAAGATACCGAGGGAAACATCAAATAAACTATCTAACGAACTCCTATAATAATATTTACATTATTCGGACGATTGTCTTCATCTTTGTTGTCATATTTATCACAACGTTTCGGTTGTTGTACGCTCCAGCCTTCTTCAGGTGGTTGTAAGGTCGAACTGAACCCTTCATTTCACTCGCTGGGGTAGACTGTTCTAGTTCTGCGTCTAATGGATGTCAGTTATCAGTTATCTCTCTTTAATTCATCTCTCCAAATCCTCTACTGCCTTAACCAGGCAATGCACTCACAACTCTTTGGCTCATGTCATTGGATCCAAACAATGCGTTTACCCATTGTGCCATGTGTCCTTACCGATACTGAACTCCTGTAAGTTGATGGAAGAGCAGGTACTGAGAGCGGTAGTAAGAGAAATACTGCTCAGAGATAAAAATTGTATTTATTTATTGATGGCTATGAACGTTCACGTCTCAAAGAGATACAGCACATAATATTGATTTAATTTGATTTGATGGATTCGTTTTTACGGTTTATCAACCCCTTGTAGGTTATATAAATACGAGACGATATTTTTACATTGTAAGATTTCTTTTACATAATAATAATTTAGTAATACAAGTTTTAATTAACACATAGCTGAGAGGAGAAGAGGCGTATTGATAACTTTCTCAAGTGTATTTGCGCGTAAGTGGTTATAATGGCTCCAACTGGAATTGAAACTCGGCTCTCCGCTTCAGAACCATTACCCATTACACCTACAGCGTACCTACTGGGTACCTACTACGGGAGAAAAAATCTGCCTCGTCAGTTATGTATCGAAAGATACATGATCGCCTAAACGTGTATCACGCATGTCACATAACGGACTGATCCATTACACCACACGTACATACAAGCGTACATAATCTGGTACTCCCAAGCGGTCAACCACCTATGTATTGGCTTATGTTACTTAACTTCGGTCATCGTACTGGAAGTGATGTTTCATTGAGATGCTGCCGTAAAGGATAATGTAGCAACACTCTGAATCTCAGCTAATATGGATCATATTTACAATATTGCAGACACGTTGTATTTTTGGGGGTGGGAAATATGCGATGTTGCTTTAACGTTGCAATCACCCATATTCCTGACTCCAAATTGCACAATGCTCAAGAACTGTAAAGCGCTGTAAATGGGGAAAAAAAATCTGCACTGCTAAAATAAAATCAGAGTACATTTTCTCCAATTAACAATATAAAGGGTGTTTCATTAAGAGGGATCAAAATCAGCAGTAAATAAATCAGTGTTATTAGTGAGAATTTACTTACTTCTCTATTGGATCATATTATTTAAATCATGACAATGATGTGTGAAAAATAATATCGCCCAAATGCCCGCCACGTCTTCGGCGGCACACCACCACTCGATGGTCAAAATTTTTGATGACATCTCTGCATAGTTGCTTCTCGATCTCACCAATATACATTATTATCTCATCCTTAAGCTGTTGAACATTAGTTGGCTTGTTGGCATGAACCTTACTTTTGAGATGACCCCAAAGGAAGAAATTTAAAGTCGTCAAGTGGCCAATTGACTTTTTTTTTAAGCATTTCACCCCAAGCAAGGCGGGAAGCCACTAGTACGCAAGGGGTTACAGAAAATTTAGAGCAAGATCAGATAGGAGTGATAGAAGAAAGGATGAGGGTAGTGGATAGATCAAGGCAACTGGAGATATCGATTGACATTACACTTGAATAGCTGGAGATTATAGCTCACAGGGAAACAGGAAAGAGAAGGGAGTTCCACAGGCGAGAGGGCGAGACATGAAGCTATTAGAGTAGAAGAGACGGCTATATTTAGGAGTTTCGACAGTGAAGGGGTGAGCGGGATGCCAGCCTCGTGAGGCGCTGGAACTCGTGACGTCTGGGGAACCAGCGAATGCAGCTCCTCGGAGCAATTTCCATGGAAGTATTTGTAGAACAGACAGAGGGAGGCGACGGCGCGTCTGTGAGAAAGTGACTGTAGACGAGATGATTCGAGAGATGATGCGACCTGGGAACTTCTCATTGCTTTTCTGTTTGAACGTCCATTTTCATAATAGGTTTCAATAACTTTAACACGTTGTTTGATTTTTAATCTTTACATGGTTGAAATTTCCAAAGACTTAAGTTGTTAAATCTGAAAGAAAAAAAAAAAAAAATCATTAGACACTTAAACTTAATTAACATTTAAAATCGGTCGAAATTATTGGAAAAAAAAGTTTATATAGAATGTATAGCATAAAATTTATTATCAAACTTCTGGTAAGATTTTATACAAGACAAACTATTTGCAACGTTACCCGAAACGCTGGGGGCATATTGAGGGACGTTTACTAGAACAAACTTTGTACAAACTCTATATAACGTTTCAGAAACTTCATTTTATATGCCAAATACAGGATGGAAATTGTAGTAAGTGGACAACTACAGCTTAGAGAAACAAAAGATAAGAAACTGTGGAGAGCCATGATCACCCACATCCTGAAGTGACACGGAATATAAAGGAAGATTAAAAAAATATTTCATTTAGTATTGACCCTATTAATTTATTTACAGTTTGCCGTTATATTTTATTTATTAAGGATAGCTTTATTTTATTCATTGTTAATAATAAATAAATAAGCTTTTAGGGGAGTTATATATGTGAGCAAAAAATTATAAACCCCTAAGATTTATATATAAAAGAATACTGGTAAAAATGAGAAACACGTTGTGGAAACAATAAAATGAGTAATTATTTATTATCTGATTGTTATGTGGTTTTGAAGAACGAGTAAGTGTTTGGGGTGAAATGAAGATTAAATATGGATCGAAATCTGACAGAAAGATAAGATAAAGTCAAGTGTATAAAGTCTTTCTCTTATGTTGTTTTTTTTTTTAATTTTTTTTATTTTATTATAGATGTGTGTAATGAGTATCCGGATAATTTAGTTGGAAAATACAAGACGTTCCTGGGGTTTTCTTACATCGAATTTTTGTTGAGTGTCTTGTTGGTTTTCTTACATCGAATTTTTGTTGAGTGTCTTGTTGGTTTTCTTACATCGAATTTTTGTTGACGGCCTTTCCTTTTTCAGGATATAATTGTAACATTTAACCTTAAGTTAAAGTTACAATTATATCCTGAAAAAGGAAAGACCGTCGTGTTGATGGCCTGCTCGCGTTGACTGCTTGTCCGAGCGTGAGTATGTCACGTTTTTATGTGTGTAGAAATAAACAATGGGGTCGAGTCACATTGATCTACAAAGAGGGAATTAATGATGATTATATTTGTTATAATAATTTAAATTTATTTTTCTAAATTTATTCATTTTAGTTCATTTTATTGGTAACTTACTTTTCGTAATATCGCTATCTCTAATAGTATTTTATATTTTTATTATTAGTTTATTTGTGCGTCTGTTTGGTGCTCTTCAAGGAGATAGTGTTTGGATTTTTTTTCTCGTTTTCCTTGCTTTTCCCCCTTGGCAATTTTTATGTGAAGTCGTTATGTCGGACTCCAAAAGTTTTGTCTCTGAGCATCATGTCCCAAAGCCCTAACCGTCATGTCAAGTTTTTCATAGTTTTCTTTCTTGCAGCTGTTCGTGACACTGCAAGTAGCAGTTAATAAAAAAGCAAATATTAAATCTAAAGCTTGAATTTGCTCTAAAATTAAAATCAATAACAATTTTCTGGACAATTCTCTAGTTTTTGAAATTGCAACAAAGCAAGAATGCTTATTTTGACTTGTGGTGGCACACCAACGAAGTGATGGTAGGTTATAGACATACGTTTCCCGAATTTACGAATCGTGACACCAACTAGGATAAGAGTATAAAATGCGCATGAGTCACAGCCAAATATGCTTACTATGGTGATAGGATTTCGTAAAAGAAGCTCATTACCTTGTTGGTGGGGCCCGGTTAGAAATACCTTTAGGTCGAGTAATCCTGTCTGCTTAGCTGGTTTTAGATTGAGGACATCCCCAGGAATCTCCATGAGACAACCAAGTTATCTTAGCTACATCCTCCTTAAAACGTTCGACATTCGACCCACAGCCTTGATACCCCTTCCCTAGACAAGCTCAGGAACAAATATATGCTCAATGCGTAAAGAAACATGCCGAAGGATTTAAGCGCGAGCAACACATATATGTTAACACTTTGAGTTAGAGAAACCAGCCTGCCTCCAATCAGCATCGCTGATGCTCAACTTCACAGGAGCGACTCACTGAGCCTTCTTCGTCTCACGTCTTCTACTGACCTGAGGTGGAACAACTACATTGAATCAATAGCTACATCTATCGTAAAAACAGCCGGTTCACTGTGTCGCGCCAGAAGGGGTTTTTTTCTCGTCTGCACCCAGCCTTCAAATCTACAAAGCTACCATTCTTCCGGGGATCTCAACAAAATCCAAAGATGGATATATGCAAAGTGATAGGTTCCTGAACTGATATATCGACTCCGGTCACTTTCTCACAGCCATGATGTGGCTTCCCTCGGTCTAACATATATTTTCATGGCAACTGCTCTGACGAGCTATTTTCACTGGTACCCCAACTGTTACAGTTTTTTGTGTACATACTGTGTAACTAGTGAGCGAGTCAAAATGACTTAATTCCCTTTATAGTCTACAAATAGAAGGTGGACCAATCAGAAGCCGCACAACACTGTATCCGTCGTGTATAAAGGCGGCCATCTTTGTTTTCCTACCGGAATGACCAGAGGCAACTTGTCCGGCGAACAGGACAGACGGAAGATCTACGCTCTGCTACCTTGCTGCGATATCCACTGCGAACCTGCACTACGCTTTCCTACTGTCTCCGAAATATTCACTGCCACCCTCTGGATTCTAGACTCGAAGACGACCGTCAAAATGTCTAACACCAACTGCATGAATTTAAGCGTGCTACTAGGGTGTTTACTGCCGAAACAGTTAAATGCAAGTTCCTCTCCTACTCCAAAATCTTCTTCACTCACACTTCCAGACAATGGAACTTCCTTCATCTTACTTTCTTCCCTGATAGCTATAATCTTCAAAGGTTTAAATGTAATATCAATCGAAATCTTCTGATGCCTTGGTCTTGATCCCCGTCCTTATCTTTATCCATTCCTCAAACACCACTCTTTACTTTCTAACTCTCTGTAACAGCTTGCGTGCTAGCTGCACTCCTGCCTTGCTTGGGGTCAAATGTTTCAAAAGAAAACAAAAGCGATGAAAATCATGCTACGTGAAGTATCAGTGTATTCATTAATATTGCGGTATCTACCGTGAATTCCTCCTAAAAATACAGGATGTGGAATTAATAACTATTAGGCACTTCATATACCTTAGTGTATAGAAAATTAACTATAGAATATAGTGAAAGATAATACCAATTTTACTATAGGATATAATGAAAAATAATAACAAATTTACTATAGAAAATAATGAAAGATAATAACAAATTTACTATAGAATATAATAAAAGATAACAAATTTACTATAGAATATAATGAATGATAATAACAAATTTACTGTATTGAAAGATAATAACACATTTACTATAGAATATAATAAAAGATAATAACACATTTACTATAGAATATAATGAAAGATAATAACACATTTACTATAGAATATAATGAATGATAATAACAAATTTACTATAGAATATAATGAATGATAATAAATTTACTATAGAATATAATGAGTGATAGTAAATTTAGTATAGGATATAATGAGTGATAGTAACAAATTTACTATAGGATATAATGAAAGATAATAACAAATTTACAAACGGTGCTGTAAGTTTTTTTTTTATTTCCCCAACGCAAATTTCAATAAAACATTAAACTAAAAACCCAAATCATGTGTTTTAAAAAAACGATTGAGAATTTCACATCGAAGTCACGCATGTCGCCAAACTCGATTATAAATGTCTAAATTTTCAAACGCTTCATGGCTTTCTTCTTTTGGCATCCATTCGCTTGATGTCAGCTATAGTCCAGTTAAGGATGTTGAAACTGTTTTGCACCACAGGAAAAACCAAGGTGATTATGGCTGATATTCTGTTGCTTTTTTATTTTTTTTTATTTTTAATTCAGTTTGGTATTCCGTACCAGGTAAGTATAACTGCATTTCCAGTTTACCTGTCAAATTTCTTAAGTTCCGTTTGGAATATTCTTGGGGCGATAGAACCTACAACGTTTTTCGTATCGCCTTGTTCTTTAGTGTCTTCAGTTTCTGTTTTAGTATTTCCTTGATTGACGGAATTTCATTCAGTGATTTCATTTTTTATTCCCGCTTGATCTTTTTCCATTTACATATGGAGACATGTGGGTTTCTTGTGGTCAAATCTAGTATCAAAATCACATATCTGATTTCCTTTATTTTTCGCATCCGTTTTGCTTTCCAAGTTTGCTCTCTTTGATGTTTTCATTTTCCTGATCGCAAGCTTCCCAGTAGCTGCCAAAACTGTTGCGTATATGACATTATTAAATTCTCTGATGTTTCCAAGTGGTTTGTCCGTTAACAGTATTTCCTGTGCAGCGACCTATATTTGCACAGTGTACTTATTGGTCTTTGTCTTATAAATATTGGGAAGATGGTCTGTGTCTGACATTTGTGAGACAGTTACTCTGATGAGTACTTGGATGATGTGGAATTTTTCGCTTCGGCGATTTCGCCTCTGCCCTTATGTAGTTGGCCTCATTTTCAGTGACATGATCTGTATAACTGCAGGTTATATCACAGGTAGATTCTTCGGATTTATTTCCTGGGAGATTATTATTTCGTTTCTGATTTATTTTAGTTTTTACCCCATCCGTTGTCATATTGTTTATTTTGACCCTCATCTCTTTATTTTTTGAGTGATAGGTTGTCTTATTCTATCTCATATCTAGATTATCTCATCTATTACTCTATCTGAGAGTCTTTTATTTCGAACGATGTCCCCGCGGACATTGGTCCGC
>CAHIKZ030000451.1:1075000-1087500 GCA_903632075.3 Acanthosepion pharaonis
TTAAGCAGCATCTTTTCATTTATACACGTTTCATTAAATAATATAGACAAGTGTTGTCTGTTTATTTTATGTAAACTCTTTTCATAACGTCTAATAAGTTTAATAACATTATAATTGAACGAAGAAAGAAATTCACAATATTGATCCATATTTTATTTAATACAATCTAAGCTTTCGGCTTACATAAGCCATTATCAAAGATGTCAATTACAACATATTAAGCAATATACGGACAAGACAGTGATGACAGTCTGTGAATATTTACATAGATGATTTCTAAGCAACGATAAACACATGCATATAAGACGCTAGAAGCGAAAATCACACCGCATCTCATGACGTCACACATGGCCACACGAAAGTGAATTGTGGAAGTATGAAGTATGGAAAGCCGTTGGCACAAACCAATGGCCTCCGTCACCAATTACAGACATTTAAGGATATTTGTAGAGATTCCATAGTTGATTTTGTTTAGGTTGGGTTTCAACAGTTTAATGTATAATGCTTCAAGGATTTTTTAGTTTTTGTCTATTGTTTTCATGTCGAAGTATAACTGTGTTTTCGACAAGTATTTTACGGAATTGAGTGTGTGTGCAGGCATTTAAAACAACATACTTCAAAGATGTAAGATATTAAAATGCAGATGTAAGATATTAAAATATGTTAAAAATCGCTACACAGTTACAATTATGTTTCAACGCCACAAATGTGTCTCTTCAGGCGATGTTAAATTACTGGCGAGTGAAAGATTAATTTAATTTAAAAAATCAGAATAATTAAATAAATAAACTAGTGGGCTTTGTCGTAATCAGCCAATTGAATGTGACCTACGTTAAATTCAAATTCACAGGAAAAAAAATTTGTATAGATCTTGACACGAATAATATAATACCTAGACAATTTCTTTATTGGTAGATATAGATTATTGCATTATTTCGCAAATGTATCGACGTCAGACGCTCAAACTTCCCAAGAAGCAAACGCACAAGAGATGGGGAGGAATTTAACATAATGCTAACGAGTTATATCTTCGTTCAGCTACTTACATAAAATTTTGTATTTGATAAATAAAATACCCCTCTAAGAAACTGGCAAACAAAAATCAGAGAACTATTTTGGCAAATTAATATGAAACCATTAAATAAAGACATTAATAATACCACCTAATCAATGAAAGATGTTAGCAATACTAACCAAAACCTGCAAATCCATATAAGATGTTAATAATACTAACCAAATACCAATACAAAGTGATATTAAATCAAAATGAAGCGTACAAATAGAATAGTAAGCCATATAAGGTGAACAGAATCCATCTACTGTTTCTTACTATAAGGAAAAATATCAAATTCAAAGTTTAAACATATTGTAAGGTCAAAGGCAGGCTATGCTTATATAATTTACAGTCATTTCACTTCTTTAATCTAATAAAGAGTTTTTGTAAAATAAAAAACTAGTAATTTCTAATTTTTCATGTATAGATCTACATGTTCTAGCTTTTTTAAACATTATTAACATGTTTATTAATATCTTTCATTGTTGGTATTATTAACATTTTACATGAACCTTCCTGCTTACTAATGAAATACAAAGGAAATGAGGATGATTCATTCTTTTGTACGAGGCATAATCGTTTACTTTGTCCTTTATTTAAGTCAATATATGTGTGTGTTTGTGTGTGTATATACTATTTCCTTGTAACAAAACAATGTATATATATATGTGTGTGTGTGTGTGTGTGTGTGTGTGTGTGTGTGTGTGTGTGTGTGTGTGAAGGAATATGTATAAACATACTGGCAAAAACAGAGATTAGTTTAAAATGGTACAGCGGTCATAAGAAAGATAAGTACAAAGTTCTTTTTTCCCCCTTTCTCGACCAATCCTAATTGTTTTATTACCCCTTAAGCAGAGGAACATTGTCTCCATCAGTCAAAGAGGAACTTCGATTACTACCACACAAAAGACAATGGTTAAACATAAGGAAAAACTTAATTATTTTTAGTGGATACTCTTATTAGAGTAGACGCTCCGTTTATTTATTACACCGTATATTTATTTATTTTCATTTAACGTACTGAATATCCGAGAAATATTATTAAAGGAGACGTAGGTTCGCATCCTGCTGGAGAGCGCATATTTTCTTTAATAAGATTTCCCTAATATTCAGTCCGGCAAATGAAAATATATACAGTGGGTGGGGGGGACAAATATTCGTACACATACATATTTTTAATTTATTGTACTTCCAACTAATGAATAAACATACCTTTCATATAATTAGCTGTACACAGATGCATGATAACTAAATATACATTCAAAACAGAAAAGAATTTTGATGTAATAGAAATAAATTCGTACAATGCAATTTTCAGATTTAAAAATTTTGGTAAATAGATCAGTTAAAATGATATGTCAATATTATTTTCATTTTCTCTCATTTAGACGATAATTTATCTTTCGCAACATATATACATATATATATATATATATATATATGTGTGTGTATGTATATATATATATATATATATATATATATATATGTACAGATTTTTAAGTTATTGTATTTTCAACTAATTAATAAACATATTTTTCAGAATTAACTGTACAAAGATGCATAATAACTAAATATGTATAGAAAACAGAAAAAATAATTTAATGGAAATAAATCTCATTTATCCATTTTAATGGGCGAAAAATCTATTCGTAAAATACAAAATACATAATCTTCATTTAATACTTTTCAGAATAGCCATTACTCACCTCCACAGCAACCAGCCTCAAACAAAGTTCTCAATTAATGAATTGCAAATTTTACTTGTTATTTTATTCCATTCTTCTTCGCATATGGTCTTCAGATCCGGGATGTTTTTTTAGAGCTCTCGACAGGATTTAAATTTTCAAATAACTCCACAGTTTCTCGATTGGGTTTAAAACTAGGGATTGACTTGGCTATTTCAGGAAATTTACATTATTTTAAGCAAGCCATTTCTTCCTAGATTTTGCCGTGTATTTCGGATCATTATCTTGTTCGAAGGTCCAGTCAGGAGGAATTTCAAAATTTTCAACCGAAATCATTATATATTCTTACAAAATATTTTCATATGCTGGGATATTCAATCTACCATCTATTGCTAATATGCGGTCAATACCTTTTGTAGAAAAACATCCGCAAACGATGATGCTGCCACCACAAAATTTCACTGTTGGAATTTGTGTCCTTTTGTTTCATGGCACCGTCATCTCTCCTACGTACATGATTTCTAGAATTACGTCTCCAAAACTCATTTGGTTTCGTCTGGCCATAATACTCTTTCTCAATACGTTTTTTATATCTCTTTATGTTCACGAACAAATTTTAACGAGGCATCTCTGTTTCTTTTCAATTCGCATCCTGCCTGAGGCGCATATTTTTTCCTTAATAAGGTTTCCCAAATATTCGGACCGATATATATATATATATATATATATATATATATATATATATATATATATATATATATATATATATCAGGTGATGTCAAGTCAGGGAAAGGTGGGGGGTGTCTAAATTTGAAATGGAAGATGTATTAAGCCTAGTCTGGTTAGCGTGTCTATGGAGATTTATTTATTTTTTATTTTATTTTTTTATGAAAGGGATTTGTGCATATAAAAAAAACTCCCGTAACGTTTGTTTTTTGACGACTTCATAAAGGGTTATCTTTTTTGTAGGGTATTTAAACTGTTATTAACACCCAACACACGCCTACCCAATTTAAACAATTCGCCCTAGCTGTTACCATGGAAATTTTGATTTCAATTATTAAAACACGTAAATTTCAGAAATACGTTATTCCAAAAAATTTCGCTTGAAGATGGAACAGAGTTTACTTTAACTCAATTTAATTCAAATAATTATATTGAAGTTTTCGGCTCTTGTTTTGAAAGATGAGACCTCTTATGTCGCGATTTGGAATCATATTTTTAAATAAATAATTATATTTATGCTCTACTTTTGTATCGAGCACTATTTTAAAAAAAATAATAACTAAAATACTAAGGAACTTTGTATTATTTACCTTACCAGTTCCTTCCTATTTTCTATATATTTTCATATATATATATATATATATATATATATATATATATATATATACTCTCGACTATCCCGTCGACTTCGATGAAGGAGGGTCAAGCAGATCAGTTCCTAGGAAACCGACAGCCAGACAGCAGCACATGCCATTTGATAACAGTGATGAAGGTTTTGCGTAGAACCATCCACCACACTTTTTCAAGGGCCGAATACAGAGACCTGGTGCACTACGTGCCACAAGGCCCCAAACGACCCTCCGCAGGTTTTGAATTCGGAATTGACCGACTCTTCGACAAGTTACTATCCAAGGGTATAGACAAACTGGGTTATATATATATATATATATATATATATATATATATATATATATATATATATATTTGTGGGTTTAGGAAAGATATAAGCGTGAAGCATGGCATTGTAAATTTAGTCATTGATGGAAAAGAACAATGGAATTTGCTAATAAAGACTGAAGGATACAAGAGAAGTAAATAAAAGGAAATTGAAACAAGTAAAAAGATCAGAACAAGAGAAGATGAACAGGTTTTATGAACCACGAAAAGAGATTTAAGAGAATTCCGAAGTCAAATAAGCAAGTAAAAGTGGATTGAACGGCAAGTCGTTATTTCCAGAAACTGTCACTGTGATTGACAACTTAGAATATGTAAAATTTTAAGAATATTTTCTAAAGACTTGAAGGCAACCAAATTAATATGTGTAGATAAACAAATTGAAGAGAAACCTCCCAGTGAGCTGAAGAAGCACGGTAAAAACGGATTTCACGACAGCAATATTTAGTGATGCATTGTAAACATCAATGGAACAAACTGATGGCTGAAAAAGAACTCTGATTGACAGTTAGGTTTCATCATTTTACCGATGTAATTGCTGTATGTAACCATTCTATGCTAACAGTTTCTTGTCTTGCCCTTCTCAGTTGTCGAACTCTCTTCTGGCTTTCCAGTCAACTTTCATCATCAGAAATTTAATTGAAGTCCCAATTTTTCTATCTTCTTAATTTCCGTTATTTTATTGTTTTCCCGCCTTAATATTGTTTTTTGTCTTTTTCTGTTCATATCTCTGAAATTATTTAAAAAAAAAAACTAATTACACTATTTACATCGTTCTGACTGTTGGCCTCATCCTTAATCCCATATTCACGACGTTTCGACTGCTGTGTGCTCCGGCGTTCTTCTGGAGATATACATTGGAATTTCGAACCGGGGGTAGATTGTTCTAATTCCACATGCTAAGTCTTTTTTTGATAACTCAGTTTCAGCTAATTTCCTCTAGTATCTCAACACTCGAATTTTTTTGTTTCCTCTGCTGTGGCCAGGTACTGAATTCATAACTCTTGGGTCGTTACTTTTAGGATTGCTCAACCAACGCTTTTATCCACTTGGGGATATCACCTTAAGAAGGCCAGAGAATACATCGGCCGAAAAGTTGTGAATATGGCAATAAAGATGAAGACAGCAGTCCGAACGATGTGAATAGGGTAAATAGTTTTTTTTATTCTTTTTCTCATATTTTTTCACACTCGCTAACCCTTGCTTTTTAGTGGTTTCATTCCCTGGATAAGGGTTAAATGATCTTTAAAAAATGAAATAGTTTAGCGCTTTGATGAAAACAGCCGACCAACACTATTTAGAAGGTAATAGTTGTAGGGTGAAATATTTGAGTAATGAATTAAGCGATAAAAATAAAATTCCGTTTACAGTTAATGCAGATAACAAAGAAAATTTAAAGGATTATTGTAAGTTCGTAGAATTTTTTTTGTTTTTTGAGTGGTTAAGTTTGCATCTGAAAACCTTTAAGATGAAGGGTATACTAACGCAAAATTCTGCTGTTTCGTATTCTATAAACCTCACCATTAAAAATACGTTTTCAAGACAGCGAATTGACGAAATGGTTTCCGGCCTCTTTAGATATTAATTCGTTAAAGAACTTGTGATTCATCATTTGAAGACGTCTGATCTGAGAATGGAGAATAATTTTAAAGCAGAAAATTGTTATCAGAAGTAATAAAAATATTCTGCGCGTAATATTAACGCTAAAACCGTAGAAAATCAACTCTAGTTCGACATTAATATCAAACTTCTGAATATCAGTAAGAGAACATTGTTCCAAAAGGGTTTGTCGTGTTATGACCCCAAATATGTACTGCGCTCACGCTAAGAAATAACAAAGAAGGCTATGCACTCGGTGCCACACCAGAACATCGTAGAAGCCAGGTGTATCAGAGGTTTCACCTGGAAGGTAACCGCATATTAATCAAGTACATAATACCGCTTCACCAGATGGGCGTGGTTGCCTCCGACATGAAAAGAAGTGGTTACGCAGGTAAAACCAACGGAGCACAGGAAGTTATATAAACTCTTCACATGAGAAGAAAAAAACAAAATCAGTCACCAATCTAATGAGCTTGTGTAAAGGTTTAGCAGAACAGGGACAATATGGATAGCAAACAAAAAATATTATGAACTACAAAGGACAGGAACTTGAGGAGAGTCATGATCGCTAACGTCCTTAAGAGACATGGCAAAGAGAAGAAGAGAAAGATGTGGTATTAGTTAACAATAAAGTGCTGTTCGATAAAAGTGACTCACCTGATTTTTTTTTACTAAATGTTTTCTTCTGAGCAGTTCCAAAATACCACCCTCCCGCACACAAAAAAAAAACAAACGCGAGATATTCCGCCTGTGAACACTGGAACGAATGAAACATCCATCCTTTGATTGAATAAAGTGTTCATTCAAAAATTATCTAACGTTATCACAAAGAAAACGATCACTGCTTTTTAAACGAAAACATTATTTTATTAATGAGCATAGGATGAAAGGATATTGCTGGTGTACTTTACCTAACGATGAGATATACCTCTACAGCAATAACAGATTGTTGCGTTTTGTGATGTCTCGGATTCCAGTTGTGTATTGGCAATTCCTCAAGCCCCAAGGTTTCGTCACAAACTGAACGATGGTCAGTCCTCCTTAAGTTTCTTTTCTTCACTTCATTTTAACGAAGGCATAGTAATTATCATTTCTTGGTGTAGCGGGAGTGTGTTGGTGAAAAGGAAATAGAGAGGACGAATGTCAATAGGTTGGCCAACTATTTACCATTACGTGTTGGTCTGCCTCACTCTGCCACACAAGTTGAAGAAATCAGGGAGCGGTAAGATTACCATTTGGGCTAGTCTACATAATCCGTAACTTTTTGCGGAACTGGCTTGTAAATTATCTAAAGCAAGACGTGTATTCTATTTTTACTCACATGCGCCTTGTTTGAAAAGTATCCACTACAGAAGTGGGATCGAAATCGCTATAGTAGTGATTGTCTGTAATATAAGCTTACCACTATTTCGCGGCAAAGTCCATTTTTTTCTAAGCTCAGGTAAGATTAGCAGAGTTAGACTGGAATACTCTACACTTGCTAATTAATCTATTGGATGAACTTTTTGTTACTCAATAGTAAGTGCCTTTACTAGACTTTAAAAAAAGATTCGTTTCTGTCGTTGTTGTAGTGAAATTTCATGGATGACTTCTGAATTTGTCTTCAAAGTTTTCCATTTTCAACTATGAATCCAAAGTTGAGGTACCATAGTTTAGGTATGTACTATTATTGATTCACACCATATCTGTTTTGAACACGGTGAGGATCAAATTCCCGACAAATATATCTTTCTGTGAGTATAGTAGTTACACGTGATTTTCACAAATTTTGGCTCCGAAAAATGATTTTCCTTTTTGGTATTTTAACTCTTGATTCTATTGCACCTTTTTTTTTATTTATTTTCCTTCTTTCACTTAATTATCGTCTGTTCTTTCATTTATTTATTTACTCTCTTTTCATTGGCTCATATTTAAGCGTTTTCCACTTTTTGTTTTTCATCTTCTTTCACTTATTTTTACATCGTTTCTTTTCTTCTTTCTTTATTCTTCTGTATATCATATTCTTCTTTATTTGCATATGATCCCCATCCTTCTTTTCTGTGTATCGTTTTCTTTTTTCTTCTTCTTTTGCCATCGTTTATTCCTGCTTTATTTCATTGTTTTATGCTTCATTTTTCTTTCTGTCTTTTTCCTTTCTTTCTTTCTTTCTTTCTTTCTTTCTTTCTTTCTTTCTTTCTTCGTTCATGTCCATCACTTTTTCATCATTTATTATTACCATTTCATTTTTTTCTTTCTTTCTTTCTTTCTTTCTTTCTTTCTTTCTTTTCTTTCTTCGTTTCTTCCTTCGTTTTTTCATCATTTTTATTATCATTTCATTTTCTTTTCATTTCTTTTCTTTTTTTTTCTTTCTTTCTTTCTTTCTTCGTTTATGTCCATCACTTTTTCATCATTTATTATTACCATTTCATTTTCTTTCTTTCTTTCTTTCTTTCTTTCTTTCTTTCTTTCTTTCTTCGTTTATGTCCATCACTTTTTCATCATTTATTATTACCATTTCATTTTCTTTCTTTCTTTCTTTCTTTCTTTCTTTCTTTCTTCGTTTATGTCCATCACTTTTTCATCATTTATTATTAACATTTCATTTTCTTTCTTTCTTTCTTTCTTTCTTCATTTATGTCCATCACTTTTTCATCATTTATTATTACCATTTCATTTTCTTTCTTTGTTTGTTTGTTTCTTTCTTTCTTTCTTTCTTCCTTCGTTTATTTTTCATCATATATTATTACCATTTCATTTTCTTTCTTTCTTTCTTTCTCTTTTTTTCTTTCTTTCTTTCTTCGTTCATGTCCATCACTTTTTCATCATTTATTATTACCATTTCATTTTCTTTCTTTGTTTCATTCTTTCTTTCTTTCTTTCTTTCTTTCTTTCTTTCTTTCTTCGTTTATGTCCATCACTTTTTCATCATTTATTATTACCATTTCATTTTCTTTGTCTATATTTCTGAGATGAGGTATTATGTACAGTATTTACATTAGTCGGACTATTGTCCTCATCTTTGTCGCCATATTTGTCACAACGTTTCGGCCGTTGTACGCTCCGGCCTTCTTCAGGTGGTTGGAATTTCGAACTGAACCCTTTATTTCGATCACTGGGTTAGACTGTTCTAGTTCCACGTGCCATGTTTGATGGATGTCAGTTATCAGTTATCTCCTGCTAATTTTCCCTCTGAAAGTTCTCCACTGCCTTAACCAGGTATTGAACTCACCTTATTTGGGTCTGTCACTGGATCTAACCAACGCCTTTATCCATTGTACCATTTGTCTTCAAGAAATAAAGGGTTCAGTTCGAAATTCCAACCACCTGATGAAGGCCGGAGCGTACAACGGCCGAAACGTTGTGACAAATATGGCGACAAAGATGAGGACAATAGTCCGACTAATGTAAATACTGTTCATTTTTTTTCTTTCTTTCTTTCTTTCTTTCCCGATTAATTATATCTAATTTCTACTTCCTCTTTATTTCAATCATGTTTCCTTTTTTCTGACTTTCTTCATGTATTTTTATATCCTTCCCTTCCTTCCTTCTTCCTTTTTATGACAATAAAAATAATCAACCAACCAACATTTTCCTTCTTTCCTTTACTTTCTTAATTCCTTTCTTTCTCTCACGTTTTCTTTTTTTTTCTTCCTTTCATATTTTATATACTTTCTTTTTCTTTCTTTCTATTTGTCTTTCTGTTCTTTCTTTTTCTTCTCTTGTCTGTTGGTATCTTTTTTTCTGTCATTCTACTTTATTCACTTGTAGTTTTCTCTCTTTATTCATTTTTTTTCCCTATCATAGTTTCTTTTTATTTTCTCACTTATTCTCTATCGTTTAAATCTATCTAGATTTCGTTTTCCTTTCTCTTTTCTTTCTTCCTCACAATTTGTTTATTTTTTTTTTACCATTATTCAGATATATTTGCGTTTTTCTTTTCTTTTTTTCGTTTATTCCTATCACGTTTTATTTATTCTTTCTTTCTGTCTGTCTTATTTAATATAGTTTGCTTTTCTTTCTTTCGTTTCCATTTTTTTTTTTTTTTCGCATTATTTGTCGTTCTTTCTTTCTATCTCATTTTCTTTTCGCTTTCTTTCTTTATCCGTTTATTCCTATGACTTTTTTCTTTTTTTAATTTCTTTCTTATTTCATAACATTTCCTATCTTTCTTTCTTTCGTTTCCTTTTGTTGATTTGCTTGTTAGTATCTTCCTTTCGTGTTTCTTTTCCGTCTTTATTCGTTTATTCATATCATTTTTTTCTTTGCATCATTTCACTTCGTTTCTTTATTTCATTTTTCTTTGTTTAATGTCATCTTTTTTCTTTTTACTTCCTTCTTTCTTTCTTTCTTTCTTTATTTCTCACTTTTCGTATTTATGAATTCGTTCTGTTTTTTCCATTTTTTATTTCCATTTATTCAGATATTTTTAGCCGTTTATTTTTCTTTCTTTCTTTCTTTCTTTCTTTCTTTCTTTCTTTCTTTCTTTCGTTCTTTCTTTATAACATTCATTTCATTATTTCGTACACCCTTTTAATAAGTTAAATTCCTGGGTGCTCTAAAGACTTTGATCTGTTGAAAACATTTCTTCTAGTGTTTAATTTTCCAATTACCGTTTTCGTATTGAAAAAAATGCCTTCCGGGAATATAAGGAAATCTAAAAATCAACCAAACGTCATGGTTCCTGTCTATCGAAAGACTTTGAACATTGGAAATTTAATATTAGCCACCTCGCAGGATTAAAAGAACCCAATCTTATATATATATATATATATATATATATATATATATATATATATAAAGACACTGGTACGTAAGTCAAAGCTTTCAACAGGATTTTTCTTGTTTGTTTTGTTTAGAAAGGATGTTCCACCAAGGAAAATTCATGTTCTTTTTTTGGTAGACTTTTGGAAATGAAAACGGAAAATTCTTGTAACCTCTTAAAAAAGTTTTAATTTTACGCATTTTTCGTTCGGGACTTTAGCTTAATGCGCTGACGATAAATACTCAAGTTTAAAGTAAGGCTAAAAAATAGTTGAGTATTTTAAAACATTTAATAAGATTAATTCATGCACAATTTTATAAAAAAAATGAATATGTGAACAAATGCAACCAGTGCAACGTACCAGAACCTCCAATCGAAAATACTGCCATTGTGGACCCAGCCTCGGTTTTGACACCGGAAGTCATGTCGGGGTTTGGGGATGAGGGTCTACCACCTGCAGTTGGATTCAGCTGTGAATTTTTGCTGATAGTAAAGCTAGGGCAGCAGAGAGAAATGAGACTGCGAATTATATTGGTTTGATGGAGAGGTCGGAAGGTATTGGTAGAACCCAACATCTCATTTTTGCTTTCCGTTTTACTGTTTAAGACGTTTACCCTCAAGACAGTAACGGCCATTGAGAAATGAAAACACATCAGTCGTAATAGTTTGAAAAACTGTCTTCATAATTAACATAGTACATAAATTTCAGTTTTTCACCGAGTCTTCGAGAGTCATGATCACCTATGTCCTGAAGGGTCTCGGCCCATAGAAGAAAAAGATCAGTGAAGGTCAACTTCATTACAGTTGTGAATTGATTCGCAAGACAAGCTTAATAAACGTGTTTGCTTCGTAGGTGCTTTACGGTAGTAAGTATTTGTACATACCCTTGCCCTCCTCCTCCGCCTCCTCCTCATTCTTCTTCTTCTTCTTCTTCTTCTTATTATTATTATTATTATTATTATTATTATTATTATTATTATTGTTACTATTCTCCTAATTCAATCATTCTTTTATTCTTTCCTTTTCATCTTTTTATCATAATTATTTCTTTCTTCTTCTCCTCCTAATTCTTTCTTTCTTTCTTTCTTCTTCTTCTTCTTCTTCTTATTATTATTATTATTATTATTATTATTATTATTATTAATGTTATTAGTATTACTAGTCTCCAAATTCATTCATTCTTTCTTTCTTTTTCTTCTTCTTTTCCTAATTCTTTCTTTCTTCTTCTCCTCCTAATTCTTTCTTTCTTTCTTTCCTCTTTTTCTCATCCTAATTCTTTCTTTCTTCTTCTTCTGCAAATTCTTTCTTTCTTTCTTTCTTTCTTTCTTCATTTACTTCTCCTAATTCTTTCTTTCTTCTTCGACTTCTTCTTCTTCTTCTTCTTTTTTATAATTATTCACCGTCATCGTTTTATTCATATTATTCTTCCTTTTCTTCTTCTTCTTCTTCTTCTTCTTCTTCTTCTTGCTTAGTAGGTTCTCCACGATAGTAATTTTTCTTCTTCTTCTTCTTCTTCTTATTATTATTATTATTATTATTATTATTATTATTATTCGTACTTATACTTCTATGTAATTATTCATCTTCACCCCTTCCTTATACTTCTTCTACTTGCATCGTAGTTGCTCCACGGTAGAAGATTTCGAACATGTCCTTCCTCTCTCTCTCTCTCTCTTCTTCTTCTTCTTCTGCTTCTTCTTCTTCTTCTTCCATCTTTTTTTTCTTTTTGTTCTTATTG
>CAHIKZ030000451.1:1092500-1202500 GCA_903632075.3 Acanthosepion pharaonis
TCTATTGTATTTTTCATCAAAATATACTTAGCTTTTTAAAAAATACAAATTTTATAATTATTGTAATTTGTTTATATTTTCAAAATT
The DNA here is from genome assembly GCA_903632075.3 of Acanthosepion pharaonis. Lineage (NCBI taxonomy): Eukaryota > Metazoa > Mollusca > Cephalopoda > Sepiida > Sepiidae > Acanthosepion > Acanthosepion pharaonis. Next base: position 1,092,588 of record CAHIKZ030000451.1, read on the forward strand.
AGTGTGTTTTATTAAAAAAAAACCTGCTCACAAGCTAATCTCGGAACTAACTTTACTTTTAGGTTAAACACTAGTTTTTTTTAATTTAATATTGCATTTCGAACTTTATTTTCAATTTTATTTTGAAAAATACTTTTGTGTAATTTTTGACAATACATATATTTTCTTTTTCAGATATCTTAATAAAAATGCATTCCAAATTGCCTTATAGCCTTATCAAAATTCCACGGTATGCTGATGAGTTGATGACTAATGATGTATCTTCCAATCTTGGAGCCAGTCTTGACAATGCCTTGCTCTTGGATTTGAGGGCTATTGGCCTTCTTATCCCCAATATTTATATAGATAAATGTAAATTGATAGAGCAAAGGCTAAAGTGAAATCAAATGCCAATCAACAGAATGATGAAAAGGTGGAAAATATTTGTATTGGAGTTGATGAGAGAACTGAAAAAGACACACTAATGTACAAGGAAATAGTGGAGGAAAATGGAGAGAAGACATTGAAAAAAATCAAGGAACCAGAACGCCACTTGACTGTCACGAAGATGACATATGAAAGTGACTATCTGACACATAGGGTTCTTCCTAATATTGCTGCAATTTGTGCTGTTCTTGCCGAGCAAGTGGCTGATGTTTTGCTTGAATTCAACAGTGTGAGCACTATCAAGGCTATCCTTGTTGACAACACTAATGTCAATACAGGCTGTGGAGGTGGATTCTTTGCACTTCTAGAAAGAAATCTTAACAGAAATCTTCACACTATTGGTTGCTCCTTGCACCAAAATAAACTTCCGTTTAGAGCTCATTTTAAACATATAGATGGTACCACAAAAACCCTACCATATTCAATGGTCTACTGGGTACATTATGTGCAAATGATTACCATAATTTACTCCAAATATCATTTTCAGATCTTGGCAGTCTTTTGGATTCTATTTTTAAATTAAAAAATTACAGATACCCTTAGTTGTGACCAAAGACTCCTTTATCAATATACAGTGGGTATTTCTAGAAGTCAGGTAGATGTATATCATGGAAACTTGGTCCATTACACCAGGCAAGGTGGTTTACTTTAGCCATCAGTCTGATGCGTTTATGGACTCGTGGTGCATGCTACACGAAATCTTTCAACCAAATTCCACAGTTAATAAATTTTATTGTGAATGTGTATGCCATTTAGTGGTTCGAAATTAAAAGAAATAACAAGTTCTACAATCAGTAAATGTATATTTTAAATATGATCCAAAGGATTAGGAAGCAACCATATGAAATCCAACAGATCACATTGAAAAAAATTTACAATACAATGCTTTCGCCTTACTGCCTGAAAATATCTTATATTCAATGGTCAAATCTGATGAACTGGAAGTGAGCGAAGAAGCTATAAAAAGAATTTGGCCATTAGGTTAGTAAATATTTATTTATATAAAACTGACTGAATTAGTTATGCCGATTTACGGAATCATTTTAAGGATTTTATCTAATTTCACCATAAATATTAAAGCAGTACAGAGTGCATTTGTTTTTTAAAAATAAATCAGATTAATTTTTATATTCTTTCAGGAGTGGAGAGCAAACCAAGAAAAGATTAAAAAGTATCAAAACTATCAATTTTAAAGCTATGCACTGGAGACAGTTAAAAGATCTGTCATTCAGTGGGGTTTGTGAACCACAACTCACAGAAGAATATTCTGAAAATGAACTTCGGGAATCAGTATTAAATGGTACGAAGTTTGACTTGCCAAATTTCCCCTCACGTTCTCAAGGCGTGGAACGGAAAGTCAAGTTAACAACAGAAGCTTCTCAATCTGTGTATGCCTTTGGAGCACATAATAGCAAAATTTTTGTGTCAGAAATTGAGACCATCATTTTCATCTAAGGACTTTTATATGGAGCTATTTAACTCTATGTATTAATCCCTATTAAACTATTATTTCTTTCTCCATATTTATATGTTTAGTATATATTCATTCATAATAGAAAAAATCAATTTTAAGGTATCCAACTATTACTCCGTAATTCATGAGGTAAAAAAAAACAGCATTTCGAAGTCTTCACTGGTAATATGGTGTGGGAGCGGATTTTCAATTTGAAGTTGACTTATAATTTCTTCATTTTATTTCATTTTGATAAAATAAAATAACATTCCCTGATTTAAAAACTGAAATTGCTTGTTTTTTTTATCAATATTTAGTCCTTATCTTGCAAATTCGAGGATTTTTCAGTTCATTTTTGTCTACGACCTTTGATGCTTAATGCTCAAAAAACCGTTGAAGTGTCAGATCTAAGTTTTTGTATCAGTTCTTAATAGGTCTATACACAATTTTCGGTACATTATTCTCTTTGATATTTAAAAAAAAAGAAAAAAAAACCTACCTAATATATATATATATATATATATATATATATATATATATATATATATATATATATATATATATATTTTTAAAAGCATAATATTTTTAAAACTAACTGCGTCAGTAATGGTAAACTATGGATGACGCTAATTAATATACTTTAATGCCTAATAAACGAAAGTGTGTAAATGTTCTTATTGTTTTGCTTATATGCTGGAGGAGGGTGGTAAGTTGATTGAGGACGTTTGGACATTTCTCATAAAACTTGTAGGATATTTATTTACTTCAGGTACACTACCGGCAAGGTATTTGAGGACGTTTCCCCCCTAACTTTAGTCCGATATCATTAAACACACACACACGCATATATTATTATTATTATTATTATTATTATTATTATTATATATATATATATTATATAATTTACTAAATTATACTTATATATATATATATATATATATATATATATATATATTATGACATTTACTTAGTTTTGGCTGTCACATTTTCAGTAAATATGTATAAAAGAATGGTCGTTGAGAAAATGTACAATACATACATACACACACGCATACACACACAGGCAGGCACACAAACACACACACACACACACACACACACACACACACACACACACACACATATATATATATATATATATATATATATATATATATATATATATATATATATATATATATATGTACGTATTGAATTCAACCTATAATGCCCATATATTTTTTATCGTTTGTTTCCAATTTTCAGATGTATATAAGGATTGAATTGTTTCATAAACTGACTGATATTCTTGTTTTCTTTTCTATTCTTGTGTTTTTCCACATATTTTTTTAAACTTTCAGACATTTTAATCATTTCACCGCAAGCAAGGCGATAAAGCCACAAAGACGTATAGCGAGTGAAAAAAAAATGATAAACGTTAATTGACCAGAAAGGACTATAAAAAAACGTAATTAAATGTTGTTAATCTTACAAGTGACACATTTGCTGCCAGTGAGTCAGACAAGATCCCATTGGCTATACCCAGACAATTCATACAGATTTGAAAATTTAAATTATTTCAAAGTGCCATCGTGTGTAATAATAATTGGAGTTAGACCGCAGCGGAACGGAAAAAAAAAACATGAACCTCGGACAGCTTATCCACCATTTCGAACATGATATACAACATATCCGCAAGTATCTGTACTTGCTCGCGTTTCCCTGCGTATGGACTAATACGTTACCTACATATATATCCGGAGAAAATAACATACGGCAAGACAGAGAGACTACTAGATATCTATCTATCTATCTAGCTAGCTAGCTAGATAGATAGATAGATAAACTATAAGAAACGACATAAAATCAACTGAGACGCAGATGTTTGATTGAGTTGACAGTCAGAATTATGAACAAGTTATTGATTTCCACTCGCTTTCTCCTCAAAATGCGTTTTCGGCCATTTACTTCACATTGCGCATCGTCCGCTCCTAAGTAACCTTAAACATTATTGTGTAGCAGAAACTAACAGACTTTGACAGTCAGACATTACTAACCTTGTCGCCGATGGCTATTCCCCGAGAAAGCCATCAACAGTCATTGGTTCTCGAACCATTCAGACTATGTAAATACCCAGCTTCCATTTCCGTCTTCAGCTAAGTCTGAGAGCATTCTGGACAAATTTGCTGCATCTGGAAGAAAAAGAACGAGAGTTACAATCTGTAGAACTTCCTGTGTTTGTTTTGTCATTGCTGCAATGTGGACTGCAAGAATAAGAAAGGAAGTTTTTTTTTTGTTTTTTTTTTTTAATCCAAAATGGCACTGGCATGACTCCTTCGTTCTCTGCATACTTTTAGTAATATAAGTCTTCATTTTTTTTTCTGTTATGGAGTAACCGATACTGGGATGTTTAGCAGTGTATAATAACTGTCTGAAGCATTCTGAAACAGTCCTCGTATCTTGGTCGAAACGTCGAGAATCAAGCAACGGATTATTGGCAACATATCTCTCAAGCTCGAAATTTTAATAAAAGAAAACTTATCGTCAGGAAGAGATATTCAAAAGAATTTCTAGGATAAATAGTGAGGAAAGAGGGCTTTGAAAATATGGTACTCATAGGACAAGTTGAAGGCAAGACGGACAGAGTAAAACAACGCATAAAATACCTGGTGAGCATGAGTAAATAGATTGCAGAACAAGATATAGGAGAGATAAAAATTAATTAAGAGTCAAAATTGATTAAGAGTTACAAAGGGCAGGGAATAGTGGAGAGTCATGATCGTCAACGTCATGAAGGTAAACCTCACATAGAAGAAGGACGTATTATTGTGGCGCGAACGTTACATTACCGATGATTGAGAGTGCTCTATAAAAATTTCCCTATGGTCGAGTTTTTTTACAGCCAGGTTCACCTATTACAAGGCCCGAGGGCCGCTCGAAATATAGGGTTCTGTTTAAAGGCCGTTTGTGTGTATAGAAGTGGAAGGTAACGGTTAAATATGGCCTTGAACACGTTAAGATTATAGTGATCGGGGAAACATCTTGTTGGGAGTCGGTTCCACAAGGCAGTGGTTACGGAGGAAGAAACTGCTTATGCGGAATTTACTTCTCATCGATGGAATACGGAGGGAATGTAGGCGGTTCGCTACTATTTAAGTGGCAAGGCGTGTTTTGTTGTAAAGTTTTGCCTCGGCGGGACCAGAGAATTTAGTTCGTCTGAGCACGTTCCATGAGAGTATCGGTAGAGCAGCTAGAGACTTGCCACATACCGCCCGTGGGAGAGAGGTTGAAGGGTGGAGAATAGTTTGTCACGCACAAAGGATTGTAGACGCTTTTGAATTCTGTCGTGATTGGAGAGTGAGGTCTAGGCAGTTCCCGCCCAAATATGACAACAGTACTTGATTTTTGGCCCGATCCGTTTGTTAAGACCGGAGTATGGAGACCATCACAGCATGCAACACCCTTGAGGAATACCCCAAAATATATCGCACGGGAGAATAGTCTAGCTGTTTCATAAATTCGGTGACATAGTAATTATGAGTTCAATCACATGACTGGGCAGTGTGGATTTGGATATAGTGTAAAAAGGTTGAGAAATAACTGAAATGTACTACAAATAAAACAGTACAAAATATCCTAAGGCATGGGCAGTGGAACGAGAATAGTATATCCCCGTTGATTGAAATAAAGAGTTCAGTTCGGAGTTCCATCTAGGTTACCCGGATCGACATACACCTGATGAAGGCCAGAGGGTCTGCACAACGACGGAAACTTTATTACAACAACACAGAAGAGGACAATAATCCGCATGTAAATAGTATAAATAAGACATAAAGCAATTTGTCGTTCTGGGTATGACGATAAACAACAGGCGACCACCAGATGATGACACAAATTTGTGAAACGTTCCATATTTGTATCTATACGGTTATTCAATATATATATATATATATTTGACGTGCAAAAAAAATACGTAAAAACGTCATTTTTACGTTAAATTACGTTTTTGCACCAAGTTAATATATATATATTGAATAACCGTATAGATACAAATATGGAACGTTTCACAAATTTGTGTCATCATCTGGTGGTCGCTCTTGGTCTTGGTAAGTGGTTGCGTGATCCAGTGACTCTAAGAGCGATGCCGACCGAGCGTTGTGAACCCTTGGCAAGTTCGAAGACCAGCACCCAAGACAAAGAGCGACCAACCTGCAAAGACCCCCAGCGGTGGAACAAACGCATTATGATTGCAACAGATCTCAAAGATCAGCATAGATATTCACAATTGATAGGCAGATCATTACGAGCGCATGACTGGGAACCACGACGTGTTGTAAAGGCTGGCCAGCTTGTCTCGCTAAAGCAAATTACGACTGTGTATTGATTTCGTTCCTCACTGGGTCCCCCAATCTTCCATTCATTTTCCACAACTCTGCTACGCTTAGAAAACCACCAGAACCTAAAAATCTTTGATAAACCGTGAAAATTTGATCAATCAATCCACGTTTAGTTTAAGTGTGTCAATCCAAAGTCTGAATACGTTCAGTTTATTATCTAAAACGTAGACAAAACAGTTTCTGAGGAATTGATAGGATTTATTTTTGATCCGTTATGTTTATTACTTCAACCGTTATTTTTAGTGGCTACCCATAAATTTTGGTGGGCTTTTCGTTCATTGGGACAGAACGTTCTAAGGCATGACGCGTCATAACCCTGGTTTCGTCTACACGGAGGAACGCAGGATCGAAACTAGCCGGAGACTACTATTTATGTTTAAAGATTTCTCGAATACGCAGATTGATAATTGTAAACAACACCATTTAAAAAATATATATATATATATATATATATATATATATATATATATATATATATATATATAAAGAAAAGAAAACACATAAAAAACCTTAATAAAATCAAGCAAAATCTTCAAGCCAAAGCAAAACAAAAAATTATGAGTAACGATCTCTCGCTGTCCATTTCAGGATCGAAACCTGACGGTTAACACTATGTTTAAAGATTTCTCGAATGCGCAGATCGATAATTGTAAACCACACTGTTTAAAAATCAATATATATATATAATCGAAATATACATATATATATATATATATAATCGAAAAAAAAACACCTAAAAATACTTCATAAAATCAAGCGAAATCTTCAAGCAAAAACAACAACAACAAAAAAATTCTCAGTATTGATTTCTCGTTGTCCATTTCAGAATCTAAATCCGCCGGTGAGCACTATGTTTAAAGATTTCTCGAAAGCGCAGATCGATAATTGTAATCCCCATTGTTTAAAAATTAAAACGGGGCGTCTATTTCAAATACGAGTATCCATTAAAAATGAAGTCATAGAAATATATCTGAGTGGCATCTCGACGCTGTGTAATGGTTAGCAACCTTTTATCGACCGAACCACTATGAGTGAGCATTGAATTCGATCATCACCGGGTACCCCTTACATTCAACCTTATGCCACAGCTGAGCCACGCTTAGAAAATCAACATAAAATATATATCTGTGTAAGATATAGAGATACAATAGAGTGAGTTATGTATTGGAGTTGTTACACGTATATATATGTGTGTAAATTCGTGTAAGAATTCTCTAAAACACTCCAACTAGCAATAGTTTCATAGTGTTTTTGTATAGTTTCTATTTATGATTGTCTTACGACAAAGAACTTGAATTAACATCCCTGTGGATGTCAGCGTTTGTCATTTCTGCATCACTAGTTTTACACAATCATTTTTATTTATTTATTTATTCATTTATTATTTTTTACCTTCTCCTTCTTTGTCGTTCCTTTCGTTCGTCTCTTTCTTTTTCTTCCTGCCCCATCACTTGTTTTTTTTTTTTGTCGGTCATGTCACTGACTTTATTCTGGTCTCAGCAGAGTAGGTAGCAGGAAAAGTTCAGAGAGGTGGGCAAAACGAAAGGTGAGCATCTGCCGCAATTGATATCAGAAGTTGACATCATGTAAAAAGAAATGCTTCTTCTCGCTTCTTTTGTTTACTTTTTTCTTATAAGGCAACGTCGGCAAAGATGAAAAAAAATATGATGTTTTCATGACGGCAAGAACCCTAAATAAAAGCAAGAAAAAAGAAAATTACAATCCTAATAAAACACTTTATATATAAATCGCATACAGATGCAAAAATAGGTATACAGTTGATGAAAAACTAAGCGTGCACTCAAAACATATTGTACTGATTTTTAAGACTAATCAAGAGTGATCTCTCCTTGTTTCGTTACTCTCCTCTTTGAGAGAGCTATTTCTATTTACTGGCACTATAAAAGGACACTATACGCGAACCTTGTATTCTTAGTTGAATAAAGCTTTCTTAAAGCCTACACCTGTGTACTTTTGTCATTACACTGGGTAAACAAACATATCAATAATAAACAAATCAGATCCTCAAATGTTCAAATTGTTTATCCCCATCCTTCACACCTTTCTCTTTACCCTCAAAATATCTATTAGTATTATTCATTACAACAAATATTATAATTAATGAATTATATTAAAAATAAAAATATTAAAAATGATTTTACTGAATTAAATGAATTCTAGTATTAAATGAATCCAATAACGACTATTACAATACTGTAAATACTTGTATAATAATAACTGAATACCTACTTTACGGCCTCTTCTACATATATATATTTATATATATATATATATATATATATATATATATATAGAGAGAGAGAGAAAGAGATAGATAGATAGATAGATAGATAATATTAGTGGTAAATATACACATACATATGCTATGATATAGCTAAAATATATCTAAAATATATATACATACATACATACATACATACATACATACATATATATATTTGTATAAAAATAAATCCAAGAGGATAGAATCCAGGTAGAACTCAATGTCCAGGACAGAGTAAGGATATAATAAAAAGGCTTAAACACTAAGAGCTTAAGTTTTATATATATATATATATATATATATATATATATATATATATATATATACAAAATGTAAACTGATATTCTATGCAACATTTGCTAGACACATACACAAAAACACAAAAATATATCAATTATGCGGTGCAGTTTAATTTATATTACACTGAATTTTTCTCGCAAAAAGTAAATTAGTAATGTTAATAAGATAAAATGGCGAATTTACTTCGCTAACTAAATTTTAAAACTTCATTAACCCACTAACAACTCGATGAATCTTAGAATACTTTTTTTGTGGGGGGGGTGTTAAAATTATAATCTGCATTATGTCTTTCTTAAATATGCAAGTACTTTCACTTTATCAAAAAGAAAATAGTTTCTATACCTGATGATGACCGGAGAACTAAACGTATTGCACTGATTGTCATGAATAATCAAGAGCAGTCTCCCCTTACTCGTTACTCTCCTCTTTAAGGGAGCTATTTCTGTTTACTGGAACTATAAAACAACGCGAACGTTGTATTCTCAGTTTAAAAAAAAAAAAAAAATTTAATCCTACACCTGCGTAATTTTGTCATTACACTGATTATAGAAACATATCAATAATAAACATATCAATCCCTCAAATGTTTTGCCCCAGTCATTCACGCCTTACCCTCACGTTGTCATTATTATTTATCATAAATTAAAAAAATATAATAAATTTATTATAATAAAAATATAAATATTAAAAAGTCTAGTATTAAATGAATCCTAGAACCATTATTATAATACTTGTATAAAAAGAACTCCATATCTACTTTTGCGGCCCCTTGCACACACACACACATGTATCTATATCTATCTATCTATCTATCTATCTATATATATATATATATATGTAAGCAAATATATGGATATAGATCCGACAGTATGAAGAAAAATATATTCGGAAAAAAACAAACAAAAATCCTCATATACAATTATGCTGTTTTAATGTTGATATGTCAGCGTCGGACGTTTCGGTCTAATAAACCATCTTCAGGACATATTCATTAATTATAACATTATTAGTGTCTTTGTCATGTTGTATTGATAATGTTATAATTTATGAATATGTCCTGAAGATGGTTTATTAGACCGAAACGTCCGACGCTGACATATTAACATTAAAACAGCATAATTGTATATAAGGATTTTTGTTTTGTTTTTTCCGTATATATTTTTCTTCATATAAGTATATATACATATACAAAAATAATATTAATGTTTTTATGCCAAATTTGGTATAGATATGTATGTATATGTGTGTATGTGTCTGTGTATATGGAGTTGTAAATAGAAAGAAATAGGTAGCCCAATATATATAATCGCAAAAAAAAAACACCTTAAAAACAGTTATAAAATCATGCGAAACCTCCAAGCAAAAGAAAAAAATAAAACCTTCTCAGTATTGATTCCTCGCTGTCCATTGCAAGTCACACAGCGATGTTTTTCAAAGTGTATATTGCATTAAGAACTTAACGTGGTTTCAACACTTTGACGAAATAAAATCACTAAAAAAAGAAAAGAATTGTTGTTATTCTTGCCTATGCAACAGGACTATCTTTTATTTGCCCCCTTTTATTTTATTTCTTTTTTCTTTCTTTTTTCTTACTGCTTTGGTACCGGGATTTTTAAGTCAGGGTTATGGCTGCCTTGAAGCGCATGCGCGCGTGGACTCGCGTAGCTTGATTAGTTGACAATAATCGACTGTGATTGTATAACAGGATATAAAACGTGAAAGGTGACATCCGAAAAGATAAACAAATCTAATTGCTTTTAGGTAAAAATTACCATCTGCGCATTTCCCCCCACTTTTTTGGGTGGGAGCGACTTTATTGCTGAACACAAAAAAAAAAAAAAAATCAGACACGAATAACAAACACATAAATCTTTTATTCTACACCTCCATACACATGCATGTACAGCAGTAAGAGTAATTGCAATATTATCCGTTTCCATATACGGAAACATTGTCCGGGCATCCAGTATGGCTGTCAGACAATGTTTTTCTATATAAAATCTTTCTCTAAAAATATATTTTTCTGGAAAAATCTTTCTGTAAAAATATTTTTTCTGGAAAATAGGATTTTTAAGTCCAGTAGCTGTTATCACTCTTTCTAGTATTAGGTTGGTGTAAAAATAATGACGTAATAATGCCGTTTTTTGACGTTAAAAATTACGTCAAAAAACGACATTATTACGGCATTATTTTTGCACCAACCTAATATTTATGGAGGTTTCCTTCCTAACCTTTTATTTGAAGTACTGTGGAACGTCAACATCTTGTTTATGGCAATAGCTTCTTTTTTTTTTTTTTATTTGAGTTACACGTGCTAAGCATTTCGGTTGTTGCTGCTGTTGAAAGTCCTCAAGGGATGTGGTTTTTGTTATTTTAAAATAAACAAAGAAGTGGGACTCACTCTTCGTCAACAACAACAACAACATTCCCAGAAGAATGAATCCAATCGCTTTGGTTATTTCGCGTCTCGTTAGAAAAAGGACACAGGCGGAGTGTCCGAAAATTCCGACTTGAAAATGCTAAAATATTTCTCCTCGTGCTACGAAGTTGTCAAAATGTCTATTAATATATAATAAATATCATCAATCTTATTGGAAACATTGCTGTCATTTTGTTGACTTCCTGAAATTTCAATAGCCGGCCTATCAAATCCACACACACACACACACTCACATACACATACACACGCACGCAGGTACACACACATACACACGCGCGCGCACACACACTCTCTCTCACACACACACACACACACACACACACACACATATAAACACACACACATACACACACACACATATATATATATAAACACACACACACACACATACACACACACACACAAATGTAGGATTCGTGTATACGGAATAAATTCCAATAAACAAAAAAATACTATGCTTAAAAGAGTGCTCAATACAGAGTAGAGCAAATATGATTTATTCGAAAATGATGACATAAATGTTATAAAATCACTACAAAAATAGCCATTTTGTTTCAACACCTCTTGTCTCTTATCAAGTTATGGTGTTGAATACTGACACACACATATATATATATATATATATATATATATATATATATATATATTTGTTTGTGTGTGTGTGTAAATATTAATAAATACACATATAACAACGCTTATTATACAAATCAGAGTTCCATGGTTTTCAAACTCGTCGAACACAAATGGTAAATAAGCCACATAATACAGTTGATTTTCTTTTTTTAATCAGTCTTTTTTTTAAACAACTGTATTAAGTGGTTTATTTAGAATTTGTTCATGATGAGGTGGAAACAGGGTTAAGGATCTATAGCAAAAACAACAAAAATATATATTAAGAGATAGAAAGGACAGGGACTTGTGGAGAATCACTATCGTCAACCTCCTGAAGGCAAACAGTACACAGAAGAAGAAGAAGAAGAAGAAGAAGAAGAAGAAGAAGAAGAAGAAAAAAAAGCATTTGAACATCACCACAAGTGGCCTAATCTGCAGCGTATTTTCGTTACCATCTCTAGATGAATTGCAAATCGAGCCTGAAGAATATCTTTTGGTTAAAACAAACATTAACCATTTTCAAGACAGAAATTACATTCTACTTGATTGTTTTCTATACAAGACGAGAGGAAGAGAAAGCACTACAATTTATCCAATAGCTCCTATGTATATTTGTGAGAAAGTGAACGTTACGAAATCGGCACGAATTTGAACTTGGATCTCCGATTTCTCTTTTCGAGACGCCAGCCATTTCACTACCATCTTCAAACCCTAACTTAGCAGTTAATACAAATGCTGAGCCGATATTTTAATAATGAATGTCTTAAATGTCTACTGATAGTTCACACTACTTGCATCGGTTAATACTTCAATTTTCTACTAAAGAACTTGTCTTACATTATATTGGCACAAGGCCAAAATTATGGAGCATTCATTGATGATCTTACTGATTACTCAGTAATAAGTGTTGACTGAGGATAAGTAGTTACAGTTATGGCTATCGGCGAGAAGACAGAAAAGGCGAGCCAGGTTCAAATTGCATCTTAGGCATATTCGTACAAGTGACTGCAAGAAGATGGAAATTATGGTTATCAATAATAGAAAAAATACAAAATAAAATTTACAGATACTGAGAGTTAAATATCTTGGAAATGTCTTAACTAAACATTCCACTACGCACTGGACTAGCGAAAGTAGCCTATCGAACGCAAAGAAAGTCGATGAAAAACGAGGAAAAATCGTTAGAAAAAAAAAAGGAAAGGATGTTGGATTATCTGTTTTCTATCCTCTTATATGATAGTGGATGTTGGATGAAATCTTTACAATTAAGTAGGGAGCTGGACGCCACAGATATGAGGTTTTACAGAAGAAGTGAATAAAGCAACAAGAAAGTATTGAAGAAAAATGGCACGGAAAGAACCAGTCTGCTTAGAATCAAGAAGAAAAAAGCAGCAGAAATTCCTTGACCACATAATGAGGTACCGGAGCTTAGAAAATTTAATACGGCGGAAGGGAGTCGGTGGCCGTAGCAAAGGCAGAAAAAATGCTACGGTCACAAGAGATTGGAAGTTATGGAGAGATGATCACCAATGTTCCGAAGGAAAGCAAAAGCCATGGGAAATCCATTGGTTGATTAATAAAACCTGAAGCCTCTAAAACAAGTTACACTGAATATTTGTTTCTTTTTAATTATTATATATATATATATATATATATATATATATATATATATATATATATATATATATATATATATTTGATTGGATAGATGCGAGTTTGTAACCCTGGGTTTCACGCTTTAGCGATCGTCAGACAAACTGATTAATTTTTTTTAAAAATTGGGTTTATGTAGATTGCGTGTATTGGCGTTATTGTAGAAGTGGTGGGGGAAATTTCGTCGCTTATGTCATCGTACTAACGCAAACATCGATGTATGCAGACACATATACATACTTGGTCGTCCGTCGGGACTCATACATATATAAACATATGTGGGCAGTTTCGGATATGACATATGTATGTATACGGGTGGTGTTATGTCTATACATACGAACTTCTATGTTGAAATGTTGAAATTTAAACATTGGAAGTGTGGCGGAAATGTCTCGTTAATGTCTCGTGAATGTATACATGTCATATTATTTATTTTTCCGCTGAATAATATTTCCTCGCATGTATGTATATACGTGTGGTGGGGTTTGTATAAAATTATGATAGGTAAAAATTATTATTATTTATATTTATTTTTAAATTTTTGCAAAAAAATGGGGGTTTATTTGTTATATTTAAAGCTGGTTATTTGTTTGTTTTTGGTGACTGTGTATATGTAACAGGTAGAAATTTGTAATCCTTATTGGTTAATTTATATGGTGATGTTTAATATTTAATGTGCTGGCTGAGAGGCTAGTTTAATTTAATAACGGGTCTATATGATATGATGTGATAGTAATGTTGCAAGGGGTTGGAGACAATGATAATATAATTAGCTAATAGTTATTGTAAATTGGTAGAAATTGTAAATTGGTAGAAATGATTAGTAACGGTGGTGGGAGAATGATAAAACCATGAATGTAGTTATAGTGGTGGTAGCTAGTTGTGGTAGCTTGAACTAAAATGTGGTTGTTGGTGTTTTGTTTTACCGCGCATATAATATATAAATAATTATACATATATATATATATTTATTTATATTTATATACACTTTCCACACACACACACACACACACACACACACATATATATATATATATATATATATATATATATATATATATATATATATATATATATATTATCCGTCAAAATTCACATGCTGGGGCATATAAATATATATAACGTGAAAACTTTACCAATTTTACTATGGCAATATTGACGTATATTAATTATCAATGTACGTAAAAAAGTTGTTTTTTTCTATACGTTATTTAAGAAAATAGGGCGCGTGTAGCGTAATGGTTAACGGTGTAGAAGCTGGCAGTCGAGTTTTTTTTTTTTTTTTTAAGCATTACGCCCCGAGCAAGGCGTGAAGCCACTAGTGTGTAGGGGGTTGCAGAAGATTTGGAGCAAGAGCAGATAGGAGTGATAGAAGAAAGGATGAGGAGAGGGATAGTGGATAGATCAAGGTAACTGGAGAGGTCGATTGCCATTACATTTGAATAGCTGGAGATTATAGCTCTCAGGGAAACAGTAATTGGGAAGGGTGTTCCACAGGCGCCAGGTGCGAGGTATGAAGCTATTGAAGAGACGGCTACATTTAAAAGTTTCTACAGTGTAAGGGTGGGAGCGGGATGCCAGCCTCGTAGGGCGCTTGAATTCACGGAGTCTGGGAACCAGTGAAAGCAGCTCGGTGGAGCAATTACCATGAAAATATTTGTAGAAAAGACAGAGAGAGGCGACGGCGCGTCTGTGAGAGAGTGACTGTAGACGAGATGCCAAATCAGGGCCAATTATATTACATATCCGTCTCTGGATCTTGTCAAGAACTCCGAGGTAAACAGAAGGTGCCCCAGACCATATATGGCAGAAAAACTCCATGCAAGGGCAAATGGTTGATTTGTATATTTGAAGTATCGATTCCGGGGAGAAAAATTTCCTGGCGCGGCACAAAGAGCCAACTTTCCTCGCGGTGGACGAAGCAATTGACTCAATGTATTTATTCCATCTCAGGTCAGCAGTGAACGTGACACCGAGCAGACGCAGAGAGTTGCTCTCAAGAAGTTGACTATCCGACATTCTAATGGGGTTCGAATCTCAGCTTCTACTGTTTCTCCCACTTCACGCTAATGTCTTCGAGAAAAGCATGAATTCCCCACTTTTCCTCTAATACCCTAGCCTTCGGTTAAATATCATGGTAGACGGGACTCTCTAGTCTTATATGAGCGCCTGTAGAAGTGACTAACATCTCTGAATTTAAAAAAACCGTTAAGAAGACAAGAAAATGTCTTGGGAATTTACAGATAACGAAAAAAGGAAGATGTGGAGAGTCATGTTCAGCTACGTCCTGCAGATGAATGTCATGAAGAATTCAATGGTCTACCAGATTATTATGCTCTTTCCCCCATTAATGGTAACCATGTGAATTTCTCTGTTGTATGCGAATTATAGCTTCTCAAAGTCGGCAAAAAAGTTTTTTGAAAAAGTTTAATAACAAAAGTAACTGAGAGTAGTTACGTCCGTAGGGGAAAATCTACGGTAGGACAGAAGGACAGTGAATTATAAAATGTGCCCTGGCGTTTATAAGTGGGAGGGAATCTCGGTTTATAATGAACAACAAAATATTTCAGTCAGAATTACAGACTGCAGAGAAAAAAATAGGATTGAATAGGAACGTAATAATAGATGTGAAAAGAAGTTTTCTCTGTAGATAGAAAAATCGGGCGCCGTTGAGAAACATCCGATTGATTGATAGGACTCGGGGCAGAATTTGTCATCGGTCGATGGTCGAGAGATGATGGAAATCAGTCTCCGATCTTTAGACAGAAATGAATTGAAAACATATAGGTTATTTATCATTGGCATGCTTTTGGAAGCCACTGAAAAAAGCCAGACAAATTTGTTAGTCTGTGTTTATGTTGCAGAGGTATCGGAAGATTTTACATGTACAATAGGCCAAAGTCACTGGAGACTGAAGAAAACAGATTTGAAAAATAGATAACATGAAATGAATTGGAAACATTTCCATTTATCAAGATTGTAAATTATTGCCTTCCTTCAAGAGCTAATCTTCGGATTTAGTTCTGTCACGTTGCTGAGTTAGTTGCCTATTAGCTTGTGTTTGATTTGGATTTAGTTTTGTTTGTTTTACGGCGTATCAAGCCATTGGATAATTTAATGCCGATTTTTTTCTAATAAAGCCTTGTATTTAAGCATCCAATTTTTATTTTGTTTTAAATGGCAAGTTTAATTACTGAACATTTTCGCGATGGAAATCAGTTTAATTACAACTACAAACTGGAATATCTAAATGAATCAGTTTTTGAAAAAAGTCCTTTTAAGTTTGTTGTTTCGTAGTAATTTAAGCGGATTGAATTAAAATTGCTGCAGTTTGTCTGTGTTTTATGGCGAATAACTCTTGTCATGCCACACATACCATAGGATCTTCCTTTTTACAAATATATGGGTGGGTTATGGTTGTATGTTCAATATGGAGCCTGGACATAATCACTTCTTCTTTTGCAGTTTGGTCTCTGTATCGAACCGGATAATTATTCCCTTCAGAATCTGTTTTTACACATTTATAAATCTATCAATCGTCCATGCAGTGAATATTGTAGTCATATCCGGTTTGGAGTGCCTGTTATATGTCTCGAAGTTCTTAACAAAATCTAAAGACGGGTTTTCTGTCCTGGTCTAGACCTGACCTAACCTGGAGTCACTTTACCACCACCGTGATATATCTACACTTTATTTCCTACAAATATTTCCTGGTCAAGTCTTCTAATGAACTCTTCACCTTTGTACCTCAACCTCATGAAAACATTTTTTAAAATAGTAAGATGGCTGTTAGTCATGGTCATGTTTTCTTTTTAATTATATTTTTGAACTCAGTTTAGTTTCTCTTAGGAACCGAAATATATAAAATGAATCAATATTTTGTTAAAAGTTCTTTCAAGTTTCTTGTTAGTAATTTAAGCGGATTGAATATGAGTGAGTTATGGTTGTATGTTCAACATGGAGTCTGGACATAATCAATTCTTCTCTTGCAGTTTGGTCTCTGTATCGAACCGGATAATTCTTCTCTTCAGAATCAGTTTTTACACATTTATAAATCTATCATTTGTCCATGCAGTGAATATTGCAGTCATATCCGGTTTGGAGTGCCTGTTATATATCTCGAAGTTCTAAACGATCCTTCAGATCTACAAATCAACAATTCGCCCTTGCATGGAGTATTGCTGCCATATATGGTCTGGAGCCCCTTCTGTTTGCCTCAGGGTTCTTGATAAGATCCAGAGGCGGATATGCAATATAATTGGCCCTGTTCTGGCATCTCGTCTGCAGTCGCTCTCTCACAGACGCGCCATCGCCTCTCTCTGTCTTTTTTTACAAATACTTACATGGTAATTGCTCCGAGGAGCTGCATTCGCTGGTTCCCAGACTTCATGAATTCAAGCGCCCTACGAGGCTGGCATCCCGCTCTCACCCTTTCACTCTCGAAACTATTAAATGTAGCCGTCTCTTCTACTCCAATAGCTTCATATCTCGCACCTCTCGTCTGTGGAACTCCCTTCCCTATTCCAGTTTCCCTGAGAGCTATAATCTCCAACTTTTCAAATGTAATGTCAATCGACATCTCCAGTTACTTTGATCTATCCACTATCCTTTTCCTCATTCTTTCCTCCATCATTCCTCTCTGATCTTGCTCCAAATCTTCTGCAACTCCTTGCGTCCTAGTGGCTTGCCGCCTTGCTTGGGGTGAAACGCTTGAAAAAAAATTATAAATATCTATAGAAAATATACCAGGAGATCAGTTGCCTTGATCTATCCACTATCCTTCTTCTCATCCTTTCCTCTATCACTCCTATCTGATCTTGCTCCAAATCTTCTGTAACCCGTTGCGTCCTAGTGGCTTCCCGCCTTGCTTGGGGTGAAAGTCCTGGCCTAGACCTGACCTGGTCTGGAGTCACATTACCACCGACGTGATATAGCTACACTGTATTTACTACAAATATTTCCAGGGCAAGTCTTCTAATGAGCTCTCCACTTTCACAATCAACCTCATGAAAACATTTTTTTAAAAATAGTAAGATGTCTGTTATGTTTTCTTTTTAATTATATTTTTGCACTCAGTTTAATTTCTCTTAGAAACTGAAATATATAAAATGAATTTGTATTTTGTAAAAAGTTCTTTTAAGTTCCTTGTTTGGTAGTAATTTAAGCGGATTGAATTAAAATTGCTGCTGTTTGTCTGTCTATGTTTTATGTCGAATGGCGAATAGCATGCCACACATACCGTAGGATCTTCCCTTTTTTATGATATACGAATGAGTTATAATAATATGTCCAATATGGAGCCTGGATCTAATCAATTCTTTTTTTCTAGTGTGTCGTTTCTGATTCCATTCCCCTTTGTACAGCTTATGTCCATGTTCGCACTAAAGTAAATGTCAATGTTTCGAATCTTGTTTTCCAGAGGCTGATTCCTATTTTCTCTTTTCCTAATTGAACATTTTACAATGTCAATGTTACTCGTTTCATTTTAAAGAAACCTTCATTGACAATGCAGCAAGTATTGCTATCGGTTGAAATTTAGGAAATCGTTCTTTTAAAACAATTTTCATGAAAATGTATTTCACAAATTCAGTAGCTTTGATCGCTCTTTCCAGTATTGATGGAGGTTTCCTTCCTAACTTTTTATTTGAAACAGTGTGGAATGTCAAATTCATAATTATGGCATTATTTTCTCTTCTCTATAGTGATATCCATTTTAGTTGTTGCTACTGTTGAAAATCCACAACGGATCTTGATTCTATTATTTGGTACAGTTCTTTGTTTAAGATCCTGTAGTGGCATTCGGCAATGTTAAAAGAAATTGTGTGTGTTTTTTGCCATAATCTATAGCCTTCACTCACTAAAAGCCTTTCTAACCATTCCAATCTTAGAAAACGGTTTTATACAGCTGATAATTTAGATATTTCTGAACAGGTTTGGCAGCATGCATGACCCCGATATGAAAGTCTAATGTGACTAGTTTTAAGATTATTTTTCCACACAGATGTCCTCAAGGACACATGGCACAGTGGATAAAAGCGTTGGTTAGATCCAGTGACAGGACCCAAAAAGTGTGAGTTCAATACCCGGTTAAGGCACTTGAGACCTTGGAGAGGGGAATTAACAGGAGATAACTGATAACTGATATCCATTAAGCATGGCACGTAAAACTAGAACAGTCTACCCCAGTCAGCGAAATAAAGTGTGCAGTTCGACATTCCAACCACCTAAAGAAGGCCGGAGAGTACAACGGCCGAAACGTTGTAATAAATATGGCGGCAAAGATGAGGACGATACTCCGAATAATGTAAAAAGTATGATAAAATTAACTAATAATAATTGACTGAACATTTTCTCGATTGAAATAAAAGAAACTGTTTATTAGTAGCTCTTTATTAAAACAATTTTTCAGTACATTAGAACGTCCACTAAATGGTAAAAAGTTCTGTAATATTGATTTACTTTTTGTAGTGTTAGCCACATGACTGTATCACTATTTTCTCTTCAAGTTAATTCTTATAATCATATTTTCCTGTTGTTTAAATTGTTAAATTGAGGTTAGTTTTCTTTAGTAACAAATTTATATTATAAAATTGTATCGCCGGGATAGGAAGTACTTCTTTAAGTTTTATAGGGTTAGTGTGATTGAAACCATTTTTAATTGTTGCTCTGACAAAATGGTGGCAGACAGCTGACAATTTAGACAGCTCTGAAAATTTAGATCTGGCGAGCTTATTTAAGAATACGATACGTGTTTTCAAGTCAATATTTTAATTTTGTATCATCTTACGCTGCTGGGTAAAGATTAAATCTCAATTTTAACAAACTCGATCCAACTTCGACCACCAATTTCTCGTTCCAGACTAGGCCAGGTTAGAAAATTAGGTGTTGATGTAGTATATAAACATAAATGTCCTGGACATTTTATAAATTTATTATCTGTGGAAATCATTGCTATTACTATGAGTAGTATTAGTAGTTGTATGTAATAACATGAAATTCATTTTCCGTATATTAGAGTTTTCGAAAAGCAATTACGTACTACACCAGTATCAAAGAACCGAGGCTGAATGGTAGGAATCTGCGTCTTGATTAGTTTTTTCGTATCTTTTATCCTATATTGTGTCGTTTATTGGGCATTTCAGATCCTAATTAGGAAAACTTGCAAAGACGAAATTATAAACAAAAATAATTTCATCCAAAACAAGGCGATAAATTTATGAAGACGCAAAGGTTTATTGGGAATGAAGAAGAAGAAGAAGAAGAAAAATAACGGAACCTGTTCGGTTTCTTTAGGAATTTTCGCGTTGGAACAAACAAGAACGTAAAAACCATCTGAAGTAACATTTTTAGTAGAAATGCCAAATTTTCATTTGCACATGGCATTGTTAGGTGATGATAAATGGGTTTGGATGCCAACAAAAAAAAAAAAAATGAACAAGAATGTTTCTCAAAAATGAGAAAGCACTGCTAACACCAAAAGCAAGATTTCATCCACAGAAGTCACTGCTTTGCATCGGGTGGAATATTAAATTTGTCATTCTTTATAAATTATTGGTACATGGGAAGAGCATAATTGCAGACGATTATTCTCCAGCAGAATAATGATGCAAGTGAACATTCTGTAAATCAAACCCAAGAAAAAATAAGATCCGTAAAATGCGAGATTCTTAAAAATGATCCCTACTCACTAGACATATCACCAACAAATTTCCGACTACTAGAACATACTGTTAAATGCCAGAACTTTCAGAAAAATAGTTGATATCATTTTTTTTTTAGGAAAAACAGATTTTTTTAAAAATCTAGAAAAGAAAATATTTCTTCCTTTTGGACTGCAGTCGCTCATTATGAATTTGTTTTCATTTATGATAAATAATTTTAAAAAATGTTAACTTAAATTATATTTTATATACTTTTTGGTAAAACGTAATTCTGAATACGCTAAGATTAAAAATAGCATGAAAAAGTATGAAAAAAAGACCAGCTTTTTTAAGCTTTTTTTTAAAGAATGGAAACCTAATGAAAACTATTCCAAAAATTATGCATATTACCTCTGAGTGTTTTGTTTTCGTCGGCACATCTCAACCAGTCTATTCTCCTACAATTTTCACCTTTTATCCGCAGTCGTTAATTTTCGAGCTGACTCGATTTCCTCTTGCTATATCTATCACTCAATTTAAAACCAATGTTCTTAGACTTGATGAAAATTTCGGGGTTTGAAATTATGGATATTACCAGTTCTATAGCAATACATGTTACTACATGTTATTTAATAATAATAATAATAATGATAAAGAAGAAGAAGAAGAAGGAGGAGGAGGAGGAGAAGGAGGAGGAGAAGGAGGAGGAGGAGGAGAAGGAGGAGGAGAAGGAGGAGGAGAAGAAGAAGAAGAAGAAGAAGAAGAAGAAGAAGAAGAAGAAGAAGTTTCTGTGATAAATATCCAGAAACAATTGACCATCTTGTAACAGGTTCCTTGTATAGGGGAAGGAAACTGCAAGAAGCTGGTATGAACATGACCCAGATCCTGTTGCAGAGACAGAACTGGTGACAATTTTATAGGACTTTACAATGCACACAGACAGAACAATCAAAGGTAATTACCCAGACATCGCAATCAAAAACCATAAAAAAAGAATGCCCTTTCTTATTGACATGACAGTTCTTGCAGATTGCAATGTATATTTAAAGATCTTCAAATAAATATCAAAATACAAGAATCTTGAAATGGTAATCTCATAAATATGGCACATGTGTACAACAATAATTCCAACTGTAGTTGGAGCCCTCGGAATGATGGTAAAACTTCTGTGTTAAATCTGTGTGTTATTATTTTTAACTACCTTTATAATAATAAAAATATTTATCGGTAAAATAGCATGGGGTCTATTTTACCGAGAGCAGTAAAATTAGCTTAAGTTTGTCCTTTTCCGCTCAAAAAAACAGGTAGGTGTATGAACTAGACGATACGCACGCACGCACACACACACACAAAAAAAAGATATTTAGATATCTTGACACCATGCGTTGTAAGAATCACTGAAGAGCCTTTTGAGTTATTCAGCTCGGAAGAGAACAAGTTTAAATCGTTTTGTGTCAGCCCCACTGTATCAAATAGAGCAATGGTGCTAAAAAAATCACCCAGGCCTTCAGTAATGGTACTAACTTTCATACTCTGGCTTTCATCTTCAAAGTTCATTCAAGAATCATCAAAAGAACGGTAAATACATTTTAAAAGATGGAACAATAAAAAATGCAAACGGGATCAGGAGGTTCACAACAGTAAGAGGGATCATCATTTCAAGTTAGAGCTAAATACATTCTTATTATTCGAAGCAGAGTCCAATAGTGTTATAAAAACCTCGGATAATTCCAGTAGGATATCTTTAATCATTTCTAAAATACAACGGTACAGAGTTTAATCTAACAATTGGACAGTTTTGCTGTTACACGATTTGTACAATTTTGCTGTTACACCCTATATATATATATATATATATATATATAGTCAAACCTAGAGAGCCAGACAAACCACCAAGGTTTCACGTAAGCGGATCGTTTTTTAGTTAGTTGATTACTCGTATCGGTTTTTTTTTTCTTTGGGCTATGGACCTGTATGCTGTTCGATTATTTTCGACAGACGTTCATGTTCCTAGCTCTTTCTTTTTTTAAAAACTTTTTTTCCTTCGAAATTGATTTGATCATTAGCAAATCAAGAAACCGAAGGTTTTCCGAGACGAGTGGAGTTACCTATATATATATATATATATATATATATATATATATATATATATATATATATATATATATATGTGTGTGTGTGTGTGTATTTGAGTGTGTGTGCATGACCATGAATGGATGTAGTTGGATTATATGTGTATATAAGTTTAGTTGTGTGTCGGTAAATATTTGCTCACATTTCATACTACTTTAAATTAGATTTTATATTTAATATATAACGATGTTAAATTTCTGTAGCAGAAATATATATATACATTTACAACTCACGGAGATTATTTCAGATATTATTATGCAAAGCAATGTCTTCATAATAGCGTACCTCAGAACAAGCTGTGTTGGCAAAAAAGTAGTTGAGATATACTTATATTTATAGGAACTTTGCAATCTTTCCCAAGAGGTCGAGAAAAGAAAAACAAATGTTCAAAAAAAGAGTAAAAGAAAAAAGTGCACTTCTTAAAATGAGAAACAAATTCTGTTCTGGAACGGAAGAAATGTTTATGTAGGTCTTGTTACATAAATATCCTTTATATATTTGTGTGTGTGTGTGTGTGTGAATTGAACGTGTGTGTGTGTGAAGTGTGTGAGAGAGAAAAAGCGATCACTGGACACGTAAACTTGATAAATATCTTTTCTGAAGCCACGATGGAACAACTTGAGACACGTACCGTTTTTTTGCGCGCGTTTAGGGAATTATTACTTTTTTTATTTTCCTGGATTTTTAGATTTTTCTACAGAAGCACATAATAGTATCTTATTGTTATCTGATATAAATTTATATAAATTTTATATATATATATATATATATATATATATATATATGCTTTTTTGCTTTTTTTCAGACACATTTGCATACGGATCAACGTGTATTATGCACTCACAAACAAATGTATATATGCAACAGCCGGTGATTACTCCTTTCCGAACCCACCTACTAGGGCGGTCAGCAAATACCTGCTTAAGCTACAGACTCCGCGTGTGGTTTTCTTGAACGTAACGGGCGCGGCCGGAATTTGAACGCAGCTTTTTACGTGTTGTTAACCATTACACTGCCCAAACTGCTACGCAGAAAAGTACACTGAGCAATTGGCTCCCTTAAATGACACTGTGAAAGCGTAAAACGAAGTGCTCCCGTTTTTACTACAGAACAAGATTGTAAAGAAAAAAATGTACAAATATATTAAAATAAGATTGACAAATATATTAAAATAAGATTGTCATTTAGAGATTCTTCATCAATTGAAAAGAATTATCTGCAATGATATTGCTCCTGACCTGTCATCTCGGCTTCAGTTACATTCACACAGCCGTAATAAAGCTTCCCTATGCCTTTTCTAGAAATATTTTCATGGTAATTGCTCTGATGTGCTTTCTTCATTGGTACGTATACTTTATGAACTTACCTGGCACAGGCCTCGTCCCTGGGCTGGTGATATCACGGCTAGGACTATCTTGGACCGGCTCCGGCCTGGTCCAGCTAGGACAAACCAAGATCAGGTATGACTAGTTTAGACTAGCTATGATCAGCTAAGACCAGCTTGAACCAGCGGCCCGAGTGAAAACATTCGGGTCCCCACGTTAAAAACTGATCTTGTGTCACAACCTAACTCAGTGGTGGGGTCAAGTAAATATCTACTTTATCTACATCGTGAAGAGGCATGTCACGAAGAAGAAGAAGAAGAAGACGAGGACAACGACGGTGGGGAGGAATTAGAAGAAGAAGACGATAACGACGAGGGGGAAGGAGGTAGAAGAAGAAAAAGACGACGACGACGAGGTGGGAGGAGGTAGAAGAAGAGGAAGAAGACGAGGAGGGAAGAAGAAGAAGAAGAAGAAGAAGAAGAAGAAGAAGAAGAAGAAGAAGACGAGGACAACGAGGGTGGGGGGAATTACAGTACAAGATTAGTGGCCAAGTCTCCTCATTTTACAGATAAAATTGCTAGCTGTAATCATAAACTCGATGCTAACGGCTTTTTTTCTGTTACTTCTCGCTTGTCAGACTCTCTTCAAGCGTCTGGCTTTCAGGTCAACTCTTCAAAAATTTAAATGCAATCATTTGTTTACTTAATTCCTCTTCTTTTATTGCTCTCTCTCTCTCTCTCTCTCATTAATACTATTTTCTTTGCCTCATATTCTTTCACACTCAGTAACACCTTGCATCTTAGTAGCCTTATTGCTTTGCTCGGCGAGAAATATTAAAATAAAACACTGACTACAGTTTTTTCTCGCATCTTAAAATGTCCGGTGGACTAGAATACGTGATATTTAATCACTAGCGAAAAATGCCTTTTAAAAAATGAAAGCACTTAAAAAGTATAAAAGTGGCAAGAAAGTGGAAGATTTCGTTAGAAACAAAGAAATGGCTGCTGAGTTGCTATGCAATATCAAACTTCACGTGAATGCTGGGTAATCTCTCCCGGAAGAAGAGAAAACTGGAGGCAACAGAAATGTGGTTATACAGCAGCATGGTAAGAATTCTATGGACGGGCGAGAAGCAAAGAGGACGCCTGAAAAAAAGATGGTAACAAAAAGAACACTTGTACTCAGAAAGAGAAAGTTACAGGTAATATTTCTTGGGAATATAATGAGGAATTGGAAATCTAAAGCTTCACAGTGTATACTGAGGTTGAGAGAGAGAACGGGACAGCGGTCAAAATACCTGACGAAAACTGGGGTCGAGAAAAGAGGGATATATTGTTAAGGACCACAAAAAATATGGAATCTTTTTTTAATGCAACGGATGCCTACATCGTGAAGAGTCATGTCACGAAGAAGAAGAAGAAGAAGACGAGGACAACGACGGTGGGGAGGAATTAGAAGAAGAAGACGATAACGACGAGGGGGAAGGAGGTAGAAGAAGAAAAAGACGACGACGACGAGGTGGGAGGAGGTAGAAGAAGACGAGGGTGAAGGAAGAAGGAAGAAGAAGAAGAAGAAGAAGAAGAAGACGAGGACAACGAGGGTGGGGGGAATTAGAAGAAGAAGAAAAAGACGACGACGACGATGGGGGAGGAGGTAGAAGAAGAAGAAGACTAGGGTGGAGGAGGAGGAGGAGGAAGAAGAAGAAGAAGAAGACGACAACGACGAGGGGGAAGGAGGTAGAAGAAGAAAAAGACGACGACGACGAGGTGGGAGGAGGTAGAAGACGAAGAAGACGAGGGTGGAGGAAGAAGAAGAAGAAGAAGAAGAAGAAGAAGAAGAAGAAGAAGAAGACGAGAACAACGAGGGTGGGGGGAATTAGAAGAAGAAGAAGACGACGACGAGGGGGAAGGAGGTAGAAGAAGAAAAAGACGACGACGACGATGGGGGAGGAGGTAGAAGAAGAAGAAGAAGAAGAAGACGAAGAAGACGAGGGTGGAGGAGGAGGAGGAAGAAGAAGAAGAAGAAGACGACGACAACGACGAGGGGGAAGGAGGTAGAAGAGGAAGACGACGACGAGGTGGGAGGAGGTAAAAGACGAAGAAGACGAGGGTGGAGGTGGAGGAGGAGGAAGAAGAAGAAGAAGAAGACGACGACGACGACGTTGGGGAGGAGGTAGAAGAAGAAGAAAAGAAGAAGAAGAAGAAGAAGAAGACGACGACGACGACGACACCGAGGGGGAGGTAGAAGTAGAAGTAGAAGACGACGACGACGAGGGGGGTGGAGGTAGAAGAAGAAGAAGATGACGACGACGACGTGGAGGGAGGAGGTAGAAGAAGAGGAGGAGGTCGAAGAAGAAGAGGAGGCCGAGAACGAGGAGGAGGAAGCCGAAGAAGAAGAAAAAGAAGTGTTTTTACAACCAACATAAAAGTTGTAGTAGATTTTATAAATGCAGATACAGGTTTGTGCAATTCTTCCATTCAGAATCTTAAATATCACAGTAGAAACGAACCATGATCTTTTCAAACGGAAGACTGTGATGATTAGGACGTTAAGAAAAATAACTAAACATTGTAATCAATAATATTAAATCTGATTTGCTATTATTTAATTTCATCATTACGTCATAAAAATGTAAAACTTATTTTACTACAAATAAATTTGATGTAACTATTGCGGATTTGTATCAACTCAGAAAAACAGCGAAACAGATTTTTATTTTCGTTTTTCTTACAACTACATTTTTCTTAGCGTGTATTAAAGTTCTTACAGTCCTTCTTTGTAGTTGTTTGCAAACATGAAAAGGAATACGATTTCTTCGGATGCATGTGTGAGAAAGAAGAGGCATTAGAGAAAGTGGGGATAAAAGTGTAAGTGTCACGTAGCTTGGTGATGAAGATTAATAGTAAGGGTATTTTCTTTTGCCGTATGTTGCCTTCTGTCTCTCTTTACTCCTTTGTCTGGTTTGGAAACATTGCTTAATTTCCCTTCAATGAGATTACGAAGCATTATTTTTATTGTGGGCTTGAAAGGAACACGGTCGTTGAAAAATGTTAAATATTTATATTCAAAGCATTAATTTATTAATTAAGGATGCTCTATCCTCCGAGTCAGAAACCATGTTTGTCATTTGGTGTTTGACCGTCTTGGTATTTATTTCCATCTATCCACTCCTAACTTAATTTGTTATACAGCAGTTCAACAAATGCAGTTACCCAAGAGCCACTCATTGTAGCAGGTTACTGAATGACATTGCTGTAATGACATAATGAGAACTAAAAAGTGATATGTAGCATAGATGACTATTAACCCCAAGTTTGAATATTTTAAGGTTGTAGTGATTAGAGTATGACTCCTTTATAGAAAGTGACAGTTCTAGGAAAGAAGATGTCTGCGTGGCACTTACGTATCAACTGTATACGAAGGGAATGAGAATGAGCCAACATGGCATTGTTTATTCTAGATTTGAAGGTATGAAATCTGGTGGATCTAAGGGAGATAACTCCTCTGAATATTCGCCATGGAAATATCAATAAAGTAGTAATAGGCTAATAACGAAACGTCCGTGGGAGAGGAGTTTTAGGGTGTAAAATAATTCATTACCTAAAAAGCCGCGCAAACGCTTTTGAACTCTGTCGTGACTGGACAATGAGGACCGCGTGCAGCTCCAACCCAGTTATGGTTGCAATATTCTATCTTTGGTCTGATCTGTCTATGATATTCTTGTTGGGAGACCCACATCTCTATCACTTCAATTGTCTTCGACATCGGTCGAAACTCTTCACCATTCAGTGACATGCACCAAATTAGATATGATATAACAGTTCGGTTTTCGTTTCTCTTTTTATGAAGACATTTTTGTATCAGTCGAATTTATCTCAATGGGAAACGAGAGAAACCAAGAAAATGCAATGAGTTGGTCTACTGGGCTGATGCTAGTTTCCAAGAGAGTAACTCTTTGTGCTTTTCCACTGCCATGAAATGGAAGGATTTTACTGAATTAATTATGTCGACTGCTAGGATTGTTGGTTCATTATGTCGCGCAAGGCAATTTTTATCGTCAGAATACATTTTGAGCATCTACAAATTTACCATTCATCTGTGCATAGAATATTGCTGCCTGTTCTGCTGCCCCTGCTACATCTCGAGCGTCTTGGCAATATTCTAAGAAAGGTCCGTAATGTTACAGGTCCTGATCTGGCATTTCTACTTCAGGCAATTTCCAACCGCCGTGACGTAGCTTTTTTTTTTTTTTGCTTTTTTTTTAATAACAATTTCATGCTAGTTTTTTTTTAAAGAGTTAACTCCCTTGGTAAATTGACTCCATGAATATAAGCGTTGCACAAGCTTAGCAATTATGTATCATTGTGTTGCTGTCGAACTAGTTAGATGTAACTATATGTTCTATTCTAATAGTTTTTTTTTCTCGTCTGTGACAGTTTCTTACAGTTTCTTGCTTCCCTGTCACGTGCAATCTTCAAAAAATTAAATGCAAAGTCAGTCGACATCTTCTATCTCCCTGAATTCTGTTTCTGTATTATCTCTTCTCTTCACTAAAGTCTTCTCATTTTCTTTCACTCCCAGTAATCTCTTGTGTCTTATTGGCATTATCATCTTGTTTGGGGTGAAACGATTATAAAAATAATGTGAATACTTTACTTAGTTTCATTAAAATAACATTCGCTATTTCTACGTGCCCCCAGATTTCTATTTCTGTCGCTTGTTTTGATAACACACATTCAATTATTTTCTATACCTATTTTTTTTAAAAGATACAAATTGCGTCAGAAATAGCGAAAAAAGCTAAATGATGAAGCAATGATAACGGAATTGTATAAAAAAAGAAATAAATTATTGAAAGAAAATAGTGAAAGAAAGAAAAAAAGAATGAAAAAGAAAGATGATGCAATGAAAACTTTCGGAATTTTATATCGAAAGAATGAGAGAAATTACAAAAAAAAATAAAAAAGTAAATAAATAAATATATAAAGAAAGAACTTAAGATAAAAGTAAGGGAAGGTAGAAATGTTTAACGCCTCTTACCTAAACCTCATAAATAGTGGACTATTCCGTTATGACCGCTGGAAAATACGTAACATATCAAAAATGCTACTTGGTTTCACTGAGAAAATGAAAGAAAGAAAGAAAGGAAAGAAGATATAAATGATTTATATGTCCTATTTATGCCTCATAAAGAATGAATTATTCCGTTATGGTAGAGTGAAAAGATATGAGAAACGTTATTTGGTTTCAGTGAAAAAAAACAAAGAAAGAATTGTTTAATGTCTCTTTCATTTAAATAGAAAAAGTTGTTAATTTTATATCTTTTCATTTGTACACACTTACTTATAAATAAATATATTATTAAACATGTTTGTAAGTAAAGTTTTTGGCTATGAATTATAATTATGCTGGGCCCTCTCATCGTTAGTTATTTCGTTCCTTAGATAGTTCACACTTCTGTTACGCCTTGCCAATACCTCACGAATATTAGACTATTTCGTTTTGTCCGTGTGAAAATGCAGATCTGACCTATCAGGGACGCTACTTGGTTTCAGTGAGATAATAAAAGAAAGAAAGAAATGGCGATACTTCATAAATAAAGGACTATTCCATTTTGAGCGCGGGAAAAGACTGAACTGACCTATCAGGGACGCTACTTGGCTTCAGTGAAAGTTAGAAAAAATAAAGAAAGAATCGATGATATAAGTGTTTAAAGTTTGTTTCAGTGAAATGGAAATAGTTGTCTTATATCTTTTCAGTTTTACATCCTTACTCATAAATAAATTTATTAATAAAAATGTGTTCAACATTATATCTGATAATAATAAAAATAATAATAATAATAATAACAATAATAAGAAGATAGATAGATAGATAGATAGATAGATAGATAGAAGTTTTCAACCTCTGTTTCAGGGAAATGGAAATAGTTGTCAATCTTATATCTTTTCATTTTTACATCCTTACTTATGAATAAATTTATTAATAAAAATGTGTTCAACATTATATCTGATAATAATAATAATAATAATAATAATAATAATAATAATAATAAGATAGATAGATAGATAGATAGATAGATAGATAGATAGATAGATAGATAGATGTTTTTAACCTCTGTTTCAGTGAAATGGAAATAGTTGTTAATTTTATATCTTTTTATTTGTAAACACTTGCTTATGAATAAATTTATAAATAAAATTGTTTGCAAGATTATATGTGATAATAATAAGAAGAAAAAGATAGATAGATAGATAGATAGATAGATAGATAGATAGATAGATAGATAGATAGATAGATAGAAGTGAAGTGGAAATAGTTGTCACTTTGATAACTTTTCATTTGTAGTCACAATACATTTATTAATAAAAATGTTTGCAAGACAGGTTTTCGGCTAGTAATTATAATTATGTTGGTCCCTTCATCCCTTCGTTAGTTAGTTACTTCCTTAGTTAGTTCACACAATTCTTCCGCTCTACCAATATCTCATAAATAATATTCCGTTTTGACCGTGTGAAAATACGGTACTGACATATCGGAAACTCTACGTGGTTTCAATGAGAAAAAGAAAGAAAGAAAAAAGAACGATAAAAAGAAAGAAAAATGAAAACTAAAAACAGTCGTTATCTCACAGCCAAGAAAGAAAAAATAGAAATGAAATTACGTATGAATAATTAGAAAATGGTAAAATTGCGAATGAAAGAAAGAGAAGAAAGAGACAAAGAAACGGAATGAAACAAAGAAACGGAATGAAACAAAGAAGCAAAAAAAATGAAGACAGAATAATGAAAATTCTGTGAAGTGTTTATCAGAAGATACAATGAAAAACATGACTGCAAAATGAGATTCTAAAATATGAAAAGAAAAAGAACGAAATGAAAAAAAAAACTTTAAATATACGAAAACAGAAAAAAACACTATAGAATCTATGAAATTATCAAAAATATGGACACAATTTTCCCACTATGCAAAATATGTTTTTTAGGTGTTTCGTCAACGCATGAATATTAATGGTTACAGCCCTACTTTTTAAAAAATCAGCCTCGCTTAGTTTTTTAAAAAAGTGATTACCAGTGATTCAAATGATAAAATACATTATTGAAAGACAGTCAGCCATTATTTTGGTACATGTGAAATTCTCCATTCTTAACTTTTACTGGCCTCATCTCTTATTTTTGCCTCATTATCATTTGCAATTTGATCATGAACAATTTCATCGTCATCTATTTGATTTCATTATTTTCGTATTTATTGCCGACAGTGTGAAAGTTTGGTTCACGAAGTGCAGAATGTTCCCCTTTTTTTCTTTTGAATGAATTACTTGCATCCATTCCCCTTTTTTTCTACCATTCACATGTTTCATAATTTTTAATTAATACAAAAAGAATATCTTGTTGCTATCTTTGTAATCTATCGGGTGAAGTGGAGTGCTGGGAAGTTACAGCGAAGCAGAAAATTGCATAAAAAAACAAAGGCGATGAAAGATAGGATAATTACCGTAAAATTTTTATTCGACTAATTGTATGAATCTGTTGAGGCTGATCTGTAAGAAGACAAATTTTACATGAAATGGAATGCTTGCAATAAATGCAGATGAAGCGCAAAGGAAACGAGCGACGATCAAAGAAAGATTAAAAGATGAAAGAAGGAATGGAAAAATATTGAACAATGGAAAGCTAAATGGAGAAAAAGAGCGAGGAGAAAGAAAAAAGTAAGAAAGTGAAAGGATGGAGTTTAAGGGAATTGACGAGAGACGGAAATAAATAGCAATAAAAAAGGAGAAAGAAAGAAAGAAAGAAAGAAAGAAAGAAAGAAAGAAAGAAAGAAAGAAAGAAAGAAAGATGCAAACAAATGGCGGAAAAAGACTACAAGGAAAAGTGTCATGAGAGTTTAAGTGAAAAAAGAAGAAAAGAAAGAACTAAAGAAAGAACTAAAGAAAAAAAGAAGCAAACAAAAGGCGAGAAAAGAAAAAAAAGGAAAGTGACAAAAGAATTTAAGTGAAGAAAAGAAAGAAAAGAAAGAAAGAAAGATACAAACATAAGGCGGAAAAAGAAAAAGACTACAAAGAAAAATGTCATGAGAGTTTAAGTGGAAAACGGTGGAAATAAAGAAAGAAAGAAAGAAAGAAAGAAAGAAAGAAAGAAAGAAAGAAGTAAAGAAAGAGAACTAAAGAAGAAAAAAGCAAACAAAAGGCGGGAAAAAAAAAAAAAGAAAAAAATTGGAAAGTGACAAGACAGTTTAAGTGAAGAAAAGAAAGAAAAGAAAAAAAAAGATGCGATCAAAAGACGGAAAAAGAAAAAGACTACAAAGTAAAGTGTCATGAGAGTTTAAGTGAAAAAAAAGAAAGAAAGAAAGGTGCAAACAAAAAAAAAAAAGAAAGATTCAAACAAAAGGCGGAAAACAAAAAAGATTAGAAAGAAAAGTGACATGAGAGTTTAACCGAAAACAGAAAGAAAGAAAGAACTAAAGGAAAAAAAAAAGAAAGAACTAAAGAAAGAAGCAAAGAAACGGTGAGAGAAAAAAAGAAAATGACTAAAAAGAAAAGTGACATGAGAGTTTCAGTGAAGAGAGAAAAGAAAAAAAGAAAGAAAGAATGAAACAAAAGGCAGAAAAGAAAAAAAAGATGAAAAAATGTCATAAAAATTTAAGTGAAAGAAAGGAAAAAACATAGCAACAAACAAAAGGTAGAAAAGAAAAAAAAGTGTCATGAGTGAAAAGAAGAAAAGAAAAAAGTGCCATGAGTGAAAAAAAGAGAGAAAGAAAAATAATGCGAAAAGAAATAAAAACGAAATGAAAAACGAATAAGTAAAAACTGCATGAAATGTACTTTAAACTATAAAATGGATATGCTGAAGAAATAAATAAATAAAGAAAGAAAGAAAAAGAAAGTAAGAAAGAAAGAAAGAGAGATAGATGAATACGTCGTAACTTCATGAAAACAGTTTAATATATTCAGTGGAAAACTTAAATGAAAGAAAGACAAACAGAATGAACAGGTAATTTCCTTAAATTCGTAATGTTAAATATTAATAGGAAATACCGAAAATATTAAAAGAAACTTGAAATTATGAAGAAATATTTTTTTTCATGGAAGAAAAGTTTGATGAAACAAGTCGAATGGATGAAATGTTCGGAAACCCAAAGTTTTAATTATAGAGCGCCTCTATTTAATCGATCAAAAATCGATATGGATCTTAAAGTTCGATGTCTGAAAAACAGGAGAGACACTTCATAGAAATAATTTAAAATATTTTTCAAATAAAAGACAGACAGAAAGATGGAGATGAACGGATAAAAGCCTTTCCAAGTTGATTTCACTACCTGATCTCGACATTTACGACCTGATGCCTGAAGGTGATTTTTATTTCTTTTTTTTTTTTTGACGAAGATTCACGGAGAAGTAGTGTAATGGCTTAAAGTGTTGGTTCATGAGTTTGAGAAATAGTAACTGTGTGTTCAATCCCTATATAAATAATATAAATTTTAAACCCTCACCCAGGAATTCAGAGATAAATTATGTAAAGATACACTGGGGCCCACTCTTGTAGTTTTTCCCTGTTCGGACAATGAAACGGCATGTTGAGTCATTATTTCGTTCACGTCGATCTGCAACAAGAACTGAGAAATGCATGATCACAAGTAAAGAAGTTGAAAATCTACGCCACAGAAAGTAATAACGACTTGAACACGGTTTCCAACATATTTCTGGATTAATCAGAGGTTCACTTACACAGTTTGGGTGGGAAGCTATGGAGACACTTTGGTAAACATCTGACATTTCAGACTAATTACGCCGGTTTTAAAAAAAAGTAAAAGTTTACGAATTTTTTTTTTTTGCGGGGGGGTATTTTTTTTATTAGGATTGTTTCCAGTTTTTCTAAAGTCTTTTAAATTCTATTTCACTTCCAGTAGCCCCTTGCGTCGTATTGGCGTCATCGCCTTGCTTGGGGTGTATTGATTAATAATTAAAGCTACCACCGAACAACAATAAAAATCAATTGTCGAATCACATGTATCCAATAGAATTAACTCATTACTTATTTATTATATAACTAGTATGCATCATATTATAATATCTCAGGAAATTTAATTGATCTATTTACAGAATGACAAAAAGAAATATTTCTGCAAGCACTTACACAGAGTCGTATGATGTCATTTGGATTGCGTTGTAGTATCGCCAAGAGACACCAATGATTTCAGCCTGCAGTAAGAAAGAAAAAGGCTAAATTGGGATGGAGAATATAGCACCTGAACTCTCGATTAATGGTGCAATGGGTCTTTCACTGATGATGCGCATATCAACCTACTTCAAACAATGGAACACCGATATGTCCGTTACTATTTTTAAAAAAAAAAAGTGTTTCAACCAGGGATGATTGGACCAATGATTCACAGAGAACGAAGCAAGATAATGTACTGGCGTTGTTTCCGTGTTGACAACATTGGTCAACTTGTCGAAATTCCTAATCGCATAAATTCTACTAGATACATTCAACTATTGCAGGATGGTTATAATGCGAATGATCTTGTTCAGTTTAATTGCATTCTGCAGCAAGATAATGCCCGAACCAAAAAAGCCCAGGTAGTAATGGCTTGGTTTCAGCAACAAGGATTTACAGTTACGCCATGGCCCCGGAAAATCACCTGATGCAAACCCATTTGAACATATTTGAGCCACATTGAAGGAATAATTGAACAAATGGGAAATAACTTCAAAAGAAATGCTTCAAATTAAGTTCCAAGTTGTGTGGCGTGAGAAAACGCCTATTATCTCAACCAATCTCAAATATATATATGTGTGTGGGGGGTATGAAATTATATTTCACCTAAACGGATCGATCACGATATATATATATATATATATATATATATATATATATATATATATATATATATACTATCAGCATGGGCCAGCGTTGCCCGTGCTTGATTCAAAAATCGTACGACTCATACAGCAATCGCTATCACTTGACTTAAAATATTTTTGCCCTTCCTTGCCTTTAAAATAGTGCTCGTTTCCGTGCTGATGTTGCTACATGCCTTAATTCTTGCCTATCTCACACTGCGAATTTTTTCTAAGCTCTATACTAAACATTAAATCTGTTACGGAAAAAGGACTAAACAAAATGAACACAAAACGATCAGCTTTAAAAAGGGATTCGTAACTGGAAAAACCGAATGAAAAAAGAATGTTAACAACAAATAATTTTTCACATCCAACCCAGTTCTGCGGAATCAGAATCAACGTTGAGTTTAAGCAACCGAATGATCCAATTGGAGTAAAGCGCCATGCAGCTTTAAATTTTTCCCACTTGTGACGAATGCACCTATCGATTTTTTTGCATGCTAGTTAACATTCGTGCCAATCAGCTGTTGGCTCTTACGCTGGCCAATAGAATCTTCCTGCATATTCGTGGCAGCCAGCTATAGGCTCTCACTCTGGCCAGTAGAAAGTGCCCGCAAACTACATGAAAAGTGCCGTAGAAGCATGATAAAATCGATTATTTCCACTATCGATGGGAATTGGGAAATGCAAAGTCGGTATTGGCCTTTCCGCTATCTTGAAGTATGTGCATGTAAATTTTGGTGCAAATCCGTCAATAATTGCGGCCGTGCATTCGTTACACACACACACACAAACACACACACGCGCGCCCGCGCACACACACACATCCTGCCTTTTATAGATAGAGATTCAATTATATATATATATATATATATATATATATATATATATATATGTGTGTGTGTGTGTGTGTGTGTGTGTGTGTGTGTGTGTGTGTGTGTGTGTTTTCTCACGTCACACATCTTGGAACTTAATTCGAAGCATTTCTTTTGAAGTTAGTTCCCTTTTGCTCAATTATATATATTCCCTTCCTTTCTTGCGTGACACGATGACCTGTGGGTAAGATATCTGTTTAACGTCAAATCGATCGGTTTTCGCTTGAAGTAATCGGACAAGTAGCCACACTGAGGAGCTGTGATCCCGCGAAGCATTATGTCTGTGAATGACTTTGGAGCCATTCTAGCAAAGATACAACTTAGGTCATGTTGGGAGAATGGATGAGTATAGACTTCCAAAGACGGTGCTGTATGGGCAACTACCAAACTCCAAGCGTTCACTTGGACGTTAACGCTACAAAGGCAAATTTAAAGAGAGCTTGAAAACACCTTAACTTGGATCTGAAAACCTAGGAAGACCAAGCATCAAACCGAAAGGAGTGCCGTAAGATATATTTTATTAAGTTAACGGGTAGACTGAATCACTGTGATTAGCTTCTTCAGCCTCCGAAGCAGAGAAACCATCAAAATCCTGCTTTCATCTGTCATTGTGGCTGGGCTAGAATCACACTTAACAAAGCAAAATTAATTACGTCTTTCCTTTACATGATTTTCTCCACAATAGCCGCTGTTAGCATGCATAAGACACCATCCAATACAAACACCCTCATTTATCGTTCACAATAGGAGAGTTCACCATATACATATATATATATATATATATATATATATATATATATATAGATAGATAGATAGATAGATAGATAGATAGATATGAATATTATACGTATATAAATAAATTGAAATATAGAACATTTTTTCAGCTTTTAAAATTTGTATGTATTTCTATTGATTTTTGATTTGATATCATACGACAGGAATCAGTATTCATCAAGAACTCTAAGCGCAAAGAACAATATTGTCTAGACACTGAGGCAAGACAGATTATTTTATTTTCTCTATCTTTTTTATTCTGTCTCTTGATTTTTAGCTGAATATTTTCGCTCTTTATCGGAATCCATATTTTATTTCCTATTGATGTACTTAAAGCCATATCAAAACAAATTCGAAAAGTAATGCAAGCACTCATACATTTTGCAAGAGCCAAGAAATATTAAGACGCGTAGAACTGGGCGGATCACTTTCATGCGATATTTGATGCGATATTTAAGATATTTAGTTTTTAAAAAAAAAAAAAAAAATCAAATGTACACACTGATCAGAAATACAGAAAGTAAGGATTTGTTGAACAAAACTTTCTTTTCAGTATAATTTCTCTTCTCTGAAAGATTTGTAAATTTAGCTTGCCTTGAACGAAACTTCAGTAATCTTTAACCTTCGGGCCTGTAAAAGACAATGTATCAAAAGGACATTTATAACGAACTCCACTCCTCGGCAGTTTTTATTGTTTTAATTCATGTGTGCTTGTGCCTCAGCTAAGTTCGGTGTACTAAAAAAAAACAAAGTCACTACTAGATGGAAGATTAAGGTTGCACTAAATGTAATTTTACCGCAATTTGGAGGAATTCTGCACACATTGATCATTAGTAGCTACATATATATATATATATATATATATATATATATATATATATATATATATATATATATATAATATCGACTCTCCCGTCGAGATTCGACGTATGAGGGTCAAGCAGATCGGTTTCAGGAAACCGACAGCCCGGACACCGGCTCATGAGATTTGATTATAGTGGTGAAGGCTTCGTGCAGGACCATCCACACTTTTTGAAGGGACGAATACCGAGACCTGGTGCATCGAGTGCCACAAGGGTCCCAAACGACCCTCCGCGGGTTTTGAATTCAGAGTTGTCCTTCTCCTAGACCAGTTGCCATCCAAAGCTATAGAACCCAGTCTATCCTGCTATTTTACCTATAGCTGGAGGGAGAGGAAGAGGATCCATACCTTTCCCAAGGGTATTAGCACGTAAGTGAATGTAATGGATTCGAATGGAATTCGAAC
This sequence comes from Acanthosepion pharaonis, assembly GCA_903632075.3. Taxonomy (NCBI): domain Eukaryota; kingdom Metazoa; phylum Mollusca; class Cephalopoda; order Sepiida; family Sepiidae; genus Acanthosepion; species Acanthosepion pharaonis. The sequence goes on from CAHIKZ030000451.1 coordinate 1,130,995, forward strand.
ACAGCTCTGCGATTCCTCCACATATATATATATATATATATATATATATATATATATATATATATATATATATATATATATATATACTTATCCGACAACCTAGAAAAAAAAGAGCAATACAATTTTAGGAAATAGATATAAGGCTTTCATTTATAATTGAAATTGTGGTCGAAACATGACTACAATAATAAGTATTCCTCAACAGTTTTCAAAATATACTTACAATCGGAACGAGATTACTTTTATTCTTTGTTTCTTTTTCGGACTGCGTTTCAGACTCCTTTTAAAGTCTGCTTGTATTATATAATCCTAACTACTCCACTTAAACTCTGAAATTGTATTTACTATTTATTTATTTCCTTCAATAGAAATCGCTACCTTCGCCCTTCGCCCCGATTTAGCTCTTCCCTGGACTTTCAAAGAGGTGTATCCCTTGTTTCCTGTTTAGTATTGAGTTTCCGGTTCCTTCTGAAATCTTCTCATTTTCTTTCACTGCCAGTAACAACTTACGACTTAGTGCCATTGTTTCGGGTAATTTGATTTAAAAAAAAATAAGTTGTAGCACGATGTCTGAGACGCCCACGCAAAAGAAGAAAGTGCTGACTGGAATTGTAATAAAACCTAAACATAATGAAAGTGTATTTATACATTTTTTGTTCTGGAGAATTTACAACAAATACATTAAATACTTTATTATATTGTCTATTTAAAAGAATACTTTTATTCCGTGTGTAACAGCTTAATTTTCAAGATCTCGTAACACAAAAGTTGTCCAATTGGTAGATTAAGCTGTGAACCGTTGTATTTTAGAAATGATTATAGATATCATACTGGAATACTCCGAGGTTTTTTCTAACACTATTGGACTTTACTCTGAGCCAAAAGTATGTGTAATTATTCTCCAAGGTTAATAGAAGAATCGTGATGAATTCGATCATAAAAGAAAATGACATGTTCATTATTAATTAGCCATAGCTAAGTATCGGAACATCATGAGGGATTAAAATAAAGTTCACACACACACACACACACACACACACACACACACACACACACACACACACACACATATATATATATATATATATATGTTTATATTATCGTTTTCCAAATTATTCAAGATTATCTTCGCCCTAACTTTCTAAATTTCTCTTCTGTTGTAAAAAGGTGCCTCACAGGATTCACGTATGATTTAATTTTCAAGCTTTGTTTCACTGCACTTTGAACTGTCATAGCTGAAACTCCTCTCTCATGTGCCAAACATCTTGCGAATTGAGTTGGATCTTTTCTAATTGATCACTCTAGCTCTAAGTTGAAATGATGATCCCTCTTCCTGTTGTGACATCCTAATCTAGTTTTCCTCTGCATTGTTCCTTCTTTTTAAAAATTATTCAACGTTCTCTTGATGGTTCTTGAATGGATTTTGAAGATGGAAACCAGAGTATGAATGTTGGTGCCATTACTGAAGGCCTGAATGATGTTTTTTTTTCTCAACATTGGTTAGTTGGAAAGACAATAGGTCTGACACAAAACAATTTTAATTTGTTCTATTTTTAGCTGAATAACTCAAAGTGATTTTCAGTGATTCTTAAATAATGGTTTCAAGATGGCCAAATGTCTTATTTGAAAACCTGAGAAAAAGAAACTCAATTAATTTAGTGAATTTTTAGATATTAAATATTTTGTGGGGTTACACGATTAATTATGCTGTTACACGATTTGGACAGTTGTATACGCGTTATTTACAACCTGGGAATTTATATTTACAACAAGGAAACAGAAGATAATAACAAATGTAAAGTCGAGAAATGCTAGCATGAACTCTGTTACCTATATTATAAAGTACCTTTTTTTTCAGGGCTTCGCTTGCTCAGTCTAAGGGGTTAGAGTATTGAGACATCTTGATCTGAAATGTTTGTCTTTAACTATTTGTTCTCGTCTTCCTCTTCGTCCAAGTGCATGTCGCTTCAGCTATCTCAACGGTTGACCATAAGACAGAAATACTTGAGATCAAGATAAAATTACACTTTCTTCTTCTACGTAGTCTTTCCAACCAAGGTGACACACCATATTTATTTTTTTAAAGGGGTTACTGGGAGTGAAAATGAATAAGAATTCTTTAGAAGGAACCGGAAACGCAAGCCTAAACCGGAAGCAAGAGATAAACATTTACTCCTGTTCAAAAGATCTGGGAGTAGTGTGAACCGGACGACAGAGGAAGAAGTATAGACTTGAAGTAGACTTTAGAAAGTAGCGATACCCAATCCTAATAGGTGACAAGGAATTAAAGGAGTCTCGTTCCGACTGTAAGGAATTTTCGAAGACTGGTAAGAAATACTTATTATCGTAGTCACAAGTCTGACCTAAATTTCATTTATAAACGAATGACTTATTTATTTTGTTAAATTTTTATTTAATTTCTCGGTCGTCTGATAAGAATATATTTGACTTCAATATTATGTCTGCATCTCTTAATGATCAATGTGAGCACATTTGCACTACAACTGCAGTAAGAACATATTCAGTGCAACCTTAAACTTCCATCGAGTATTGGAAGCAAAATGACCAGCCATACATTTTATTTGCAGTTGAAAGAATCAAATTATATTTAGTTCAAATTATTTAGATTTCGGCATTAAATAACCCATAGTGATTGATATGTCAGCCAACCAGCCAAACATGAGACTCTTTTATGACATTAATCCATATATCCTACAACTAGTTAAAGAACTCAAACTGTATTCCAAAATATAACTTCAACAAAGCTATAACATAAAACATACAGATCACCGCGTCAAGTAATTATACACACACAAACATGTATATGCACAAAAGCTGATTATCATCTACTCTTCATAATGCATCCATATAATATCCTACAATTTCTTGAAGAAATCAAACTGTATTCGAAAATATAACTTTAACAAAACTACAGACATAAAACACAGATCACTTTTCTGGTCTGATTTTTGGCAAGCGTAACTTAGTTCAAGCATATGGTCACATGTATGGGGAACTTAGTATACATCGAACTCACTATTATTTAATGATTTCCAAATTTCATTTTTTTCAGTATGACTTGACGTATTACTGGATTCATTATAGTACAGTTTGTAAGTTCAATATTTCATGAAATACAGAATTTTAATACCAACATACAAGTATATTAAAAAGTCAGCTCTATATACGACGCATTCAGCGATGGAGGGGTGCATTCAACATTTGATAATATGGCGGCAATAGGCGCTTAAAGGTTTTAGGTAGTTTTAATCAACATTTCTTTACGTGGTTAGCCGTAAGTAATTATAAATATACTACTACCTTACACTCAAGTAAAATAATAACAATAATAATATTTATTAAGAATTTATTATAGGAAATATCTAGTTTTACGGAAACATTGTTGACAATTATGTATTTAGCTAAATAACAAATAAAAATAATATAAATTTTGACGCTATATTCGATTTTTTGTTAGGTATTTTTCATTTTCTCTTCTGTTATTGGCAGCATTTTAGTATACTTTGGCTGCAATTTTAAGTTTCCTAAGTTGAACAAACGGGAGCTTTTTCGTCTACGCTTTGTTACCTCTCTTTTACATTTTTTTTGTTTTTAAATCGCTTTCTTCCAGTCATTTTGATGGGTAATAGTGAAATTCTAGAATTTAGGATGATCCTATTCCATTTCAAAAAATAAAGCTTGTAAACAGGAATATTTTAAATTAGTATACGACCAAAAATAAAATGCTTTTTACAAAAAAAACAAAACAAACGTTAATGATTTCACTATAATTATGTAACAATAATGTAATGATATTCTGCAGACAAATCTATGGTTTATGTTACATCATCTCATTGCATGGTTACGAACGATAAACGTAAATTGAGCTTCAAATATTGTGTAATCGGCTCTATTCTTTTTGTAAAATACTTGGATTTGATATAATGAATAATTTGCAGTGATAAAAGCAATTTTCGATTTTTTTGGTGAATACGCCCCTCCTCCGTCGACCGCGTCATCTGTTCTGTATATTACATGGGTTTGTATAATGTAGGTACAATAAAATGTAATGTTTATTTCTATTGCACTTCATTTATGCGTTTTATTTATTTTGATTCAGCTTAAAAAAAAACGAAGACATAAACAAGATCAAAGTATTCCCAAAACTCACAACAGCGGCTTGTTGAATTTATCTATTTATTTCTATTAGCTTGAGTCATAAGTAATTTCCGTTTTTTGAGAAACTAATTGTCATGCAATTGAAGAGGAGTAAGGGATATTAATGGAAAGAAGCACGGATTGAAGAATCGGAGAGCCGAGTTCGAATCCAGTCGGATCCACTACATTCACTTACGTGCTAATCCCCTTGGGAAAGGTATGAATTCTCTTCTTCTCCCCCAAGCTATGGGTAAATAACAGACCAGATCGGTTTCTATAGTCTTGGATGGCAACCGGTCTACCGCAGAAAGAAATAGCAACCTACTGCGGGAAAAAAAAAATCTGCCTCGTCAGTCATGTATCGAAAGATACATGATCGCGTAATCGTGTATTACGCATAGCACATAACTGATTGAATTATCATGACGAATGCATCATCCTAAATACTACTTTCATACTCCCAGATGGCAGTTAAGGATCAATGTTGACTCAACATCGGTAATAACATCGGAGGCTCGGTAAAGTAATGGATAGCAGATCGAGTTCAAATTCCAGTTGAGTTCATTACATTCAGTTCCCTTCTAATACCTTCTGAAAAGATGTGAATCCATCTCTTCTCACCCCAGCTATGGTTAACTAGCAGGCTAGAATGGGTCCTATATAATTGGTTGACGACTAGTCTAGAATTCAAATCAGCCTGGACATGGTTAGGCTCCGTCAGGCTATCTTCCCCAAGGAACAGTACGGCTGCAGTACATGTAGTGCCGCTTCAATCCTAATGAATTACGGATCTCATATATTAGGTTTTCCCCGACAGTTTCGGCGTACACAGTCGGTTAAAATGTACTGTTGTTTTGCTCTATAATAACGCAAAGCCTCATATAAGAAGAAAAACACAGGAAAAAAATTTAGAAAACGGTTACTTTTCAGTACACCACACGCCATATTCAACTAACCTTGCACCAGCCGATTTATATACAAGGTCATTGAAAATATACTCCCTATTTTAAAATACTTATAATTTATTTATTAACTATAATTTTTAAAAGAAATCGATATGGGAGGAAAGGTTTTATTTCAAATTCTATTTAGGCACCACGTTTTGTTACCAGCTTCTAGAGCTGCCCAGGTATCACGTCAACTGATCTCACCAAGAACCCTTGATGTATGAAAGACATAATTTCTTGTATTCGCCCTTCAAGTTCAAAATCTTGGTTTCGTATAGTAAACTTGCCCCTTTAACCAACCACAACGAAAAAAAACACAGGGTGTTAAGTCAAGACTTCTGGCTGGCCACTCATACATAAAAAAGGTGAATTGCTTTTCAGTTACTCTGTATTTTCAATCGCTGCAAAATGTAAACCAGATTCAATTGTTCGATGAATGTCATTTCCCATCAAAATCTACGGAAATTGACTCGAACGTTATCGAAATCTGCCGGATAAATGGTATCAAGTCATTGCAAATAAATGCGAAATTGGATGGAATGTAATTGTAATTTATGTTTTGAAGTATAAAATTGATAAATAAAAACGGAAATTATTTATGACAGAGACTAATAGTTCTGTGATTTTATAGTTGTTTCTCAGTCCAGAGAGTCTTAGATATGACAGTAAATAACACGCGCAAGGAACGCCTCTGCTCGGGAGAAAGGAAGTTTGGAGTAGCATAGAACCACCTCTTAATTGCTGTTGTTCCCAGGTCCAACCAGAGACGGGGTGGTAGCAACTGTTGGGTTTCCATCTATGGGAAAATAGTGACCTCCCCCCCCAACAAAAAAAAAAACAATATGAAAGTATAAAAATGTATTTTAGTAGTAAAAATACAAGCAGTACTCTTTATATAAAAAAAATAGCAACAATACATATTTATAATAAATCAACCAACAATACATTTTAAAGCAAAATGAAGCAATACATTTTATAGCAAGATGACAAGCAATACATTTTATAGCAAAATGACTAAAAACACATTTAAAAGCAAAATGACCAGCAACACATTTCAAGCAAAATGACCAACAACACATTTAAAAGCAAAATGATCAGCAATATATTTTATAGCCAATTGACCAGCAACACATTTAAAAGCAAAATGACCAACAAGACATTTAAAAGCAAAATGACCAGCAATATATTTTATAGCAAAATGACCAACAACACATTTAAAAACGAAATGATCAGCAATATATTTGATAGCAAAATGACCAGCAATATATTTGATAGCAAAATGACCAGCAATATATTTCATAGCAAAATGACAAGCAATATATTTCATAGCAAAATGACAAGCAATATATTTTTATAGCAAAATGACCAGCAATAAAGTTTTTCCGCAGTTCAAACCATAAAATCGTTCAAATTATTTAAATTTCGGCATTAAATAATCCTTGGTGGTTGATATGCCAACCAAACACCAACATAAAAGAAATTTTTCATGACATTCATCCACATAATATTATGCAATTGCTTAAAGACATCAAACTGTATTTCAATATATAACTGCAACAAAACTACAACATCAATCACACACCACTGCCTCTAGTAATTATGTCCTCGCAAAAATATATATGCACAAAAGCTGAGTATCATCTACCATATATTCATTTGTGAAAGCAGGATATCATCATATTTTTATTACTTCGCAAGAAAACGAAATTTTGGCACCAAAACACACATAAAGAGTTAATATTTTGTTAAACAAATTAATCGAATCATCAAAGTCCAGGGGGATCGATGAACAGATACCTCGTTAAGGGAGTAATGGCTGTGTTTGAATTATAATTGCTCCAACGGGAAGAGACAAAGAAACCTTGTCTAAGAAAAATACACTAATTTAAATTCTATTTCTGTCATAGATTTTCTGTTCGTTTTTTTCCAGTAATCACAGCACTTTACTGAAACGAAGACTCTCAGTTAGTCATGATTGAACGTAGGTTTTATAGATTGAAAGAGACAGTAGAAGGCATTTTAATTATGATGGAAATGAATCAAATACTGAAAAGCGACTTGCTTTCAATCATATAGAACTTTTAATTTCTCTTATTCTGCCAGCTTTTCTTTCAAATTAATAAATATTAATGATATTGTAAACCGATGCTTTATCAGGAAGCATTCGACATTCATTGACCGAGCAGCCATTACTACTGTCCGTTGAAATTTGTCAAATTTTTCTCTTATAACATTTTTTCAGGAAAATGTTTTTTTAAAGTCCAACAGCTCTTATCGTTCTTACCATTAATTACGGGGGTTCTATTCCTTACCTTTTATTTGAAGTAATGTGGAATGCCAACATCTGAATTATATATTTTCTCTTCAAGTTAGATGCGATATCCATTTTAGCTGTTGCTGCTATTTAAAGCTCTCAAGGGGTATGGTTTCTATTAATTAGTTCTTTGTTTGTGATTCTTTAGCATCCATATTTCTATTGCTTCAATTGTCTTCATCTTTGAGAAGATCGTTCACACTTCACTGCTATCTGTAGCATAAAATACATCCCAGTATTTAACAATTCTCTTTAACCTTCCTTGTTCCGTAGAGTGGTTTGGAATTATTTGATAGAGACCGCTTGTTGCTTGTTAAATTAAATAACAATACTTCAAACTTATGAATCGTGTAAAATCCCGCTAGCTGATAGAATTCGAGTTTACGACTTTATCACGCTGAAACACCAGTTCTCCTACGATCACCGGAGTTAAGCAATACCGAATTTGGTCGGTACCGAGATGGGTGACCGCTTGGGTATCCCAGGTGTTGTATGGTTGGATGTGCGAGTGGCGTATTGGATAATGGCTCGGAATTAAAAATCAGAGGGCTAAATTTCAGTTCCATTCGGGTTCTGTATATTCACTTACGAGCAAATATCCTTAGGAAATGTATGGATTCTCCCCACAACTATGGGTTAATTAGTAGAACTTGTATCATTAAAAAAAATCATTATTATCTCCAAAAAAGTATTACCATCTAAGAATATTTTCTGGCTTTAAAATATTTTGATAAGTTGTAAAAAAAAAAATGGATCTTATAGAATTCTTGACACATTTTTTTTTATATTCCCATTGATCGCAGGGGAAAACAGAAGATAATCCTCGTGTAGGTAGCGATTTCTTAATGTTTTTTTTTCATGGGTTTATGCAAGATATTATTTTTTTAAGAAATCGCTGCTGTTTTACTTTGTCTGAAGATATGTTCGCTTTTGCTAAAACAACAAGCATATACTTACAAAATATATGGCATTCATTGTTCTTTCATATACATATATTCCATAAACTAACAAAAATGCATTTTTTACTCATATTCATCCAATAGAAAACTCAAAATCGGGGGTTACGGAATGAGGTCTTAGCTGTGTGTGAAACTTAAAGAATAGAGCTAGTCCGAACATTTTACATGGAAATAGCGTCAGAAAAGCAATACACTTGCGAAGTTGCCTCTGTGCGAAAGAGTTTGAAATTGTGGAAAATATATAATCCCAAAAAAAGATCAGGTAAACGGTTGAAGTCTGAAAAGCAGCGCCATAGGTTGGACTGTGACCTACATCTGGCAGCAAGGACGTTGATTGGTTGATTATGTGAAGCGTGGAACTATCTCTTTGTTGTTCCCATGTCCACTCCGATCTGGGATTGGAGCACGTGTTAGGGTCCCAGCTATGGGGAAATAGTTAACCCCCTTACTTGTGGTAAAAATCTATGAAAGTATAAAAAATAGATTTGTATAGGAAAAATATCAGCAATAGATTTTTGAAAAAAATTACCTGGAATACATTAAAAAAAAGTTATTACCAGAAATACATTTTTGCAATATAAATTACTAATTCTTACTAGAAAATTAAATTTTGGCATTAAATAAACGAAAAAGATGATAAGCCATTAAGCAAACAAACCAGATGCAGTAGGAATACTCCAACCCCAAGTATAACAGCAGTATTCCAGTTTTGGTTAAATCTGACTCTTACGAATAAATTTCTTTTAAACCCTTACCCGGCGTAGACGTGTATATACATACTTTTTCACGGAAAGTATCAATTTCAGATATGGACGAATAAACACGTCCAAAATATAACGTTCAAAAACCAGCTACAGGTATGATTATACGTCGATCTTGATTCACTTTATTCCCCTCTGAGGTTGAAACGAGTCCAATTGTCAACTCCTATATCTGGTAGAGGAGGTGTTAACCTCCGCTCGGCCATTTCGTGGTACCACACTTTCTTAATTACTATTTTAAAACAACAAAAAAAATCTTCGTCTGAAAGTGAAACGTTTTTCGGTTAATTTGCAGTTTGCACCCGCGCTCAGTTCGCATTAAAAAATACCCGTATACTTACTTTTGGGTGTAAATATACACGCTTCATTCGAAAATGACTTGAGAGATTTAATAAAATTGGAATTATCGACAATAAAATTTTGGATTCATTTACATCGTTGGTGGCAGCCATTACTGGCGCTGTTAGCAAACATTCGCTGCGGAAAGCTAAGCGCGGAAGAATGCAGTTAATGGCCTTTGTTTAACTGATCTTACTCGTCTCACCTCGTCTCAGTTACTGTGCAAGAGAACTATATCGTGTGCGCAAGAATTAAGACAAGTGAATATTCTAATCATATCTATTCCGTAGCGAATGTTAACAAACAACGCCAGTAATGGCTGCCCGTGACGCGAATGGATCCGAAATTTTACTGTCGATAACTCCAAGACGTTAGATTTTATCAAATTTATGAAGCCAGATTCGAATGAAGCATGTACAATTACACATAAATGTAAGTATTCTAGAAATTTTTAATGGGAACTGAATGCGGAGACTAAAATGTAAATTAACCCGTTTTTCCCCAAATAATTGGGGTTAAAAGTAAAATATTTTTTGTGAGTTATTCACCTTTAATGAATCAGTGAACCATATAAATTGGTTGAAAGTAAGACGGATAAACTTAACTCCTGTTAAAGTGTTGCAATTTATTTTCGATCAGTATAATTCATCTCTTCTTTCCAATTTGTCTTAATCGGATGGAATTGCATCGACTCATAGATTGTCGAACCTCAAACAGTTTCTCAATAACGGATTTATTCCTGGAATTAGCCTACATAAATCATATTTACCCACGCAAATAAAACGAGCGTGGATATGTGACCGGTTACCATTTTGTAGTGGCTATTAGGAAAATGTGAAAAAAAAAAAAAAAAAAAGGAACGCAACAAATATCTAAAAAGAGACAAACTTCGAATCTGTAGTCGAGTGGGAGAATATAAATAAGATCGTCTTCGCAAAGGAAAATAAAGAAAATAACTGTGCGTAATTTTTCGGCTACGGCAGTTACTAGAAATAAATGATGATTGATATGTTTGAAGACTGCCAAGAAGAAAACGATGAACGTAAAGACGTGGCGAATATGAATACACTTCCGCCGTCTAATGTCACTCATTGACCATATTCTTCAGGAAAAGAAGACACAGACGCTTACAATTCACAGTTCAATATAATTTTCTCAAAGCGAGTATATGATGTAACGAACTTGCAGTTGTTTCTTCAAATACATATTTAGAGGTGTGTGCGTCTTCTTTACACAGGCGCCTCTCTATATTTATCAATTTACACGCTAGTTTTGAAACACACACACACACACACACACATATATATATATATTGTGTATTTAGGCAGCAATCTCTATTTTAAACGATTTTCGTTAAAAACGACTGACAAAGAACTGTTCCTAAGTTTTTTATTTAATTTTTCTTGCGTTCGTACAATTGTTTACTTTTCTGGACACAAAGTGTATAAAAAACTATTCAAAAGTTCTGCATATCCGAGTGATTTCGGCTATTCTTTAGCCCTTATCAAGGATGATTTTTATTTTCATTTTTAACTGAATATGTTTTTTTTTTATTATGTATGTATTGGAAGTTATATGAATCTTTTATTTTTCAGATACGGTCAACACGTTGTAGCCGTGTTCATAATTATTGTTACTGAGTTTTGGCATTTTCTTTTTTATTGTTAGTTCTTAAATGATTTTAAATAATTTTTACGTGTGTATGAGATTTGTATTTTATACTAATATGTTGTTGCGCATGGAATTTGGTAGGTGTGCGAGTGTATTTAAATGAGTCTTAATTGAGCTATGATCAGATAGGTGTAACGAATATATATATATATATATATATATATATATATATATATAATATATATATAAATATATATATATATATATATATATATATATATATATATATATATTTCAGAAAATACATATAATCCAACGTCGATAGCCTGACTCGGAGTTTCATGCAAATGTGCAATCTTCAGGTGCGTAATACACAGTGACCGTTACAGCGTTATTAAATTCGTATTCTTGTAGTGATGATGTAATATTGTCTGCTAAGACTTGTTTATTTTATTATTGTTGCCTGTAATATTAGAATTAAATATTTATATTGTCCGGATTCTTAATTTAGAAAGACGAAGAATTAAAAAAAAATCTGCAAAGAAAAAAAAAAGTGAATTTATGTAAACACGTTATGTATCAAGGTGATAACTCTCTTTTTTGCATAAGATACCGTCGTTATAACATATTTAAAGTAATGTTTTATGGAATATGCTTATCACTCACGATGTTAATATAGTTATAGATTAGGACTATATATCTAATATATACTTAATAGTTCTGTTATATAACATTGACCAATGTTTTTATAACACCCGAGAAAGAAATATATATATGTACGTGCAATTATTAGGTTGGTGCAAAAATAATGACGTAATAATGTCGTTTTTTGACGTTAAAAAATACGTCAAAAAACGACATTATTACGTCATTAATTTTGCACCAACCTAATAAATGTGCGTATACGTATGTTGTTTTTATCATAGTTGTGTATATATATATATATATAATAATTATAATAATAATAATGATAAATAAATAATACCTAATGAGCCAAGCACTACCTTCTTACCACATGGAATCATCAGGATGAACTGGCTAAGGATGACTGAACGAGGAACAAATTTACTGATAAATTAAATTTATTCATTGTGCTATTCAGGTTTTTTCACTCTCTGATTTTAAATAGATTTGCATTACACACACACACACACACACACACACACATACATTTATATTTAAGGAATTGCGTTCCTCACCAAACCGGACTCATAAATAATTACATCGGCTACACAACTACATGTTTATCCAGACGTCTTACATTACACCTATCTGATCACAGTTCCATCAGAACACATTTAAACACACACTCAGATTTACCCGACACTATTAGGAACATACTAGTAGAAAACACAAATATGTTAACTGCATCCACTTGCAAAAAATGACTAAAAATAATGGAAGCCCCTAATAATAAAAAAAAAAAAAAGCCAACTCTTAACAATATTAACTATGAACAAAGCCACAATGTGCTAACTGTATTCGGAAACTAAAAACATCACTACCACACACCGAACATACACAGAAACACACACTCTACTAAGCTGATAATCGAATCATCCTTGATAATGGCTAAAGATATAGACGAAAGCGCTCGGAAATACAGAAACATTCGGACAGTTCTTACACACCCTTTGTCCAGAAAAAAGAAAGCTCTTGTCAGAACACAAGAAAAATTAAATAAAAAGCTCAACCGTAGTACCTTGTCTGTCGTCTTTAATGAAACATGCATAAAGGAAGGATTTGCATAAATATAAATATATATATATATATATATATATATATATATATATATATATATATATATATATATATATATGGTCGGGTGAGTGGGTTTTGAAACGGATATTGGTACGGAAAAAAGAAGAGGCGTGACGAGTTTTATTAAAAGGGTTATTGTTTCTTTCTGCTCCATGAGACGCGTTCAAACAGAGCTGCCATATAGGACGGCGGTTTTCCATGCAAAATAGTTCGCAGTTTTAAACTCTGCCGGATTGCACATTGTCTTAATTTACACACTCCGAGGCGTAGATAGACGTAATTCACAGTGTTAAATATATTAAAAAAACAAAAAAACAAAAAAAAAAAATACGTGTGGTCTATTCACACATGTCTCTAATCTCAAATAACGTTTAGAGTAATAAAAAAATATCCGACTATATACGTGTATATGTTTACGCACATGCAATATGATGAGAGGATATGGTAGACGTATTCTTCTTTGTATGAAAACGCGTCTAAGTACGTCATGTTTCCTTGAATAGTTTAAATATATGCGCAAAAGAGAATGTTAAAGTATTCCTCCCGTTTTTCGAAGAAAAAATCCGTTTCGAGTCCTCAGCGGTTACTTCTTCTCGTTTTGACGCTGTTTCAGAGCCAATAACTTCACCTGTCAGTCTGGTTGATTTATGGCAAGAACGTTTGTTGTGAAACCCAGAGAAAATATATCAATTCTTAAAGACGCTCGCCTGAAGTTTAACAAGATTAACTGAAAATCTGAATACCGCATTTTTTACCCAAAATCATTGGTACAAAATATTTTTCCGAATTTGGAATTATAGTATGTATATTTATTTACACACACACACACACACACACACACACACACATATATATATATATATATATATATATATATATATATATATATATATATATATATGAAGCAAGACAACTGTGTCTTACCAAATATCTATTATAAAATATATTAATATAAACAGTAACAGAAATAAATAAATATCTATCTCAAGTGTTCAAAATGGTCATCATTTTATTTTTTTATTCTGCGTTTTTTCCATTAATCAAAGAGAGAAATTATTAGCACTGTCATATAATTTCTTTCCAGGGCTTACAACCATATAATATTGAAACATCAGTTCCCGCACGATCAGCGAATTTGCGCAAAGATGAGACTAGTCGGTACGTAAATGTGTGACCGCTCAGGAATACCAGATGCTGTGAGCTTGATTGTGGGGTTGGTGTAATGGATAACGGTTCGAAATGGGAGTCCAGAGTTACAATTCTAGTTGCTTTCCTTATATTCACTTACGCGCAAATATTCTTGAGAAAGATCTGAATCGACCTCTTCTGTCTCCAGCTATGGGATAATTAGTAGGAATTATTATTATCTCAAAATAAAATTCTTACCAACTAAATATATTTTTTGGCTTTAAATACCCTGATAAAGGTTGATAAACCGTAAAAAATAAATAATTAATTTTAGAAATTCTTCACTGTTTTTTTCGGTTTTAAATCTCTTGATCGCATCGGGTTTTGTTTGGTTATTCAAATTCTAAATAATAGCCATTCTTATATACAATTTTTTTATGGAGCTGAATCAAGAAAATATTGTAGCCAATCCCCGTGACTATTTCTACTAGAATGGAATTTGGAGTATTTAGTAGCCATTCTAAAGTACTAGTTCTACTGTAATAGAATCTTGAAGATACAGCAGCCAATATACGAGGCCGTTTCTACTGGAATGGGGCGTGTGGGATGTAGTAGCAAGTCTATGGAAATAGAATGTGGAGGACACAGAAGCCATTCTACAGTTTCATTGCTACTGGAATCTAATCTGGAGAATCTACTAGCCGTTCTTCGCTACCATTACGCTTCTAGAGTGGATTCTCGAATGTGTTATAGCATTTGTACGGGATTATTTCTACTGGAGTAGACATAGATAATGTTACAATTGTCCTAGGGAACCGTTTCTAAAAACTGAGCTATGAAATGTCAAAATTAAAACGTCCATACTTTCAATCTCAATTTCTAGGATGTTGTTTTATCATTATTTACATTATTTGCATTATTTAATTTCCGTTGTTATTATCAAAACATTTTGTTTATTTTGACATCTAGACATCTTCAAGTATTTATCTCTCCATGTAAACGCCAGGGTATTTGGGACAGAATATTTTATTTAAACTATACAGATTGATTTTTCCTTCATCCGAGTTTCATGTTTAATGGCATCACATAACGAAATGAATGACATACATAAAGGATTCTAATTATATTCCCTGAAGGTTACCCGGATAGACAAAATGGTGATATGGAAATTAGATGTTATATAAGTGAGAAAAGTTCTACACTCGGGAGGAAGTTATCTCCCCTTGACTAAACTGCTTACTCGACACCACATAAACATTTAACGAAAGTCAATGAACATAACAATCAAACTGTTATAATAATAATGAAGAATTGTCAACAATTCGATTGAAGTTATTATGCAAATCACATAAATTTCAGTAAATCGAATTTACTTGAAACAATTTTTAATAAAGTTTAATTTCGAGGTCAAAACAAAGCTTGAGTTAAATTTTGGGTAATTTGAACATGTTTTATGAAATCTATTGGATTCATTACAAAAACTACAGTCTTGCAAATCTGGAAAATCACTTTTGGCTTCAATACTAAGGTAACAAAATCATCAGCGATTGGTCATCACCTATAGTAAAACAAATAACAATATATAAGTCTTTCACGCATTTACGTCTTAATATAATGGCCCTTCTTTTGGATAACAGACAGCAATCTATTATCCATTAACTTTGTAAAATTTTTTCTCTTCATCAGGTTCTATTTCCGACATGGTAGTTTTAATTTCTTCACATAGGTCTGTTTTCTGTCATATTGTTTACCATCTTCATAAAATTTCATCTTTACAACAGATCATAGATTTTGGATCGGATTCAGATCGTCAAATTATGGTAGTCGAACCATTATCTTCTTTCAGGTGAACTTTCTACGCTCAAAAAATTCACGGGTAACCTTAGATACATGAGAAGAAGCATTGTCGTACTGAAATGCACACGTCACTTTTAAACACCATGACATGCATAAAATTAAAATAGTATTATTCAGTTTAGCTTCAACATCGGTTTGGACGGTTCAATAAAGATTTTTCCTTCATCCGAGGTTCATGTTTAATGGCATCACATAACGAGATGAATGATATAAATAAAGGATTCTATTTATATTCCCTGAAGGTTACCTGGATAGACAAAATGGTGATATGGAAATTAGATGTTATATAAGTGGGAAGAGTTCTGCACTCGGGAGGTAGTTATCTCCCCTTGACAAATACAGCGTATACCATCATACTGTCGCTTCCTTGCAGCCTTATTTTAGTCACACACATACATCTGCACCGGATAAAGTTCATTATTTCGTCCATCCAACAAGTCCATCTCGTGTCGCCCGTGATTCTGCCATGAAAAATAAAATTAGGCCAAGAAATACAGGAAAATTGACTTTTCTAAAGTCAATTTTCAAGTACTTTTCGGCCCAATTTTAATGGTTTAAAATATTTGTTTTACTTAGAGGAATCGACCAAGAAGATATCTTGATAGCTCCCAATGTGCGAAGTATTCTACATTTTTTTTCTTCTGGAGTCACCTAACTCCTGCTTCTTCAAGGATCTGTGCACTGGTTAAAAGAGGCTGTTCAATATGACTCGCTTTAGTTTACGTTCGCCTCGCGAAGTCAAATTTATAAACCATTTTTCCTTTTCATTTTCAGTTCGGTTATTTTTTCAACAGCACTTTTATCGTTCGATGATCTCTATAAAACTCCTTTGATATTTCCAATGTGGACACTTTTTTCTGTTTTTCATCATTTGTTAAATCCTTTCCATTACCCATATTTAACAACATATAGAAAAAAATTTTAAAAAAATATTTTTTATTAGATTTCAGAGGTCTTAAACTAATATTACATTAAATATGCATAATAACTTCATGTAAGTTATTATAATAAATCCAATAAATTTAATAAAACATGTTGAATCTACCCGAAGATTTAAATTAAATTTTGTTTTTTGACGTCTAACTTATTCGTTTAAAATTTGACAAAAATTGTTCAAAGGAATTTCCAGTTATTGAGGATTATGTGATTTGCATAATAACTGCTATGGTTTGTACCGATGAGATATCATCAAAAATGTTTCAACAATAATACACGGAACGGAACAAATACATGTCGAACTGAAATAGTGTGATATAACAGTAACCGCAATGATAAGGTTATAATCAGATTATCAATAATGTAAATAAACACCGATATTTACACTATTTATATTCGAATTATTGTCTCAGTCTTTGTTGTTAACAAAGATGAGGGCAATAGTCCGAAAATAAACAGTGTAAATAAAGATAACTCCTCATCCCAGAAATTCCGACAGAAACCTCTGATATGTTTTATGAAAATAAAATTCGTCATTGATGAGAGGATGAATTAATCTTTAAAAATAACCTAAAATTATTATTACAATTTGTGAGGTTGTTTATTTTGCACAACTTAAATTGATGGGTCCGCTCCTACAATAAAGGAAAACACATTTTTGAAGTACATTCTTTAAGGTTTAGTATTCGTTATACCTTCTTCATTTCTTCGTTTAGTCCAATGTGGACTTTTTTTCGTTTCTGCCTTGAAAATGTGCACATTGGACGAAACGCGTCGGTTAATATTACAGTATCCTATTGTCTTTTATTTTTATATATATATATATATATATATATATATATATATATATATATATATATATATATATATATGTGTTATATACCTTATGATAACGGGTATGTCAGAATTATCATAAATACGTTGGGCACTGTTATGAGTGGGGCTAATAACGCTTAGTAATCCATCATTAGCAGTATATGATTATTGTATTTTGTTGATGTAATAAAGATTACCATTTCATTTTAAACCTCCGTTTTAGTTATTCCTCATGCAGTAACCCTTTTTAGATTACAACAATCTATCTATCTATCTATCTATCTATCTATCTATCTATCTATCTATCTATCTATCTATCTCTTTCTCTCTCTCTCTCTCTCTCTCTCTATATATATATATATATATATATATATATATATAATGTCGGACAAAATTCCTTTCAAATGTTACTGTTGTTTATGCTTCGGGTAAAGCGCCCCACGATAATATCGTGTTTGCGCGGCGTGTGTATGTTTAACCAAAGAAAAAGAAAGAAGATAAAAATTGAAAAATACCAGATTTGTTTTCACTTTCTTTTTGTTCATATATTGATCAAACAAAAAAATAAAAAACAAAAATTTACTGAATCAGAGAAATGCAATAGCTATTTTATGCCGTCATTGTCAAAAATTTTCCTTAAATAATATTTAAAAATAAAAATAAACATAAAAAGTGCGACCTACGTACTTATATATAATGGGAAAATAATTTTATATACTGTAAGTAATTCTATTACATTTACAAAAAAAAGTCTATTAAAATAACAGTGAAAATACTTTAAAGTTGTATTTAAAATTTTAGTTAAAACGAATTCTAACCTAAACATCTTTTAAAATTGTAGTTAAATAAAACGTATTCTAACCAAAACACGTCTCTCAAAGTACTACCGGCACTTAAAGGGATCCAATAAAATACCTACAGAAAAATGAAATTATGATGCAAAGCTATAAGAATGTCCCATGTCCTTTGTACAGACATGTGAAACTATATATTACTAAGTATAAAAAAAATAAAGTTTACTAAATCAGAGAAATGAATTAGCTATTTTTACCGTACTTGTCATAAATTTTACTTAAATAATATTTAAATATAAAAAAATTTAACAATACTAATAAACATATTTATACTTGATATGTAAAAATAATTTTACTTACTGTAAGTAATTCTAATACATTTACTTCTTTTAAAAAAGAAATATAGTCTATTAAAACTAACAGTGAAAATATTTAAAGTTGTATTTAAAATTGTAGTTAAATAAAAAGAAATTCTAACCTTAACATATTTGAAAATTGTAATTAAATAAAACGTATGATAAACTATAGATCTCCCTCTAAGTACTACAAGCACTTAAAGGAATCCAATAAAACACCTACAGTAAAAAGAATTTAATATGAAAAGCTAGAATTGAATGACCCATGTCCTTTGTACTTAAATGAGAAACAAGATATTACTAGGTTTATATAAAAAAAAGGTTACTAAACCAATGAAATCAATTAGCTTTTTTGGCGTCATTGTCATAAAGTTTACTTAAATAATATTTAAATATAAATAAAAATATTCTTACCTAATAATATACATATTTATAGTTGATGAGAAAATAACTCTACATACTGTACGGGATTCTAATACATTTACTTACTTTTAAAAGAAATATAGTATATTAAAAATTAAAAGTGAAAATATTTTTCAAATTGTAGTTAAATAAAACGTATTCTAACCTACTCCTCCCCAATTTTTAAATATACAAATAGAAAAAATGCCGTAAGAATCTTCGCCGTTAACAATAACATTTTTAAAAAAATCCAGACGACATGCATTTAACGGATGTCAGATTTCATTGAAGAATATATCCCTACCCCTACCAAAACTGATACATCAAAATACAGCGATAATGAACACGCAAACACCCCTCCTCTGGTTGAAATGAATTTCTATGTTTCTATGGAAACGTGAATTATGATTTTTGCTGTCTTTAAAACCCAGTAATTTTATAAGTTACTCCAAAATTCGCTTGAGCATGAAATGGAACTAATGTCTTTAATTTAATTAAAAAATTAAATTCGGACCTTCCATTTTTGAAACATGGTTAGAAAAGTGTAGCGGAAAAACCATATTTTAAATCAATTTGTTTATAATAATAATGCTCTGTAAATATACATTGAGCACTATTTTGTAAAAATAAAATATCTATAAGTACACCGGATTATATATCTTAGTGTTCTTTCTTTTTTTATTTATACACACACACACACACACATATATATATATATATATATATATATATATATATATATATATATATACTTCTAAAGGTCAGTCTCTCTCATTCTTCCACACTCTCTCCTCTCTCTCTCTCTCTCTCTCTCTCTATATATATATATATATATATATATATATATATATATATATATATTTTCTGTTCGTTTGCGTCTGTGTTTCATTGCGCACCGATTCTATCTTCTTTTTATACATGATGTTGATCTGTTTTTACTTCACTGAAGAAGTGTGTATAACGTTTTTGCAACGATATATAATCTGTTTCGGAGTTTCCGCCCAACATCATAGCATAAAAGTGCATAAAAGTGCAAACCATCTGTTCAGACGTTTGAAGATACGCAGCCTTCCTAAGAATATCACAACATCCGCTCTAGAGAAGACAGCTAATTCCGTCTAGTAAATCATGAACTTAAATCAATCCAACACTTTGATCTTCCTTCAAAGTATAATGAGATGCGTTAAATGCCCTTAACTGAATCTTTGGTCGTCGTACTCTGGTGTAAAATAAGACTGTTCATGGTAGAATCGATAGATATGTCACTTTTCCCGCAAGTATCTGATATTTTCGGAGATATGTGTTGCAGAAAGAATTTTTTATATAGACGAAGTAAGCATATACTTCGTATATGTTCGCACAGATTTCAATTCAAATTTGTTATATCTCAATGGTCATGATAATGGTAATCGCTGTTCGGCTATAATGAAACATTTGGCATTCATTGACCGAGCAGCCGTTATTGTTTTCAATTGAAATTTATGAAATATTTCTCTTAAAACCCTTTCTTTAGGAAAACAGTTTTCTCAAGTCCAGTAGCATTTATCGCTCTATCCAGTATTAAAGGACTTTTCATGCCGAATCCCCTATTTGATGTGATGTGGAATGTGTACATCTTGATTATGTCATTATTTTACCCACGAATTTTGTGTAAAATCCATTTTAGTTGTTGCTGCTGTTGGTAGTCTTCAGGTGATGTGATTTCTGTTATTTGGTACAGTTTTTTTTTTTCACGATTCTCTAGCTAGCATCTACGATATTCAAAGCGGGATGATTTTTGCCAAGCCACTCGGGCATTACTTGCTCAAAGCCTTTTTACAACATTGATCCCGGAACTGCTTTGGCGTCATGCCTGACGTTCATATGAAAGTTTCGAAATGACGAGTCTATTGAAGAGCACGAATCGATGTGGATAAGATCGAAATATGTATAATGAAAGACTAAGTTTGACATGAAACTTGTTTAAACAAGAAATCTCCACTCTTATCAAAACAGTGATAAAAATATATAAAAATTTGTCAAAACACAAAGAAGTTTCCCTGTTTGTGATCCATAAGATGAAGGTGAAACAAAGACAGAAAAAAATGGTTTTCAGCAAAAGAAGCCAACCCAAGGAATGTTTGCTTGGTTGGCTGATGTTGTTTAGCGGCATATCCTTTTTTATGTATTATTTAATGGCGAAATCTATATATTTGGAACACGATTTTATGGCATCAGCTACAGATAAAAATAAAATGTTTGATTGGTAATTTTACTTTAAAATGTATTGTTGATCTCTCTGCTATAAAATATATATTTCTTGTCATTTCTTTATATATATATATATTTCTGGTATTTTTACTATAAAAAGGTATTTTTATACATCCAAAGTGTTTTGTCTTTCTTTAGGGTTAACTATTTGCTTATTGTTGGAACCCTAACAGGTGCTACCTCCCTGCATTATGGTGGACCTGGGAACAACAACTATTAAGAGATGGTTCCAGGCTCTTCAAAATTTCCAGTCACCTGATCAGCTATATATATATATATATATATATATATATATATATATATATATATATATATATATATATATATATATATATATATATATACACACACACACACACACACACACACACACACACACACACACACACACACACACACACACACACACACATATATGGCACAGTCGATAAAGGCGTTGGTTAGATCCAATGACAGGACCCAAAGTGTGTGAGTTCAATACCTGGTTAGGCCAGTGGAGAACTTTCAGAGGGAAATTAGCAGGAGGTAACTGGTAACTGACATCCATGAAACATGGCACGTGGAACTAGAAACAGTCTACCCCAGTGAGCGAAATAAAGGGTTCAGTTCGAAATTCCATCTGAAGAGGCCGGAGCGTACAACGGCCGAAACGTTGTGATAAATATGGCGACAAAGATGAGGACAATAGTCCGAATAATGTAAATAATGTATATATATATATATATATATATATATATATATAATTATATATATATATATATATATATATATATATATATATATATATATATGTATAGTAATTTTGGGAATGTGAATATTTTTTCATAATAATTTATCATGTCTAGATCTAGAACCCTCAACTGGATGCAGAAAAGCACTGGACGCTGTTGTTCTTCTGGCCAGTCCTGTGGGTCTTATTGATACTTTGATACCTATCCCCACCGGATTAGCTGCTCTAGGATTAGCGGCGCTATTTAATGTGTAGATACTTAATTTCCGCTTCGCCACCAATAATATCATGCTTGGTTTGTATCGTAACGATCCGGGTTCGATTTTCGATAGTGCATATGCACTGCTGAAAAATAAAAATACGAAACGGACATCAAGTCCTTTTCTGCATTCTGTTGGGGGTTCCTTGGTTAACACCTGATCAATTTTATGAAATAAAAATATATATAAATTTATATGAAATATCAGAATGGGGGCAACACACCTTTTCTAGCATAATGATAACATCCTGTTCTTCTTAAGACAGTCAAATATACTTCAACGAAACTATAAACTTTTCATTTTATAGAAATTTTATTTACAAATGCTAGAAATTATTCGAAAATGGAAAGTTATGATTAAAAATTGAACATTATATATTATAATATATAATATATTATATATATATATATATATATATATATATATATATATATATATATATATATATATATATATATATATATATATATATATATATATATATATATATATATAAATATTATATATATTTGTCTGACGATCGCTAAAAGCGTGAAACCCAGGGTCACAAACTCACATCTATCCAACCAAATATGTTAGCTCTATCTCTGATATTGAGCGCTTTCTAATAAGTACCGCGCATATAATATATAAATAATTATACATATATATATTTATTTATATTTATATATTTATATAGGAAAATAGCGTTTCTCTACATTCCAGTTGCTAGGTACATTCTGTTTTTGTTTTTATTAGTTACTTTGTTCATTTAATTTCATTTTCGTATTTTGCTTTGATAAGGTCCACATTGGACGAAACGCGTCAGCAATTACCAGTTTTCCTATTGTCATTTTTATTCATAAATATTTATATACTTTTTTTCACACACACACACACACACACACACACACACACACACATATATATATATATATATATATATATATATATATATATATATATGAGTGTGTGTTTGAGTATGTATGTGGGGGGCATATAATATATGACATACTTTTAACTTGTTAGAAATACCAATAGTTAGCTTTTAATAAACTTTCATCCAGGAATTGTTACTTTACTAACAATGTCTTTCGAGATCAAGTTTATAATGACGTTCTGTTTATTCAATGTAAGTATACAGATACACCTAAATGCGTGAATATTTAGCTATACATACATACGTACATATATATGCGCGTGTGTGTGTGTGGTGTGTGTGTGTGTGTGTGTGTGTGTGTGTGTGTGTGTGGTGTGTTTGGGGGAATCGTTTATATCTCAAAAATAAGAAGGGCGCGGGTCGTTAAATGAATTAATATCTCTTACCGATCCGTTAGCCTCGCCAGAAATGGGGTTAAAGTCAATGGTGCATGAGGGAGGGCAGCTATTATGAAAATCATATGAATCATGAGACCCTCCCTGTGGCTGGGTGACATTACCCAACATGACGGGGGATCATGAATGCAAAGAAACGCAAGAGATCAAGCTGCTATCGCTTAATAAGTTAAATGCATAGAGTATTTTACTAATGTCCTTTCAAAACGCATTTGAAATATGACGCTTGACTGAGTGATTAGAACTTCCGCTTTCCAACTATGAGACCCGAGTTCGCTCTTCCTTAAGGATCGGCTAGTCACCGTAGCACACGGACGTACTCAGAAAGCCAATTACCAGCCGTTATTGTAATGGTGGGATGCTTTCTAGAAAATTATTATTATTATTATTATTATTATTATTATTATTATTGTATATGCAAGTAACCGGAAATTTACTATATGTCTGTCATGTTTCGTGACAAACTCCTTCCGAAATATCTAAACTTTTACCTTTATACAACAGCTTTCTGAGATGATTGGTTAAAAATAGATTCGACCGAATGGATCTTGTTAGCTTTAGAGAGGAACATGCATATTCGCTCATTTTGGACAGAATCACAAAGCTCAATACAAAATAGCAGAGACCACGTCACCAGGGGACTTTCAACATCTGCAACGTCTAAAATGGATATCACATGTAACATGAAAAATCTCTGTTGATGGGACAGTAACGATAGGCCCTGTTCCCAAGTAGACTAATCACGTTGACTAAGAGTTGCGTCAATTTTCTTTCTGGGTCTGCTTAGCAACAGAATTGTGGTTCGACAGGTGGATGCTGAGAATACTATAGACCGAACATGTGGGTCACGACGAAATTTTAGAGAAAATAGAAACAAAAAGGAAACATATACTTAGCATCAAGAAGAGACAGCTGAAATTTCTGGGGCACGTAATGGGGAAAAAGGCTTGGAAAATCTGATACTCACAGGGTAGATTGAAGACAGAGGAAAACAACGCATCACCTACCTAGCGATGGCAAAGTTTAGGGAAGATGAACAAAAGATAATATTTATTACGAGGTACGAAGGGCAAAAAATTAGCGCGCCATAATCGTCTACGGCCTGAAAGGACACGGCATATAGAACAAGAACAAAGCTGTCCTACTCAGAACATATGACGTACCAGACAATATTTCTTGTCTGAATGCATCGTGCACATTTATAAATATACTATTTGTCCGTGCATTAAATACTGTCGCCATATCTGGTCTGGTGTTCCGGCTGTATATCTCGAGATTCTTGACAAAGGTTTTGGAATCGAATCGATCTTGACATGACATCCCGACTTCAGTCAATTTCTCGCCGCCGTGCCGTCGCTCCTCTGTGCCTTTTCCACAAATATTTTTATGGCAATTTTTCTGATGAGTATTTATTCTTGCTGACTGTGCTACATGAATTTAAACATGTTGGTCTGTTGGCAACGAGCTTTCACCAGTTTTCTGTTGAACTAACTAGATGCAACCATATCTTCTATTCCAGGGGTGGGCAAACTTTTCAGTGCAAGGGCCACATTCAAAATTCACAATTTTATTCACCCGCATCGTATATTAACACAAAGTAGTAATATTAAACGCGATGAAATTAATATAATATTATTAATGATAACACTTTTAATCTACATAATAGCCTTTTAAATAATGACAATAGGTATATAAAAGTTACTCTAAAGTCTAAGCTAATAGGAGTTGCCAGGTAGCTAATTTCGGACGACTATCGCGAATTTTAAACCTACATATGTCATATAAGACGCAGGAGAATTTTGAAAGATATTTTTATTTAAAAAGAAAAAGTGCCCCTTATATACCGTCAAATACGGTAATTCTGTTTAAAGGAAAAAAAAGTTAATGATATTTTGAAGTAGTAACTTCACATAAAACAGATTTATTTGAAAAACAAAGTAACTCAGCAACAGAAGGATCTCAACGACTCAATGAGAATAATGTATCTGACTGCAGTCATTTAGCAGTTTGTTAAAATTAGGTGTCACGGTTTTTTGTAACAATTATTTGACGTTGCTTGGTGGTCTTTAACTATCTTTCTAAAATCTGATTCACTACCATTTGGCGGGCAGCATGAATTCTTTTGGCGGGCCTTCATGCACCATGGCCGGCTCACAAGGGGACCTAGTTTGCCCAATCTGTTCTATCCTAATAGATATTATTACATTTCCTAATAATGATAAGAATGAGAGGGGAGGAGATGAACCCAAAAAATAACTAAAAATATCCAAAAATACAAACTTTATATGTTAGTAGGACCGTCCAACCCAAAAAAGAGAGGCCGCTGTATTCTGCTCCTAAGGAGGGAAAAAAAAAATTTGCCGGAAGTCTAAAATAATGCTGACCCAGTCGAGATGAAAAGGGGGACCAAAAACAAACTGGGGAGGTTGGGAAATGGACCTTCAGACCAGGAAACGTTTTCCATGAACTCTGAAGCTCCCAACTGCTAACCTAAACCAAGGGAGGGTTCCACAGGAAGCCACCCTGATGTGCTATAGGTTGACTTAAAAGAAAATCGGCTAGCCCCGGTCACACGAACCAGGCTTGCTACTTTTACCCAATCTTCGCTGAAACTGTCGAATGCAATCGTTTCAATCTCTTCATCTTGAGCTGATGCCAAAGAATTGGATTAGATGCCGATAAGAAAGACGGTTGCCTCCAAGACTTTCCATTCGCGTCGTCCAAATCATTTCGAAAAATAATCAGCAAGAAAATTAAATGTTTCTCCCCGGAATACGGGGGCGAAGTCACACGCGTATGCGCGATCCAGCGGACACTGTTCGGGAGCGAGACGAGCTGTCAGCTCAGCCGACATGGTCAAATAAGGGGCGACCCCAATGGTGGTGAAGGCGTCAGCCGTTTCTTTAAAACCAAGTACACCGTGCACAGTCTGGCAAATCCGCCAAACCCCATATGAAAGCCTTTGTCATTGAGAGGCAGCCGATTCCGAGCCAATCGCAGGTAAGCGAAAAACAGGGTTACTGAGGTATCTGGCTGCTGGCGCCCAAGTTGAGGAGCGAACTCCTCCTACCGAGCGTATCCGAAGATTATCCTTATCCACCAAACCACGATAGAAGCAGGCCTGAAAACGGACCGGGGGAATGGCCTTCAAGGCCAACTGACACTCGTGGATGAAATCCGACTCATTAATGCGCTCGCCCCTCGAGATGGGGGCACCGAATAGTGATCCGAATTTTAATCCGTTTAGCCAATCAGAGGCATAGAGAATAAGGACGGCAGACACGGACAATGTCTGGATTAATGGATAGTGGCTCGGATTGAGGATTACGGAGAGCTGAGTTCACGGACAACCGCCGTCGATTCCAGTAGAATCGACCTTTCCATTCAGACCATTCCAGCTTAGGTCGCATAACCCAAGAATGCGGACAGGACCGTCCGTCCAACCGAAGCGGCCCGGAAGATGACCCCTTCCAGGAAAGGACGACTTGTCCGGTTTATCTTGGCCCCGTCACCTTCTCGTACCCTCAGCTATAGTCGTGCGGGACGACACGAAAAATACGCGCATCGGCGTACGCGGAAACCCTGGCTCGAGACCTCCAGGTTCGTAGGGCTGGACTGCCGGTCTCTGTCTCTTCAGCCGGCGAAGGAGAGGCCCAACGCCAAAGCATAAAGGAGAGGCGACAGCGGACAACCCTGACGAACCGACCTAGACAGCACGAACGCGTCCGGACAACCTTCCGTTCACCTGTACCAATGATACAGGAGGCTAATCCAGCAGCAGAAGTTGGCTTCGAATCCAGCGGCCTGCAGGACAGCAGCAAGGTAGCGATGGTCAACCCTATCAAATGCCTTGGACTGATCCAAATGATCAGCGCGGCTTCTTCGTCGTCTTTTACACCCTCTATGATCGTGCGGATCAGATGCAGGTTGCTTTGAATTGTTCGGCCCTCACAGAACAAGTCTGCCCAGGTCCCAACAGAGACTCGGCAACTGACTGCAAACGCTCCTGCAGGATCTTGGCCATAATCTTAAATCTGTGTTTAGCAGAGTTATGGGGTAATCATCTAGGTTCCCCACCACCTTTGCCCTTTTTCAACAGAGTGATCACGCCCTGGTAATCCGATTGGGGATGGACCCCTGACCGAAACCAGTTGTTGAACACTGCTGTCAAAATTCCATAGGCAAAACCATCCAGACCGGGCGATGGCTGTCCCTGCCGATTTCAAAAACTTTTAGACTTCGCCTCCGTAATCTCTCCCTCGCAGCTTGCTTCCATTCGAAAAGGAAAGGCCAAATCTGCGAAACTCCTCCTCACGGAGACCAGGTTTAAACCGGCGTTCGAAATGGCGCTGAAACCCCGCACATGCCATCAGTGGTTGAAGAAAAACTCCGGGGACTTGACTTCACGAATGATCGATAGCGGACACTTTGCGCAGATTGCGCCCAAGTTCACATCGGAAGACAACTTAAATAAACCTGGCCCATGGGCTATTCAAACGATCCAGGGAGCCCTTAGCTAAGGCTAAATTAGGGGATAGCCACCGCCCGGGTATATCTAGCTTTAAGTGTCAAACTATAGCTCTGAGAGCGAATGTTTTTGAAATCAGTGGTAGACTTAAGGTGTTCTCAACTTATTCCCCCGATAAAAATTCTAGGCTGCAATATCTTGTTTTCCCGGAAGTTATGTCCAGTAAAGACAGATTGAATTCCAGTAGCCAGCCATCTGAGTGGACGCTACACGGGCACAAACGAGTTTTTGGTCCGTGTATACCCATGGAACGAAAAAAAAAGCAGATTATGTCGGCTCTTTAACTAACATTCTGTTTAACCACCTTTCAGAAGGCCAACCAAGAGCCCACGTCCACATGTTCCCCGGGATGATCACATCTATCGACGAGACCATAATTTCGATCAACCAGGCTACGATCGTCCCTTCTCCCACCAGCACCCTGCCCCCCTGTTCAAGTCGGGGTCCAGAATGGCATTCCAGTCCCCATTTAGGCGCGTTGAATCAACCAGAACGGCCCCAACTGCCGAAAAACGAGACCCGCTCCTCCTGGTCATTGGGCGCATAAACCGCAACGTTCGAACGAACCACTTTTCACGGAACGATTCGGCATCGGTAACAAGGTCCACCTTCGCATCAAGAGTCCGTCTGACTAGCAAAGAAACTTTCTGGCAAACCGGTTTTGAATAGACAACAAAAGTCATCCTCCAGCACACACGCATCGGCACTGCAACTAAGTGGGTCTCTTCGATCGCGGCGACATCCATCCAGGGACAGAAGGTCCCGGAGCAGGCGGGCAGGATCCCTTAAGCCCCTCACATTCAGAGTCGCTAACTTGGTTTCCATTTTTTAAGCCTGCAAAAAAAGAGAAGAATAAGCGCAAAACCCATTCACATACGGGCCGGAAATCTGAGGAAAGGACCCCGACGGATTGTCCCAGGCTCCCCACTCCTAACTCTGACGTTATACGTCCTTCTGTGACAATCCCGCCGACGTCAGTGGGATAGTTTAGTTTAAGGGCCCTATATAATGATGGATGGAGAAGCACTGGGGCCCTCCTGCAAAAAACATTTGCATCTTTTTGATGTCATTGAAGCCATTTCGACCATCCTTATTTCCGGAAGGCCTCTCTGGCCTCAAAGAGATGAGACCACACTTTAAGGTGTTTACCAGTGTCCCGGATGAGCCCAACACACCAGGGGCACCAGGAAAGTTTCTTGGTCCTCAATTGATTTGCCGTCTACGGCAGACAGCTTTATTAAAGGTCCCAACAAGGCTCTCTTTGCGGGGAGGAAACATCGATCTCCTCCTTTTCCACTTTAAAAAATATCTTCGATTTTCCTGAAGATCCTTTTTTCTTCTTCCCCTATCTGGGGGCGGAGGGTGGAGTGGTTGAAGGGGTTGGAGTAGGGAGGGATGATTGGGGAGTTGGCGGGTCCAAAGCAAGGAGTAGGTGTGTGCGGCGGAGTGGGGGTGGTAGAAGGAGTGGCACGAGACCAGGAAGGAGGAGACTCCTATCTGCTGGGGTGCCTGTTTTTTTTCACTGGTGAGGAGGGGACTGAAGTTTTTTCCTCTGTTTTTTCCCCTCCCCTCTCTTCCACTAATACATTCAATTCGTGAATTATTTTCACTTGTTTGTCTCCCTCCTCCTCGTCTTCTTCCCGGCTTTCAAGGAGGCGGCACGTTTGAAATTCCTCCTCCATAGCATCCTCTTGTTTCTCTGGCGATTTTGCGGAGCCGGTTTGCTGCTTTTTTTTTTCTGTCGCTGTTGTTGCTTCTGCTGTTGTTGTTGTTGCTGTTGTTGTTGTAGTTGCTGCTGCTGTTGTTGCTGCTGCTGTTGTTGCTGCTGTTGTTTGCTGCTGCTGATTTTTTTTGTTTTGTCTGCCCTTTAGAAGGCTGAACTTTTGGGCTTTTTTCCGTCTGCTTTTTGGGGACGTTGAAACATTCGTTTTTTGTTTCTCTTCTCTACCTCCTTCCAGCCTCCTTCGGGAGGATGGCTTTTCAGTCTAACTGCTGATGCTGCTGGTGCTGGAGGAGGAGTGGGATTCCCCTTTTTGCCAGGGCAATCTTTTGGACATGTGTCCCAATGCACCGCATGTCCAACAGTTTTTCCTCCCTCAACCACGACCAGCATCCTCCTCTTTCTACATATCAGGGTGTTTGAATATCCTGAATTCTGTCGGTTCAGAGTTATCTGAACCTCAATATCACCTGTTTGTATCCCACTTTGCTGAAGGGCCTTTACCTCATTTACTTCTGCCATATTTGGCGAAAAGGCCCCATTCTGTCCTTCCACTGTCTGCCGGGACGCCATGAATTGTCACCTGGTCCTCCTCGTCCCCATATACTCTGTCTGCAAGCGCAGGTTTTTGTTGTTAGCAGACTTCGGCCAACGCTTTAGCCTGCTCTTCTGTCGCCAAGAGCAAGTCCCAGAGCGCATTAGTTCTTCGCGCCAGGATTTTTTGGCACGATCTTTAGCGCTTTTAGGGCCTCCTCCATTCCTTCTTCCTCTGCCGACACCAATCAACTTTCGGGTCTTAACGTCCGACCTCAGGAGCGAAAATGTGTCGACCGCATCCAATGCTTCTTGGATTGTCAGAAATTGTTTTCTTTGAACGTTTGTTCAAACTTAGCCCTTTGCTCCCCGTAAAAGGCTGCATCATTTTTTGCTGCGGCCTGTTTTGACCCCAGGCCGTCTTGGCAGGTGATACCGGTTGGGAAGGCGTATCCCTTCCTCGTTAGTTATTGTCGGCCATGATGGGTTTTAGCGACCCACCAGGCCGAACACTTTTTTTTGTTCCTACTTTTTTTTTGTTTCTACATAGGTTTAGAAATAAACAGGAAAAAATAAAAACAGCTCAAAAATAGAATAAAAATAAAAGAAAATGCACAAACCAAACAAGAAAAGATAAAACAAAACAAGAAAAGATAAAAAAAAGGGCTGAAAAAAGGAAAAAATAAAAAGAAAAAAGAATTAAAAAGAATAAAAACAAAGGCAAAAACAGAAAATCAAACAAAAGGTTACAAAAAGATTCACTAAAAAGCTTAACTTAACGATGTGCTGTACTTCCTGAAATAGACTCGTCTATATAACCAATTAAGCAGATTCGATATATACCCAAAATAAGGGGGGCTGTTACGGTTTTTTGGGTATATACTACCCGTAACTAGTGAGCGAGTCAGAATGACTTATTTCCCTTTATAGTCGACCAATGGTAGGTTGACCAATTAGAAGCCGCACAACACTGTATTCATCGTGTATAAAGGCGGCCATCTTGTTTCGTCTACCAGAAGGACCAAAGGAGACCAGGAGAAGGATGAACTATACTCTGCTGTGATATCCACTGCGAACCTTCACTACGCGTTCCCACTGTCTCCGAAATATTCACTGCGAACCTCTAGATTCAATACTCAAGGACGACCGTCATGGAAATGTCTAACATCAAGTTTCTTGTAACAATTATTTGACGTTGCTTGGTAACTTTCTCTTTCAAATTTACTAACATTTGGCGGGCAGCATGAATTCTTTTGGCGGGCCGCATGTGGCCCGCTGGCCCTAGTTTGCCCACTCCTGTTCTATCCTAATAGATATTTTCCTCGCACTATTCGCCTATACAACTTCCATCAGATTTATTGCTTCCGTGCCACCTACAATCTCCAAAAAAAATTAAGTCTAAAACCAAGCGTAATCTTCTGTTTTCCTGAACTCTGCGCTTCTATTGTCCTTTCTCCTCACTTCTCCACACTTAAGTATTCTCAATCTCTTTCACTCCCAATAATCAATAAGTGGCATTATCTCCTTGTTTGCTCAGTGAAATTATTTTAAAAATAATAAAATAATTAAATTTTGTGATGTCAACGAAGTCTCGTTGACACTTTTGTAACGCCAACGAATACCCGTTGTCACTTTCGTAATGCTCGTTGTAGTAGAGACTTTGTAATCTCAGATACAACTATAGTAACGCCGTTGAACAATACTGGTGTCAAGACACCTTAGAATAACACTTGCACTAATAGTACTTGCTTGTTAATACTCGCTCGCAAAATAAGCACCGAATAGTGATCCGAATTTTAATCCGTTTAGTAATCAGTATAGAGAATAGGACAGGAGACACGGTGGATTAATGGATAGTGGCTCGGATTGAGGATTCGGAGAGCCGAGTTCGTATTCCAGTAGAATCCATTGCATTCACTTACGCACTAATACACTTGGGAAAGGTATGAATCCTCTTCTTCTCCCCTCAGCTATAGGTAAATAGCAGAGCAGACCTGGTTCTATTGCTTTGGATGGCAACTGGTCTATCGCAAAATGAAATGGCAACATACTGCGGGAAAAATCTGCCTCGTCAGTCATGTATCGAAAGTTACATGACCGCCTAAGTGTGTATCACGCACATAGCTGACTAACTGATAGAGGATAGCGACCCGTATAGTAATAGAGTAGAAAGAGTGATCACTTAGACGCCACGCTAATTCCCATATATACATTTCCTTTGCTATCACGTGATCTACTTATTCAAAATGGGATCGCCTGTTTGCTCTCTGGCAATCTATGTTCAAACTCCAGTGTGGATAGCGACACTTTATTCCTATATAACAATAAATAAACAGGGTTAATGTAATTCGGAGAACAAAAATTGTAATATATCTAGCGTCCAAACTTAGAGAATAATATTTTAATGATAGTTGTAAATTAAAAAAAAAAAATTGTTTATTATTGAAGCAGACTATTAATTAGAGAAGTTACATCTGCACACCTATAATTAAAAGATTTTACTTTTTCACATTGTTTAAATTTGGTTTTGTCTCACATTTCGTGTAATTTCTACTAAGAATCTTTTACGACCGTTATTTTCCCTGCTCTGAAATTATCGTAACGTATTTTTTTTTTAAGCGTTTCATCCCAAGCAAGGCAGGAAGCCACTAGGACGCAAGGGGTTACAGAAAATTTTTGAGCAAGATCAGATAGGAGTAATAGAAGAAATGATTAGGAGAAGGGTAGTGGATAGATCAAGGCAACTGGAGATGTCGATTGACATTACACATGAATAGCTGGAAATTATATTCAGGGAAACTGGAATAGGGAAGGAGTTCCACAAGCGAGAGGTGCGAGGCATGAAGCTGTTGGAGTAGAAAGACGGCTACATTTAGGGAGTTCCGACAGTGAAGGGAGAGAGCGGGATGCCAGCCTCGTAGGGCGCTTGAACTCATGAAGTCTGGAAACCAGCGAATGCAGTTCCTCGGAGCAATTGCCATGAAAGTATTTGTAAAACAGGCAGAGAGAGGCGACGGCGTGTCTGTGAGAAAGAAACTGTTGATGAGATGCCAGAGCAGGGCCAATTATATTGCATATCCGCCTCTGAAGCCTATCTAGAACCCCGAGGCAACAGAAGGGGCACCAGACCATATATGGCAGCAATACTCCATGCAAGTGCGAATTGTTGCTTTGTAGATGTATCTTCTAAAAGTTCTCAGTTCGGTGAAGATCTGCGCTTTGACTGGTCTACGAAATAACATTCACATTTTCAATTTCGAAATATTTTTTTGCTATTATTTTTTTCTTCAGTACAACAATGTGCATTATGTTGCATATTTACAGGAAACTGTTTCAGACCCATTATCCCATAATGTTCAAGAATATCTTTATACAATGCATCTTTTATTGTGCCATACAAACGAATGGATGGGTTAACAGGATCGGCAGAGAACATTCCCACACACCAGTAATCTACCATCACTGAATTTCACTAATTTTCCCATACATTTATAAATCAATTATCCTCACTGTTTATCCTTTTAATATACTGATTGTCGTCAGCCCCAAGTAGATTGAAATTATTCTTAACAATCTTGCGTATTTTTCATATGCTAATTTTACTTAATTCACAATGCCCGCTGCTGTGTAAAAGCCACTCTAGAATGTCGTTGTACGTGTTCACTCTAGGGCAGACATTCCCAAACGATGCAGCGCGCCTCAAAGGTGCAGCGGAAGAGGATAGCAGGTGAGGCGAAATGATTGAATAAAAAAAAGACAAAGATTCCTTATTTAAATGTTTGTGGTATAACGTCGCGTCATTCCTTAACCATGGGTTTTTATTGGTGGTTAAATGCTATGCATTTTTACAGTAAAGCTCAAATGATCAATATTGGCAGTAAAAGATAAAAATGTGACATAATAAAATATTCTAAGATACAAGGAAAATAAAAACATCATTGAAAGGATATGAAGATGGGGTCATAAAACTATACATTAGAAAAAGATTCTTTATGGGAAAATGACAAGAAAGAAAGAAAGAAAGAAAGAAAGAAAGAAAGAAAGAAAGAAAGATGTTAAAAATAGCATGAATTGGCTCAGAATAGGATGAACAATAGGATGAAAAATAATATAAGAAAAGAATGTAAAAAAATAAAACTGGATGTAAAAGTAAAATTAATAAGAAAGAAAGAAAGAAAGAAAGAAAGAAAGAATAAGAAGAGAAGGAGGAGGACAAGAAAAAAAAAAAAAATAATAAAAAGAAATATGTAAGAAAGAAAGAAGAAAAAAAATAAAAGAAAAGAAAAAAAAAAAAGAAAGAAAGAAAAAAAGAAAGAATAAGAAGATATGAAGGGGAGAGAAAAAAACGAAAAATAATATAAAAAAGAAATATGTAAGAAAGAAAGATAGAAAGAAAGAAAGAAAGAAAGAGAGAGAGAAAAAAGGAAAGAAAGAAAGAAAAAGAAACAAGAATAAGAAGATATGAAGGGGAGAGAAAGAAAACGAAAAAATAATATAAAAAGAAATATGTAAGAAAGAAAGAAAGAAAGAAAGAAAGAAAGAAAGAAAGAAAGAAAGAAAAAATAGGAAGGTGGTGGAAAGAGAATAAAAAAACTAATATTAAAAGAAAGAAAGAAAGAAAGAAGGAAAGAAAGAAGGAAAGAAAGAAAGAAAGAAAATGACACAAAGAAACAATACAAAAATATGGAGATGGAGAGAGAACGAAAAAGCTAAAAAGAAAAAAAGAAAGAAAGAAAGAAGAAGGTTTGAAAAACAATACTAAGATATGATGATAAAACCGAAAAAACTAATATAAAAAGAAGTATGTAAAAAAAAGAATCAAACAAACAAAGTAAAAGAAAGAAAGAAAGAAAAAAGGAAATAATCCGAAGAAAGAAAGAAAGAAAGGAAAAATGAAAGAAAGAATACGACGATATGGGATGGAAAGAGAATGAAAAAGAACTAATATAAAATGAAATATGTATGAACGAAAGAAAGAAAAAAATAAAAAGTAAAGGAATAAGAATATGTAAAGAAAGATGGCGAACATCGGAATTAGAGGAAATGTTAATGAACAATAATAAAAAAGCTAAAGCATAAAAAATGGCAGAAAGAAAATAATGGAAAGACGTATCGGATGGAATGAAAATGAAACAATAAAGCGAATTTCAAAGAAAGAAATTTGAAAGAAAACAAGAAATAAAGAAAGAAAGAAAGATAGATAGATAGATAGATAGATAGATAGATAGATAGATAGATAGATAGATAGAATGAAAAGAAAATGAACAAAAAAGAGTGAATATCCAAAGATGAAACAAATAACAAAAACAGAAAGAAGAAATTTGAGAAACAAGAGATCAATGGAAATAAATTTTTAGTGAATATTCAAAAACAAAAATATTCAGAGAGTAGCAAAATGATGAACTGAAAAATTGGCAAATAAGAAAGCCAAAACGAAAGAAAATAAAAACGAATATATCTCTGAATCGCATGGATTCTAATACGATTCTGTATTTTTTCCAGTTTCTATAGTCGTTACAGGTCACTCTTCTCTTCATTTGGGGGTACGGAAACAGAAGTAAGTTTTATTTTTCTACAGAATATGGTGTCAAATAAGAAAAAAAAAACAACATTTGTCTATCAAATTGTACTCCTCTCGTTTCTAAAGGAGATTGTAGAGATGAACAGCCAAAAAACTTGAGCTAATAGAAAAGTATAGGAATTGTTTCATATGCCTTTCTGTTAGCTCAAATTTTTAGGCTGGTTCGAAATTTTGGCTGGTTTTAGCTTGTGGAGTTTACCAGCTCGAATCACTCTTGGAATTATATGTTCTCATTCATAGATACAGTTTTACTAATTATAGGAAAAAGTTACAACATATATTTACTAAATTCAGTTTCATTTTCACAGAAGAAATATTGGGCACCTAGCGAAAGAAGAAAGAAAATTGAAACCATAAAAAAAAGACGCTTAAAAATCGGGGGGAAACAAACGTGAGAAAGAATGTCTACCATAGGGTCTGAAAAAAAATTACAAAGAAAGAAAAGATAGAGAGGAAAGTGAGATGTTCTAAACATATTCACTGAAGCGTATGGAGTGGTGGAGAACTGAACTGACTCACCTCCGACAATGCCATATCTTGTCTCGTCCCAGCGGAACAGAAAGTATCATATGATTGGACAAACGGAGTACGTCCATCCATCCATCAGACTTTTTCGCCGTTCGTTCCTCCTTCCGGTCTGATGGGTACTAGATCTGGGGAGATTTGACAAAGGAATTTGTGTAATTAATATTGGCAGTCGATAAAATGCAATATACCAAGCTGACGAAAAGGAGACGGCTTTTATGAATTTCATTTTTTATTTTACGATTTTTTTTTTATTTTCTGTCGCAAATCATAACGTTCGCCTGTCTATTGACTTAATGTACGCGGCTTCTCTGAGAGTATTTTATTTAAATTAATTAATTGAAAGTTTTAGAACTAATCTGACCTCTATATTGACTGCATTTTATAGAAGATAAGATAGAGAAAAAACAGTATTCGAAAAATGATGATACTTACTGTAAAAGTAACAACTCAAAATATATGTATAACTCAGAGTATTTTTCTAATGGGTCTTGTAACATCAAGACGCAGGAAATAATGGCTATCCACAACTTCTTTTCATTCGTAGCTCTAATCAAAAGTTGTTCTCTTACTATTCCCATTCTTCCATTCTTTTATAAAAGTTTCAGTTCGTTATCTATACGGATGACAAAGCTATTCATTCTTGTTTTAATAGTAAGCCAGATTGATTTCATAAGCTCAAATTGGTAGTTTACATCAAAAATGATACACAATCTGTTGTTAAATGGGGCAAGACGTGGCTCGTTAATTTTAATGTTCCAAAAATGGAACTGCTCTCTTTTAATCGTGCGAGAGAATCCTTTTTACCTTCCGTCAATATGGTGGATGCTAACTTCCGGTTTTCTTTTACGGCGTGGTAAAGATCCTAGTATTAGTAATAACTAATTTATTTGCAAGTTTAGTATAAAATATGTCCCATGTAATAAGATGTATATGTTTTTTTATCAATAAATGCTAGCTAGAGTTACCCTGTACCATTACACTGCGGCTGAGATTTATCTATGTACAACCAGAATGGCTCGGCGTTGCCCGTGCTTGATTAAAAAAACGTACAGCAATCGCTATCACTTGATTTAAAATATTTTTGCCCTTCCTTGCCTTTAAAGCAGTGCTCTTTGCCGTGCTGATATTGATACACGCCTTACTTCTTGCCTATCTCACACTGCGAATTTTTTCTAACCTCTATACTAAACATTAAATCTGTTACGAAAAAAGAACTAAACAAAATTAACACAAAACGATCAGCTTTAAAAAAGGATTCGTAACTGGAAAAATCGAATGAAAAAAGAATGTTAACAACAAATACTTTTTCACACCCAACCCAGTTCTGCGGAATCAGAATCAATGTCAAGTTTAAGCAAGCGAATGAACCAGTTGGAATAATGTGCCATGCAGATTTAAATTTTTCTAAATTGTGACGAATGAAGCTATCGATTTTTTTTTTGCATGCTAGCATGCTAGTTAACATTCGTGTCAGCCAGATATTGGCTCTCACTCTGGTCAGTACAAAATGACCGCAAACTACATGAAAACTGCCGTAGAAGCATGAAAAAATCGATTATTTTCACTATCTATGGGAGTTGGGAAATGCAAAGTCGGTCTTGGCCTTTTTACTAACTTGGAGCATGTGCATGTAAATTTTGGTGTAAATCCGTCGAAAATTGCGGCCGTGCATTCGTTACTCACACACACACACACACACACACACACACACACACACACACACACACACACACACACACACACACACATACATCCTTCCTTTTATAGATAGAGATTTTAAAGCCTTCAGTTTTCTGGTTGTTTATTGATTTGGGTCAAAATAATCGCAGAACTGTTATTTTTGTGCGTATGTATCACCAATTCTTCATTTTCATGATCCCTGTTCCTTCAGATCGGTGAAAATCATGACTCTCCACAACTATCTATCTTTTGTAGCTCTTAATATATCATGTCTTTTGGCTGTCTCCCTTAATCCCTGTTGTGCCAATCAAGCTGGTTCAGTAGAAAAGAATT
Source organism: Acanthosepion pharaonis (assembly GCA_903632075.3). Lineage (NCBI taxonomy): Eukaryota > Metazoa > Mollusca > Cephalopoda > Sepiida > Sepiidae > Acanthosepion > Acanthosepion pharaonis. The sequence goes on from CAHIKZ030000451.1 coordinate 1,169,592, forward strand.
TTTTAACAACAATGTTCACCATGTACCCGACCCGGGCGACACTCTAGTCAAACGGTTAAAGAATAAAAGCCACAGTTTATGAGGATGTGTTGGGAAGATGAGAATTAATCCTAGATTTGAACAGGTTAAGATCGTAGTGATCGAGGAAACGCCCTTTTTGGAGCCGGTTCTACAAAGCAGCAGTTCGTGAGAAGAAGGGGATGAGGGTGATGCACTACAATGTAAGAGGTACAGTGGGTCATAGCCGTGAAAGTTAGACCTGGTGTAACTAAGGAATTTACTTCGTCTGAACACTTTACTAGGAAATAGCAATAGAGTAGAGAAAGGCTTGCAACGATGAGCAAGGGGTTGCAGCGTGGAAAATAATTTAACACCCGTGTAGACGTTTTGGGACGCTATAGATACTGGAAACTGAATACTAGACATCTCCTGTCCATATATTACTTTCCACCATCTCTGAACATTGCAGCTGGGAACCGCCATGCATTGTATACGCGGATGAATAATCCTCATTACATTCGTATTTCCTTATTAAGAGGTAAGTTCCACTTGGATAGATTCTGACCAAAGACGACCGCTTTGTGGAACAGATTCCAGGCCGGATGTTTTATCGATCGCTATAATCTTAACCTCTTCATGTCTAAGTTTCATCATTCTCTTGCCTAAAAAATCTCAAACTTCACTCTTTTCCTTTTCTTGCAACACCATCAAGTAATCCTCTGCCTGGAGTGGATTCTTGGGCCTTGTATTCGGTGAGCATTATTAAAAAGAAAATGGGAGCAATACTCCATTTTTGGTCTGATTTGTATCTTGTAAATGTAGAGAATAGCAAACGGGGTCAGATACTTACTAGAGCATATTTTTAAAATAAAGACTTGGACAGTAAATTATGATAAGTAACACAAATCTGTCTATATTTCTGAGATGAGGTATTATGTACACTATTTACATTATTCGGACTATTTTCCTCATCTTTGTCGCCATATTTATCACAACGTTTCGGCCATTGTACGCTCCGGCCTTCTTCAGTGGCTGGAATGTCAAACTGAACCCTTTATTTCGTTCACTGTGAGTGAAATAAAGGGTTCAGTTCGACATTCTAACCACCTGAAACGTTGTGATAGATATGGCGACAAAGATGAGGACAATAGTCCGAATAATGTAAATAGAGTAACGCAAATGTTAACCGATTAATGTCACTCGTCCACCCAGACAAATAACACAGCGTGTCTACCTACTCAATCAGCTGTTTTATTATTTGGATGCAGCCTTATTATCTTCTTTTCTCATACCTGGTTTCGTTTACCTCATATAGTATTTTGACACCCGCCATCTTAGACCGGAAGCAAATTACCTGACCAGCTCTGTGCAGTAAAAATATGTATTTTATATTGTATCTTCTTTCTGTATCTGTCTGTTCGGCTCCAATTCTTTGTAAATAAGCAAACGGACATGTTTGAACGTATTTGTGGCTGCTTATGTCTGTGTAGAAAAGGGGTAGCGATAAATTTTTAAGAGGAAATAGGTATTAAACGTAATGGTATGAAAAGGAAATAATCTGATTGTAAGCCAAAAGGGAATACGAAAAAAGTTTTTGATTAGAGAAATACAAGCGATATCATCTAAGTACAGAGGAAGTAATAAATTGCGGAAACAAGATATAAAGGGAAAGTATGATAGAGAGAAAGATTCATTAGAAAGGACACAGAAAGGAAATGGAAAGACGAAAAGAGGATATGGAAAAAGACAGAAAGAAAGAATAAGAGGAGAAAGGTAATATCACAAAAGAAAGAAAGAATAAAAAAGAGGGAAAAAAATAAAAAGAAAGTGAATCAAATAATAAGAAAGGAAGATAAAAAGGGGGAGAGAATGAAAGAATGAGAATGAAAGAAAATGAAAGAAAAAATAAATATAGAAAGAATATGAAAAAAGATAGAATAAGGAAAGAAAAAAGAAAAACGTAAAAAGAAAGAATTTGTAAATAAAGAGAGTGAGAGCGAAGGAATAACGAATAAAGGAAGAATTAATAAGAAAGAAAGAAAGAAAGAAAGAAAGAAAGAAAGAAAGAAAGGAAGAGAAAAATAAAGAAAGAATGAATAAAATTGGGAAAAACAAATGAAAACGTACTCAGAAAAAAAAGAAGATGGAATGGAAGAAGAAAGAAAGAAAGAAAGAAAGAAAGAAAGAAAGAAAGAAAGAAAGAAAGAAAGAAAATCGGGGGAAAAAATTTAAAAAAAACAGGCTCTGAACAGAAAGAATATGGAATGATATGGAAATTAGGAAAGTCCCGAATTAGGAAAAGAAAGAAAGAAAGAAAGAAAGAAAGAAAGAAAGAAAGAAAGAAAGAAAGAAAGAATGAATAGAATTGGGGAAAAACAAATGAAAACGTACTCAGAAAGAAAGAAGATGGAATGGAAGAAGAAGGAAAGACAGAAAGAAAGAAAGAAAGAAAGAAAGAAAGAAAGAATGGGTGAATTACATAAATACAGAAATAACATGAAAAAAGATTGGAAATGAAAAAGAATAAAAAAATGAAGGAAAATAGCAATAAGAAATAAAGAAAATGGAAAACTCAAGTTGACACACAATTTCAAAAACATGAAAGTACAATTAAAAAAAAAAAGATTAAAGAGGTAATGAGATGAAATTTTCCACAAAGAACCAAAACATTAGAAAGAAAAGCCTGAAAGATATAAAGTGGGAAGGAAAAATAGATAAAGAAAGACAGAATACAAATAAGTGAAGAAGGGAAGAAAGAGAGATGAAATAAAGAAAAACTTGTAATTCAAGAATGGAGGAATGAAAATATGCTATTCAAATGACTCAAAGACAATTTGGAAAAAAATCTGAAAAATTGTAAAGGAGATGAACAAAAAGAAATGGCAAAAAAGAAACAAAGCGGCACATTTTTCAGAGTGCAAAAGAAAGAAAGAAAGAAAGAAAGAAAGAAAGAAAGAAAGAAAGAAAGAAAGAAAGAATTAGAAAGAAAGAATAAGAAAATAGAAAATGAATAGTAAAACTGGAAAGAAAAAGTGAAAGAAAAGATTAAAATAGAAAGATTGAAGAAAGAATTAGAAGGAAAAAAAGAATAAAAGATGAAAGAAAATGAAGAGAAAGTGAAAGAAATAATGAAAAGAAAGTGAGTAAAAATGAGAAAAGATTGAATAAATCATTAGAAATACAAGGTAAAGGAAGAAAGAAATCCAATGCTGCAAGAAAAGAGGGAATATCATAAGAGAAGATAGAAGAAAAAAAAAAAACAGATAATATGCAAAAAACCTGTGGTAAAGAAAAAAAAACAATTCTAAAAAAAGTAGGTAAATATATATGAAGGAAAGAAACAATCATGAAACTAAAAAAAGAAAAAGAAAGAAATATATGAATTAAAACGAAACAGTCTTAAAACCAAAGAAAGAAAGAAAGAAAGAAAGAAAGGAAGGAAGGAAGGAAGAAAGAAAAACAAATCTAATAGTTACGGTAATGTTAATATTAGCTGTTATTAAAAGGAAAAAAAGAAAGAAAAAAGAAAGAAATAAGAAAAAATACAAAGGTGAGAAGAAATGAGAAGAACATGAAAAAATGACAGAAAAAAGAGCAAACGAATCAGATAGAAAGAAGAAGAAACAAGAAGGGAAAAAGCATTTCTAAAACGGATGAGATAAAAAAAGAAAGAATTGCGGAAAAACAATACTAAAAGGAATAAAAGAAAAAAGAAAGAAAGAAATAAACAAGGAAATAAAGAGATAACTAATTTTGGAAGAAAGGACAAGACAAAATAAAATAAATGTAAAAAACAAGATGGCGGAAAGGAGGCAGGTATGAAGGAATAGAAACAATTTTACAGCGAAAACAAGAAAGTTCTACGTTACAACGATAATTACTGCTGACGTCATCATTCTATTATCTTTAATCAACGCAGCATTATGATGAAAACAACTGATAAATACGTGCGTTTTATTAGTTTGTAAATGACAACTCCTTCACGTTTCTAAACAACTAACAATTTCCATTGGAATTAGGATTCTTTGTGATTTACTGAGAGAACGGTTCCTCCACCGAGACTTGCAAATCAGCCATTTATAACCGGAACATTGAGACCAAGTCAATATGAAATATGAGTGTCAGACGCAACAATTCAGTGGAGCGTAGTGTAATTAAAAATCATATGCAAAAACGTTCGACAAGTTAAGGACAAAAAGAACTGCTTGATTTATTTGGGAAGGATATTAGACTCCATTAATTGTCTGAGAGAAACCTTACCGCTGATCATGAACATGAGGAGCGACTCGTTGCACCTTCTTGAGCTAACGTTCTCTACTGATATGAAGGCTAAAAATTATATAGAATCAATTTTAGGTCTGCTGCTAGGAAAGTTGGTTCACTGTGCCGCGATAGACATTTTTTTCTTGTTTGAATTGATCCTACATATTAATAAATTCGTTCATGCTTCGAATATCGCCGCGAGAGTTGACCTGGTGCTCCTGCTATATATTAAATTATTCCGACTATTGTCTTCATCTTTGTCGCCATATTTATCACAACGTTTCTGGCGTTGTACGCTCTGGCCTTCTTCAGGTGGTTGGAATGTCGAACAGAACCCTTTATTTCGCTCACTGGGGTAGACTGTTCTAGTTCCATGTGCCATGTTTTGATGGATGTCAGTTATCAGTTATCTCCTGTTAATTTTCCCTCTGAAAGTTCTCCACTGCCTTAACCGCGTATTGAACTCACACTCTTTGGGTCATGTCACTGGATCTAACCAACGTCTTTATCCACTGTGCCATGTGTCCTTGAGGACGTGGAACTAGAGCAGTCTACCGCAGTGAGCGAAATAAAGGGTTCAGTTCGACATTCCAACCACCTAAAGAAGGCCGGAGCGTACAACGGCCGAAACGTAGTGATAAATATGGCGACAAAGATGAGAAAAATAGTCCGAATAATGTAAATAGTGTACATAATACCTCATCTCAGAAATATAGACAGATTTGTGTTACTTATCATAATTTACTGTTCAAGTCATTATATTAAAAATACGCTCTAGTAGGTATCTGACCCTGTTTGCTATTCTCTACATTTACATAATTCTCTTACATAATGTAAATAATGTACATAATACCTTATCTCAGAAATATAGACAGCCTTTAAAGTTCTACAGTGTCATTAGTCCTGACCTAGCATTGGGTTTCAGTCAATTTTCCACCGCAGTAATATAGCTTCTCCGTGCCTTCCATGGTAATTGTTCTGAATAACTTTTCTCTATGATACTAATAATTTAGGAATTTAAGCTCAGTACTAGATTGGTGGCAATGTCCCATCAGTTTGCAGTTGAAATGGCTAGACGTGTGTTCTATGCTAACAATTCTTTTTCGCGCACTTATCACTTATGGAACTCTCTCCCGTCTTCTTGCTTTCCAATTCAGTTTGATCTTCCAAAATTTAAATGCAATATTAATCGTTATCTTCTGACGATTTAATTCCTGTTCTTTTATTGTTTCACGCCTTAATATTATTATTTTTTCTTTTTCTCATATTATTAAACACTTAGTAAACCTTTGGAACATAGTGGCTTTATTGCCGTGTTTGGGGTGAAGTGATTAAAAAAAACCATCCAGCAGTAATGCTAGTGGCAAACCGTCTGTATACAGATAGAAAAGGAATTCAGTAAATACGCAAAAAATAGAAAATGGTGTAAGACTGTTCACCAAACTTATTCAACGCCTAGAGTGAGGCAATCCTCAGAGAATTAGAGATGTTTAACAAGAACACATTATTGGCGGCCCAACATAAGAACATAATTAGGATTCTTTGTGATTTACTGAGAGGATGGTTCCTCCTCCGAATGCAAAATGTTACCTTATGCAGGTAACACTGTGTTTAGCAGACACAGAAATGAAACTACAGGGATTCCTATAAAATGTCTTAGAGGAAAGTAAGAAAGAGCTAATTATCAAATACAAGAACATAGAATGCTTGGTTATCGACAAATGGAACAGTCCTAGATGTGGACAACAACTTGGAGACACCAAAACAAAGCAAGAAGAAAAATTTTAATATTTAGGAAGTGTTTAACAAAGGATAGAAAATTTGCTGCGAAAATCCGAAGGCCCACTAGAAGAACGGAAGAGGACTTCCAAAAGCTCAGCAAGGTATTAAGACAGAAACATTTCTTTGGAAAAAACAAAGAAAAAGGTGCTGAACTGTGACGTATTAACGGCCTTCCTGCACAGCAGTGAATGTTGGACAATCTCCTCACGAATGAAGATTCAAAATACTAGAATCAACACAGATGAGATTTGAGACACTAGATGTGTGGTTTTACTGAAAGCTGCTGAGAATACCATGGACTGAACACATGAGTAACGAGGAAATTTTAAGGGAAAAGCAAACAAAATGAATACTGTTTCTTAGAATAAGAATGAGACAGCGGGAAATTCTTGGACATATAATGAGAAAAGATGGCGTTCAGAAGCACAGTATGCATCGAAAGCAAGCGGGACAGAGGAAAGCAGGGAATAAGTGATTGCTAAAACATAGTTTAGGAGGGATAGAGAAATGACAAATCCTACTAAGAACTAAGAGTCATAATCGCCCGTGTCCTAAAGGGAAACAGCACACAGAGGAAGGAGAGTATCATACAGATACCGTACACACACACGTACACACATACACAGATACAGACACAGACACACACACACACACACACACACACACACATATATATATATATATATATATATATATATATATATATATATATATATATTAAATATGAAAGTGAACATTGAAGTCAACATGAAGTCAACATTGAGTGGTAACAGGCTATTTCTTGCTGGACGCAAAGAAACAACCTGTCGCCTCTGAGTGTTGACTTCAATGTTCAATTTTATATTTATATTTATTTACATTATTTACGCTCTATCTCTGATATTGATGACTTTATCCCATAAATATAGCACATCTTAAAATCATATATATATATATATATATATATATATATATATATATATATATATATATTATGAAGATATTGTTACTGCACTACCAATAATAATAATAATAATTCAATAGCAATAAATTCGATAAACCGTTCACCTTCCTTAATTCTCCATATACTCAGTCTTGTCTCTCACTTTCACCGTCTAATCCCATGCATAGTGGCATTCCCGCCTGACCTGGGGTCAAATGATTATAAAAAAAAAACAAAAAAAAAAACAAATTTGCTATCATGGAACGTGGATGTAAATAGAGGGGTCAATGTAAAACGCTAGAAGCGAATTAAAAGCGCATTGTCAGAAATGAATTTTTTATTAAGTATATCGATTCTTGCAAACTTCTACGTTACAATGAATTAAGAACTACGCAGCAAAAATCGTTCATCAATATATATATATATATATATATATATATATATATATATATATATTTATGAATAAAAACGACAATAGAAAAAATGGTAATTGCTAATATAATTTCGTCCAAAACGTTGTTTATCAAATTTAATTACGAATTTGAATTTAAATTGACAAAGTAACTATTGGAAAAAAAACGTTGTTCAATTACCAGTTTTCCTATTGTTTTTTATTCATAAATATTGTCTTTCTACCGATTAAATCGGAGAAATTTTCATATATATATATATATATATATATATATATATATATATATATATATATATATATTGGTGAATATAACTGACAATGAATATGTATTATATTTGATCATGAGCCGTTCTAAACTCCGTATATTTGATTTAATTTCGGGTAAAAATAAAGACAAAAATTGTCCAACATCTGGATATTTTAATTAACCTTTTTCTTTTCGGCCCACATGTGCCATCTTCATATATATATATTGGGGAAATTGTAAAACAAAATGGAGAATGTTTATAAGTAGATAGAGAGATAGATAGACATTTGAGTGATAAAAACAAATAAAATAATAATATTGACACTAAGGCCAATAATATTTATTGTATATTAGTTGGCCTTTTGATGAAATATTAGAATGACGTGAAAAGATGTTAAAAATCGTATTTTTCGAAGACCTCTTTATCCTTTCTCAACGAGAAAAAAAAATGAAGTTAGCCACTTTTTGTTGGGGAATTTTTCTTTAATTTATGTATCGAATTTTTTCACTCAGCCTAATATATCTACATATTAGAAAACATATACGAGGACAATTAATCTGATATATATATATATATATATATATATATATATATATATATATATATATATATATATATATTTGGTTGGATAGATTTGAGTTTGTGACGTGGGTTTCACGCTTTAGCGATCGTCAGACAAACTGATTAATATTTTAAAAAATTTGGGTTTATGTAGATTGCGTGTATTGGTGCTATTGTATTATTCTAATAAGTACCGCGCATATAATATATAAATAATTATACATACTTATATTTATTTATATTTATATACACTTTTCACACACACATATATATATATATATATTAAAAAATGGACAAAATCCGACAATTTATTTATTAAAGACATTTTTATGTTTAACGTTGTCATTTATAGATACAAGTATTTAAGCAAATGCACTGTTTATGATAAACAGTATTAAATAACATTTACCGGCCTGAATGTCCGAGAAATTTTCATAGAAAATATTCTTTCTTTGACAGGATACGGAACCGTCATTTACGCTGACGTGCCTTACCTCTGGGCCACAAAGAACCTTTCGGTAGACAAGGTCGAATTTACTGCTTATAAACTTCAATCTTCCATGAATCTCGTACATTCATAACTGCTCTGGCGTATCATATATATGATGAATGGCCTCTCGCGTCGTTTTCGACGTTTGAATGTCTTTCAGTTTAGTTTTTAATCCTGTACCTGACCCGGTCGCCTTAAGTCTCGGCAGTGAATTTGTTGCTCAGGTGTAATAGCAAATTAGGAACACAGAACTGAACCGCAGACTAGCCACAAAAAAGATTTGTTTAAATTGATGAAGGCTTGTATAGAACCAGCCACACTTATTGCAGGTGCTGATAACAAGGAGTTGGTGCAAATATCTTGCACAAACACATTGAACAACGCCGCTCAGGTGTTATTATCATGGAGTTATACCTCTCCTGTACTACCAGTGTAAATATATAGAAAAATAGGAAAGCACACAATAGGTTAATAATCCGAAGTTCTTTAGTATTTTTGTTTTTATTTAAAAATAAAACAGTGTTCAGTACATGAGTAGAGCCTAAATTATAATTATTTTTTTAAAACTATGATTCCCTCGCTACATAGTGGGTTCTCATGTTTCAAAAACAGGAGCTAAAAACTTCAATTTAATTATAAAAAAATAAATTGAATTAAAGTATGAAAATTTGTTTCATCTTCAAGCGAAATTTCCAAAAATTTACGGGTTTAGAGAGCTGTTGTAATTGCCATCCTTTTGTATGGCTCAGAGTCGTGGACTCCATACAGGTATCATATACGCCAGCAAGATGTTTTCTATAAAAGCTGTCTGCGTGCAATATGTGGCGTTAAGCTTCAAGATAGGACATTTAACGTAGACCTGTTTAACAGGTGTAATATTAAAGGAATCGAGACTCTTATCATACAGTCTCAGTTACGGTGGACTGGTCATGTCTTGAGAATGTCTGATGACAGGATACCCAAGATCCTAATGTAGAGCCAGTTAGATCAGGGCTACAAGAATGTAGGACGCCCATGGCTAAGATACAAAGACAAGCTGAAAAGCAACTTGTCAGCAGTCAATATACCACATAACACCCTTGAGTGCTTAGCTTTGAAGCGGGTAGAATGGATATCAACGTGTTTTAGTGGACTCGGCAATTTTCAATCTGCTTGTCTGAATCATCTTCAAGAAGCGAGAGCAAGATCTAAAGGGTCAGCCAATCTAACAGTGATCTCATTTCACAATCCTCACACTTGCTTCATATGTGGCCTCGTTTGTAAATAACTAGCGGGTCTTAAATGCCACTTAAGATTATCGCACAAAATTTCATAACTGAATCAATAAGCTGTCAGCTCCTCATACGTCGAAACCGACGGGAGAGTCCATTATATATATATATCTGAAATAATGATATATACATTTTCATATATCAAGAACAATATTGGCGTAAGATGTATGTCAAATTTCGTTTGACGCGTATCGTCCTTCATCGGACTAAATTTCTTATGCTGCAATTTAAAATTTCCAGCATCCCTCGTTCGTGCGCATCAACATAACACATTTGCGTGATGATGTCCTATAAGACAAAAGCCGTCAGGCGAAAGGTTTTTTTCTCTTTTTTCTACATTTTTCCCCAAATCTTTTAACAATCTTAACAATAAAACATACGTTGATGACACAGTACAAAATCTCCTAGAAAAGGTAGCGACGGAGATTAAGGAGAAAGGAATAAGCATAAATTATAAGAAAACAGAATTCATGGTCATCAGTAAGAAGATGAGCCCGAAATACGATTTGCAGGGTGGGAACACTAGAATCAAGCAGACGCGTAAGTTTAAATATCTGGGAAGCGTCTTGACAGAGGACGGTAAGTGCGACACTGAGATCAGTAGACGTATTGAGATGGCCAAGGACACATTACAAAGGGTGGGCAGAATATTGCGAGACAGGAGGATTTCTTTGCTAACAAAAAAAAGAATAATGAGCTGCTACGTGGCATCCGTCCTTCTATACGTCAGCCAATCTTGAACGATTTCCTCACAGATAAAGAAGAGACTCGCGGCGACAGAGATGTGGTTCTACAGAAGGACGCTAAGGATACCATGGACCGCGTTTGAGAGCAACGATGAGGCCGTAGAGAGGTTGCAAACAAGGAGGAGGCTTACACTTAACACGAGGAAGAGGCAACTGAAGTTTCTGAGACATATACGGAGGAAGGAGGGTCTAGAGAATCTGATACACATTGGTCGAATAGAGGGAAAGAGAGACAAGGGAAAACAACGCGTGACATAACTTGGACAAGTGGATGACAAAACTTGGTCTGGGGGAGGTAGAAGAGGGAAGGAACTTGTTGAGAGCTGCAAGAGATAGAAGGAGTTGGAGAGCCATGATCGTCAACGTCCTGAAAGGACAATAAAGAAAAGTTTTGGCCATCGTTGGTCATTTTCAAGAATTGATCTTACAAAGTGGGTAGATACCAAACGGGGTGTTTGTTTTATTAACAGCCTGGATTTTTAAATAAATGTTGGTTCAGATGCTCTGACTGGGCAAGAGATTATAGCAATTTTGTTCTAAAAATAATTGACAGTTCAAAGTTTTAATACGAGCGCGCATAGGTTGGTACAATATTTTTTTTTTTCATAGTTGGTTGCTGTCCAGACCATTTGTCCTTCGGCCGACATTGTCCCTATCGAAAATAAATGAAATCAACCTATATTTTAATAATACCGCAATATTGCTCTTGATCAGACACTCTTTCATCTCACCTAACATAGTCACATGTGTAAATATATAAACTAAATTCTCACCAACCTCCTAATTTGGTTCAGATTTTTTGCGAAAACGGCCAAAAACAAAAGCAAAAAATCGATTAAAACTTCTAAAAGCACTTCACATCAAAGGATGCCACTATCAATAATGTTTCAATAATGTTCTTTTTGTTAGTAATTTCTCTTGTTTTTATATTTCATTAATGACCATTGAAGTATTTCTTAATTAATTTTATTTTGATTGATGGTTGGCGATTATAAATATTTTCCCGATAAATCCATGTAAATCCAGCATTGGCTATCGATAGGGAATTAGAATTTTGAATCAGAGTAGTCGTTACTTTCTTTAACAAATATTTTAATAGTTTAGTGTTGTGCGTTTTAGTATTATATTTGAAATTTGAAACATTTTTTTTTCTTTTTGTTGTTACAATAATTTAACCCCAAACCAACCTATAAATGCTAACAAGACACAAGGGGCTACTGAGAGTGAAAGTAAATGTGAATATGTTCGTGAGGAGAAAGGACTATAAAAACAGAAATCACGAAGATAGAAGATGGCCTTTGGCGTTGCATTTAAATTTTTGAAGATTTTATTTGGCAGGGAAGCAAGAGTGTGTAATAGATTTTCAAAAGAGAGAATCACGTACAAAGAAACTATTAGAATACTGTATTAGTACGTATGGTTGCTTTTAGGGATTTCGATAGTAGAACGATGGGAATTTGTTACTAGTATTTCGCTTAAATGCCTGCGGTTGAAGTACTGAGTAGGAAAGCCCTTTAGAAAAAATTCGATGAAAATATATTTCTCATAGAGACGCAGAGAAGCCACTTCACGGCGGTAGGAATGTAACTGAAGTCGAGACCATTATTTGGATTTTGTCAAAAATCTTGAGGTATATAGCAGACCCACCAGACAAGATATGATAGCAATATTCGCTGCATGGATGAATGGCAGATTTATAAATGTGCAAGATTCTGGTGTGAACATTCTGTATGATATTTAAACTAGCAGCATGACCCGGCGTTGCCCGTGCTTGATTCAAAAATCGTAAGACTCATACAGCAATCGCTATCACTTGACTTGAAATATTTTTGCCCTTCCTTGTCTTTAAAGGAGTGCCCTTTGCTGTGCTGATGTTGCTACATGCCTTACTTCTTGCCTATCTCACACTGCGAATTTTTTCTAACCTCTATACTAAACATTAAATCTGTTACGAAAAAAAAGAACTAAACAAAATGAACACAAAACGATCAGCTTTAAAAAAGGACTCGTCACTGGAAAAACTGAAGGAAAAAAGAATGTTACCAACAAATACTTTTTCACACCCAACCCAGTTCTGCGGAATCAGAATCAACGTTGAGTTTAAGCAAGCGAATGAGCCAATTGGAGTAAAGTGCCATGCAGATTTAAATTTTTCACTTGGGACGAATGCAGCTATCGATTTTTTTTTTGCATGCTAGCATGCTAGTTAACATTCGTGTCAGTCAGCTGTTGGTTCTCACGCTGGCCAATAGAATCTTCCTGCCTATTCGTAGCAGCCAGCTATAGGCTCTCACTCTGGCCAGTAGAAAATGGCCGCAAACTTGATGAAAACTGCCGTAGAATCATGAAAACATCGATTATTTCCACTATCGATGGGAGTTGGAAAATGAAAAATCGGTTTTGGCCATCCTGCTAACTTGGAGCATGTGCATGTAAATTTTGGTGCAAATCCGTCAAAAATTTCGGCCGTGCATTCGTTACACACACACACACACACACACACATACACACATACACACACACACATCCTGCCTTTTATAGATGGAGATTAATCGTCCAATATGCCAGTGAATGCTGGACACTTTCCTCGCCGATGAAGAGGAGGCAATAAGCAACAGAAATGAGGCGCCACAAAAGTGTACTGAGAATACCGTAGATGCAGCACAAAAACAAGTAGGAGGTCTTATGGAAAATGAAATAAATAATGTCACTTTGGTTTACAAAGCGACAACTGAAATTTGTATAACACATAATAGGGAAAGAAAAGGACGCCTAATGAGAAAACAGGTTTTGGAGAATTTGAATCTCACGGGACAAAACTCAAAGGTAAAAGGGACAGGAAAAAGAATTGATTCACCTACATGTCCAACGCTGCTAAAAAAAAACAACAAGAGATAGGAAGTTGTGGATAGCCGTGATCGCTCATGCCCTAGAGCAGTGGTTCTCAACATTTTTTTATCTCTAGGCCGCATTTTCGGAATTAAAATTTCCTCGGTCATCACCAAATTTTATTTGATAAAAACTACATTTAAAAATAAATAAAATTGGGCAGAGAGTTAAAGGAAGAAAAACCGTGGCGTCAGGAGATTATCATTGATAACTCTGTCCTCCAATTTGCAGACCCTAGTTACTATATTCTTTATACTTGATATAATGCAAAAGTATCACAATGATAAAATCGGTGAATAATTATTTATAATTATTTATACTGGGTCTCATGCATGCAATTACAAGTAATCCATAATAATATTTTAGATTTTGAAATCATATTTATTTTTCGCATATGCATTTTTTGAAAATGTTTCTAGATTTTTTATATTTCAATCATTTCGCCGAACATGTTCTCTTCTTCCACCGCACATATGAGGCTCACTGCACCGTTTGGAAAACATTACCCTAAAGGTACACCGTACATGGTACAAGAAGAAGAAGAAGAAGAAGAAGGAGGAGGAGGAGGAGGAAAGAAAGAAGAAAAAGGAAAGAAAGAAAGAAAAAGCAGATGAAGGCAAGAAAGAAGAAGAAGACAAGAAGAAGAAGAAGGAGGAGGAGGAGGAGGAAAGGAAGAAAAAAAGGAAAGAAAGGAAGAAGAAGAAGAAGAAGGAGGAGGAGGAAAGGAAGAAAAAAGGAAAGAAAGAAAGGAAGGAGAAGACGAAGACAATAAAGAAGAAGAAGACAAGAAGAAGAAGAAGGATGAGGAGGAGGAGGAAAAATGAAAGAAAGAAGAAGAAGAAGGAGGGGGAGGAGGAAAGGAAGAAAAAAGGAAAGAAAGAAAGGAAAGAGAAGAAGAAGGCAATAAAGAAGAAGAAGACAAGAAGAAGAAGAAGGAGGAGGGGGAGGAAAAAAGGAGAAAAAAGAAAGAACGAAAGAAAAAGAAGAAGACAAGAAAGAAGAAGACAAGAAGAAGCAGAAGGAGGAGGAGGAGGAAAAAAGAAAAAAAGAAAGAAAAAGAAGAAAAAAGAAAGAAAAAGAAGAAAAAAGAAAGAAAGAAAAAAAAGAAGAAGGCAAGAAAGAAGAAGACAAGAAAGAAGAAGACAAGAAAGAAGAAGTAGAAGAAGAAGAAGAAGAAGAAGATAAAGAAAAAGAAGAAGAAGTTTTATCTCTTAGCTCTCAAAGAGTAAGAAAGATGTGTATCCCTAATGTTTCATCGGCGTGAATATCTAACGATTTCTACAAGTGAATTTAAGATGGTATTGAAGAATGATTATTGGCCTGCTATGGAGAGGAGTGAAAACAATGTAACTACTTAATTCGTTACCATCGATGGGTCATATTCAAACACCTACGTAGCTATAAAGGTGTAGAAAATCGCCATACGTGGCATCCCACTGACCTTATTTAATTTTCTAAGTTTATATACTCGTATGCCCTTCCACCTCTCTGCTGGAACATCTATTTTTGTTTTGTCATTATATCCCTCCATTTTCGTTCGCGTTGATCCGTAGAATTTTCCCGCCTCCTGGCACCACGAGATACGGAATTAATTACATATATTCACATTCGGTCTATTCTATTTCTTACTTGCTAATTCTTTTCAGTCACAACATTGTCAATTTTTCCATATTTTTTCTTTCATTTTTTTTATTTCATTTTCGCTTTTTTTTTATCTTTGTATATTTTATGCTTCCGCCATGTTTTTTGTTTCATTCTTTCTCTCTATTTCCATTTTACATTTATTTATATGTTTTCTTCTTCATTGGCATCTTTACATTAGGTATTTGACGGATTATTAGTACTTCATAACTTATCTTTCAAATACTTTCGTTGGTAATTTTAAATATACTTTTGGTTCGTGCACTGAATATTACTGCCACATCTGGTCTAGTCATTCTGCTGTGTATCTAGGTGTTCTGAACAAAATTCAAGGAAGAACCCATCCTTGTAATATAACCTTACCTGACACATTGGCATTTTTCCAACGCCGTGCCGTAACTTCCCTTTAGGTATTTAAGCCTCCTACTCGATTGGCAGGTAGGTTTTATCCTATAATAGTATTTTCCCTCACACTTTTCGCCTTTGGAACTGGCAGCTTCTTGCGTTCCTGTCAAACACGATTTACATAATATTAAAGGAAACGTCAACCATCATATATATATATATATATATATATATATATATATAGATAGATAGATAGATAGATAGATAGATAGATAGATAGATAATATTAGTGGTAAATATACACATACATATGCAATCGTATATCTAAAATATATATACATACATACACATACATATATATATATATATATATGTATAAAAAAAATTCCAAGAGGATAGAAACTTAATGTCCAGGAGTGAGTAAGGATATAATAAAAAGGCTTAAACACTAATATTCCATGGTCATAATTTATTCAACTAGAATCGTAAATGCGGTCCAATTCATCAGACCTACAAATTCAAAATAGTTGTTTTTTTCTGTTTTCTTCTTCAATTTGTAGGTCTGATAAATTGGATCGTATTTACAATTCCAATGGAATAAATTATGACCATGGAATATTAGTGTTTAAGATTTTTATATTATATATATATATATATATATATATATATATATATATATGGAGAGAGAAAGAGAGAGAGAGAAAGAGAGAGAGGGAGGGAGATAATAATAATAAATAATAATAATAATAATAATAATAATAATAATAATAATAATGATAACGACAACTAAAAATGCACATAAAATATTATGCCAGTGTGGATTCTCAGTAATATGATCAGTAGATATCTAGTATCCAGAATTTTCCCATTTCCCATCTTATATGTAGACACATAAATATATATGCGTGTGTATAACATCATTAAAGGCACATACACAAACACGTGTATATATATATATATATAGTGGGGAGAAATAAATATTCGTACACTTGAAAAATTGTATTTTTATAAATGAAAAAACCTTAAATAAAACAAATCTCGGCACATTTTATGTATAAAGACACATACTATTAAAAAATAATAACAAACTTAATTAATTCTTATTCTAACAAAAATTATTGCATTTTTTAAAAAGTTCTAACTGGTTAAAAATGTATTCATACAAATCAATTATTAGAATAAAATAATCAATTAATTATGAAAAAGTATATTCTAGAATGTTCCAGTAATGTTATCAGTAATTATAGTTAACGCTATTAGCCATTATCAGAGCATTCTGAAATTTCTAGTCTTACGAGAAGGTTCTAATAATGCCTAAAGATAAAGAATTGACTATTTCACAAAAACAACACATTTTGTCTCTTTTGCAAGATGGGAACAGTTACAGAACGATTCCTAACAACCTGAATATTCCTTTTACTACAATTGCTTCATTCATTGCAAGGTTTAAAACTCGTAACAGCATCGAAAACCAAAGACGAACAGGTGCTCCGATGAAGATTTCTCTAAGATCAGCAAGGATATTAGGACGCCAGATCCAACAAAATCCACAGGTTAACCGAGAAGAGCTGCAGGTACATTTGCGTGCATTAAGGTTTAAAGTAACCAAGCGTAATGATCTACACAAAAACAGTCTGAAATCACGCATCCCAAGGAAGAATCCACTCCTCTTGAAACGACACAGAGATGCTAGGCTAAAATTCGTTAGATAGCATAAGAATAAAGAATATTCGTTTTTGGGAAAAAGTATTATGGACAGATGAAACTAAAATAGAGTTGTTTGGTCATAATTATCGAAATCATGTGTGGAGGAAGGACGGTGAAGCCTACTTACCAAAGAACACGTTGACAACTGTAAAGTTTGGTGGTGTCAGTATCATGACCTGGGGCTGTTTTTCTGCATAAGGAGTTGGCAGAATATCAATTATGGCAAGATGAATGCCGAAAGATATACCAGAAAATCCTGCAAGACAATTTAATACGTTCTGTTGAGAGACTTCGGCTGCCTCCTGATTGGGTTTTCCAACTGGATAATGATCCTAAGAATACTGCTAGATCTACAAGAAGATGGTTAGCTGAAAGTAACGTTGATCTCTTGCAATGGCCAAGTCAGTCCCCAGACTTGAGCCCAATCGAGAATTTATGGCGATATTTGAAAATTCAAATTGGTAAAAGAGCACCAACAAATATCAAGAATTTGAAGACAATATCCCAAGAAGAATGGGACAAAATGCCACTCAATGTGTGCAAATCATTAGTTGAGACGTACAGGAATAGACTGGTAGCTGTTGAACTCAATAAAGGATATTCCACAAAGTATTAAATTAAGTTATTATGCTTTTTTGTTTTGTACGAATACTTTTTTAATCAGTTAAAATGGAAAACATGCATTAATTTCTGTTGGAATAAGAAGTGGTTAAGTTTATTACTATTCTTAATAAAACATAAAATGTATCAAAATTTGTTTCAGTTAAGGCTTTTACATTTATAAAAAATACAAATTTTCATGTGTACAAATATTTATTTCCCCACTATATATATATATATATACGTCTATATTTTTCATTTTTATTACTCAAACTCTATTAAATATATATATATATGAATATATATATATATATATATATATATATATATATATATATATATATATATATATATATATATATGTATAAATAAAAAAGAAAGAACAGTAAGATATATAATCCAGTGTTCTTATAGATATTTTTATTTTTACAAAATAGTGCTCAATGTAAATTTACAGAGCATTAATATTATAAATTAATTGATTTAAAATGTTTTTTCCGCTACACAGTTCTAACCACGTTTCAAAAATGGAAGCTAAAAGCCCCGAATTTAATTTTGTAATTAAATTAAAGATATTTGTTCCATTCGCTTGAGAAGGAAATGGAACTAATGTTTTTAATTTAATTACAAAATTAAATTCGGGGCTTTTAGCTTCCATTTTTGAAACATGGTTAGAACTGTGTAGCGGAAAAACATATTTTAAATCAATTAATTTATAATATATATATATATATATATATATATATATATATATATCAGTGTGTGTGTTTGTGTGTGCGTGCATGTGTGTGTATGTGTGTGTATTGATGTAATAGGAAAGAACAGTTAGATTGTCGATCAATTTCTCAGAATCTAATGCCCTTATAATTCCAGGTTTTTATATGTTAATAATCTCAAAAAAGGAATATAAAACGCAATTTTCAGAACAATAGGTTAAATACATCAAGTTTGATAGGCGAATTATGCAAAATAGGAAAAGTCAAAATTGTGACGTCGTCCCCTGGTCGCAGCGCCAACTGTGACGTTCTATTCTGGTCTACCACGGCACCAACTGTGACGTCCCTAAACAGCACCAATTGTGATGTCCTCGCCGCGGCGCCAGCCGTTCGCTACTCGCTGCTCCGTTCGGGTGTCGCTGCTCCAAACGTGACATCCGCCTGTCGCGTCAGTCGTGTTGTCTCGTCCTGTGACGACCAACTGGCTTGGTATCGGTCGCGGCACCCAAATGTGACGTTCTAACCTTTTGGTGATTCGGGTGGGAATCTGGTTAGATTTGATATCAGCCTCGTCGTTCCCAACTCGCTTCCAACGCCTGATTACCAAGGTAACTGCATTGATCTCCAGTCTGCCTCCCCACGTTGTGAATTGATCTTAGGCTGACGAGATCAAACGGTGGTTGGGGCCGTAATGCAAACCGAGTTCAACGGGGGTGATACCACACAAATATGCATGAAAGAAAATAAAATGAAAACTCAAAAGTTCAAAGTATCAAAGAAAAAGGTAACAAACTTTATGTCTTGTTGTTCGATACATAGGACTGCATCTATCTCCCGACCCGTTCTATGGATTGTGACACGTCATTTTCCGTTAGGCAAGTTTTAACGCTTCAAGTTGTTTGCTCTCTAAGAAATTGGTGTTTCGGTGTGTCTTTGAACTCACTGGAACTGGAACTGATTTCTGCTCGATGGGGCTTCGCTTATATGGACGCCGACCAAAACCGGGGTGGGTCTGTCGGCGTCGGGGGTTCCTCGATAATTCTAAATACATATCCACCTCTTGAATTTCTGGTTAGTGATTTTCCACTCTTTTCCATTTTTGGGAACCTTTCCTCACTCCCACCTTCTTTTCCTTTTCTTCCTCTTAATCGCCGTTATCATTTCTCTAGCCGCAAACGGGACAATATGAACAATGGCGGTCATAACTCTTGTTCTACACGTGGTTTTCGTCAGGCATTTTATCGCTAATTATCCGAATGGGTGGCCTTCTTAACACGGCCAACGTCGCCCCGAAAAGACATTTCAAAATTCCCATTCGTTTCCCTTAGGTACATATTTCTGATAACATAATTTTATTATCGCAGGCCAAGGATGTTCCGTCGAAAGAATTCGGTCAATGGACAGTCGTGTGTGTGGCTTTGATACAATTACTTTTTCCTATCTATCCAAAGTCCTTTTAGTTGCCTGTTTTTCGTCACTTATCGAAATAACATTTTCATTTGAATTTTTCTTTGGCCAGTCGGCCTGTAGTTGATAATAAGATGCCTTCCCGCACCAATAATTTGTTTTCATATCCTTAGATAACACAGCCTTCGCCAAAACATATCTGATTCTTTCTTTCTTTCCCTTTCTTTTTACTCAGAATTTCCCTCTCATTGTAATGACACTCTTTCGCCATTTGTTATTTATCAAAATATCCCTTTATCCATTGCCTCTTAGCCGTGTGTGTGTTCTGCTTATCATCCTCGATTCGGTCCTTAGCCTCTCCTTTTCTTCTTTTCTTTCTTTTCTTTTTCTGCCTCGTTAAATTATTCGTACACAATGAAAAATAGAAGAAATTGAACAATTGTCACAATATTAATAGTCAATAGCATGTTCTCTTATCTTTATAACTTGCTGCAATCATTTTCTAAAGTTTTTGATGAGATTTGAATCTCTTCTGGGATTTTTTTCCATTCTTCAATGGTTACACGTTCGAATTCCTGAAGGTTTTTTGGTAATCGAATATTTATTCGAAACTTCAATTCTTGCCATAGATTTTCAATAGGATTCAAGTCAGGATTAATTGAAGGCCATGTCAGAACTGTAATATTATTTTTCTGAAACTATGCAGTCACCGATTTAGAAGTATATTTGGGATCCTTATCTTGTCGACCTAGATTAAAGATTTTGATCTAATAGTTGTAGATTTTCATGACGAGTTTCGATATAGTCTACAAATTTCATTATTCTCCTTATTACAATTGCCCAGTCCCTCCTTTGCTAAAACAACCCCAAAACATCATGAAGCCGCCTCCGTGTTTTAATGTTGTTACAGTGTTCTTTGGGGAGAAAGCCTCAACTGTGTAGCGCCAAAACTTCTGTAAATTGTTATGTCCAAAAGCGTTCAAATTTTTGTTTCATCACTCCATCGTACTTGTTCCCAAAAGCAACTTTCTTTGTTTAAGGGCGTTAGGCAAAATTAAACAGAGCAACAAGTTTTGTGAAGAGGTGTTCGTCATGGTCAGTTTCCATACGACTCATTTCTACTTAAAGAACATTGTATTGTGCGAGTACTTACGCTGATAAACATTGTATCCAAACTTTTAACAATGTCTTTGAAACCAACTCTTGGGCTTATATTAACCTCGTGACACAGTTTTCGTACAGTTCTTGGTGACAATTTGGGTTTTCTTTCACGTCCAGGCAAATTCTCTGTCGTGCTAAACTGTTTAAACTTCTTTGTAACGGACTATACTAGATCTATGGATAGCTAACCAGTTTGAAATTTCTGTCACTATTTCCAGACTTTTGGAAGTTAATAATTCTTTGTCTCAATTCAACGCTAAACTCCTTTGTCTTCGCCATCGTGTTGTTAACGTAAGAATAACATGGGCGACACTCTAGGCACCAAGTAATGTTCTTTGCTGGAATTATCAAAAAATATTCTACTGAATAAATATGCGAGAAGGTTTCACTATAAAATAATTATATAAATTAATTATACTTTCACGAATCAATCAATTTAAAACGATATTTTCCACTGTTGGAATAATTTTGTCTTTTCCTATTTTGTATAATTCGCCTGTAAAATTTGTATTTAACTTATTGTTCTTTTATATTCCTTTTTTATAAAAAAAAAACAACAACAACAAAAATACTGGCATCATTCGGGCATTAGATTATGAGAAATGGATAAAAAATTTTTCAAGATTTTGGGGTGTACGAATAATTTTGTCGTTGATTACAAAAACACACACACACACACACACACACACACACACACACACACACACACACACATATATATATATATATATATATTATGTGTTCTAATATCAATCTGTAGGTCTTTCTTATTCTTGCAGATGTCATCACACTGAGGACAGGTACCAACATTGTGTGGTGGAACTATATTTCTGCTTTCAATATTGCTAAGTCTAACCATTGTTCGTGCTAGAAAACGATAGCTATTTTACACAAAGTTTCAGACAAGTACCCTCTGGTCATCGTCAGTACCCATTGGCTGGCTGATATAGGATATATATATATATATATATATATATATATATATATATATATATTATTGTGATATTATGTCCTTCTGATATCAGTTATGTTTCGTTTCTGCTCTAATAGTGAGTTCCACCCAGATCCAACAATCGGACACTAGATGACAGAAACGCACAGGCACCACCCCGAAGGGCATCTATAACAACATCCACATATATTAATCAAATTTAGAGCAATAGTTCAAATTAATACAAGAACATTGTCAACTATTCATTTCAAAAATGAAAACTAAATTGGGTTGCTGGTTTTTATACTTGTGCCTTGTATATCTTTCAGTTGTTTTTTGCAGTTTATGTTGTATAGTATATATATATATATATATATATATATATATATATATATATATATATATATATATATCAACACCAGTCTAGCATTTCGCTTAAATTCAAAACGTCTAGGTAGCTCAACAAAGAAATCGTTCAAACAACTACCATGAAATTATTTAGAGAAAAACACAGGGAGGACAACCTTAAGAAGGTGGAAACATCACTTAAGCCGAGCTGCCAGATCAGGACCAGTAATACTGCTGATGTTTTCTTTGGCGCGCCGGATATATGTGGCAGGAATATTCTAAGTATGGACGAATAGTAGACTTATATGTAGATTCATCGATATGTCTGTTTCAAAATTTTTTTAACCTTATTTCCTCATTATGTACTAAAAATTTCAACCGTTTTCCTGATCTTAATTACAACTGACCTTTTTTGTTTCTATTTTCTCTAAAACTTCATTGTCGCTTACATGTTTCTTTTACCTCAAAACTCTTCTTCATCTGCGAAAAGACTGTCAAGTATTCACTCTCATATAGGAGGTCAGATATTACATAGCACTCCGGTACTTTTTTCTTTTCATATTTTCTTTTCCTGTTTCTTAATACATTGCTTACTTTATAGAAGGCAACTTTCGGTGTTGTAATTTCTATCCCCTGTTAAAACACTTCCTAGATATTTAAATTATTGTACTTTCTTGGTTCTCTAATTCCTTATTTGCCAATTACGTCTCTCCACAATTGCCCGTTCTTTGTAGCTCTTTGCTATCATTCCCCAAACCTGGACCACTATCTATTCACTCATGCTTGCTAAGTAGGTTGTGCCTTGAATTATTCTATCTCTCTTACCTTCAATCTCTGCTGTGAGTACCACGTTTACCAAGGCCTTCTTCATTATCTGTCCCATAAATTTCAACTGTTTCTTCTTGGTGTAAAGTAGAAGTATCTTTTTTGTTGCCTTTTTCTCCAGGATTTGGTCCTTGCTCAAATATTCGTGCCATACCATCACCAGCATCTTCCTGTAGAATTATATTCCTCTAGTTTCAAGTCTCTTCTTCATCTGTGGGGAGATTGTCCATCTTTCACTGCCATATAGGAGGATTGTTACTAAATAAGTGTTCCTTACTGTTTTTCTTGTTTCTAAAGATATTTTCCAGTTTCTTAATACTTTGCTCAGGTTTTCGAAGGCATCTTTCGCTATGACAATGCACCTCCACATTTCGGTGTCGTACATTCCATCCTTTGCTAATACGCTTCTCAGATATCTAAATTGTTGAACCTGTTTGATTTCAGTATTCCCAATCGGTAGTTTGCATATTGGATTGTTCTTTTTGCTGACAATCACGCATTGCAATAGTATTTTCTTCTCGCTGTCTTTTTCTACCTTCGATTTGAATCATTGTAGTTTCCTTTCTGTGTATGTTATTAACACTGTGTCATCTATATATCTTATTTTATAAAGATTGTGTCCGCCAATAATGAATCTTATTAAGAATTCTAATTCTTTCAAGATGGCCTCGTTGAAAAGTCCTTGCCTTACGCTCCTTTTTATTTTTATATGTTTATGAACTTTGCAGGAGATTTGCTGTCGGCGTAGCTTCTGGATTATTCTCCTATTCTTCCAGGTTATGTCAAGGTTATCTAGTAGCTCAAACAGTTCTTTGCGAGGCAATTTATCACACCCTTTTGCGTAATCTATACAATATAGCTATGCATCCTTTAGGATTAGTATTACTGTTTGTGATATCATTTTTAGCACACATACTGCATTCCTTGTTTCAGTGTATTTAATGAACCCGCACTATTCTTGTCCTAAATGCGGTCTGATTCTGTTGAATACTCAATTCGCCAAAAATCGCATGAAAGTTGTTACATGGCTCATTAGGATGATTTTCCGATGGAGTTCAAATTCATTTGCACATGGTTTCTTGGCAGTACTATGAATATGGATCTACTTAAGTATTTCAACGATGTTGTATATGTCATTTATTATGTCTGTTATACTGTCAATGTCAAATTCGTCTATGGTTACGAACATCTCTATTACGATTCGGTGTGGTCCTGCTGATTTGTTTCTGTTCAATATGGCCTTTGCTGATTTCACTTCAGAGTTCAATATTTCTGGTCATTCATTATTTCTGCGTATTATCGGTTCTTCTCTTTCACCCAGGGAGAGATCCCCGGTGTTTTCATTCATTCTAGTATCAGTGTCTCGTCTTTGGATTTTATGCATCCTGTTGATGAATTTGTAGTTTTTTTCCTGTTAGTTTTTGTTATATTTTTGCTCATAACTATTTTATGTGGTGTTCTCATTCTTTCTATTTTTTCACATCTTTCATTAACCCTTTCTTCCTTAACACACATATATATATATATATATATATATATATATATATATATATATATATATATATATATATATATATATCCTCTGTTAGAACACTACCTAGATATTATGATTATTGTACGTTCTTTGTTGTCTCCAATTTCTTATTTGCATCTTGGGCTGTTCCTTTTGCTGGCAACCATATATCGTTCCTCTTCAATGTGACGTGTCCTTCAGTGCGTTGCTGATCACGTCTCTCCACAACTGCCTGTTCTTTGGAAGAGATCTCCGCTGTTTTCGTTCAATCTATCTGATATTTCTTCTTTCATTAGTATCAGTGTCTATTAGTCTTTGGATTTTTCTGCATCCTGTTGATGAATTTGTATTTTTTTCCTCTTAGTTCCCTTCTTTTGTTGAGCATATCTATTTTATCTGGGATTCTCATTCTTTATAATTTTGCGCATTTTTCTTTGAACCTTTCTTCCTTAACCTACCCGTTATATATATATATATATATATATATATATATATATATATATTGGAATATATATATATCCTCTGTAAAAGCACTTCCTAGGTATTATGATTATTGTACTTTCTTTGTTGTCTCCAATTTCTTATTTGCATCTTAGGCTGTTCATTTTGCAGGCAACCATATATCGTTCCACTTCTATGTGACATGCCTTATATATAGTTTTATAGTAAATTTAGTTTTTCGTTTCTTCTAATAGGCTCTCCATATCTATATATGGCGTGGGTGTTTTTGAAACCAAGTGTAGGCGATTACCTGATCATTCACCGTGCAAAATTGGGCCTATTTTTCTTTATGTTCATTACAAGATCGTTTTCGAATTTACAAATTATTTCTCCATCTCCATCCTTGCCTACTTTGGCATTCACGTATATTCTTTCTTGAACATTGAAATGAAACCATATATTATGTCATATTATAATTGATATTTGGTCCTTTACTTTCAATCTATAGAAATTCTTGTTGTTTCCTTTCCGTGTCTTCTATTAACACTGATTCATCTGCACTGTAAAAGTTGAAATCCAGTCATAAGGCAAATGTGTGTCTTACGTCCTTTTCTATTATTTGTATTTACTGAAGTCATACATAGCAGTTCCAACAGTTACTTTTGATGTCCTAATCTATAAAACATAGATATTTATTTTTTATTTCTATTTTTTTTTCTTTATTGTTCTTGTATCTTTATTTTTCATTATATCTTTCTTTAATTGCTGTTACATATATATATATATATATATATATATATATATATATATATATATATATATATCTTATTATAAAACGCAGATTGTGTGTGTGTGTGTGTGTGTGTGTGTGTGTGTGTGTGTACGTTTAAATATCGGATCGGATTTCCTACATTTTTCAACCGATTTCAAGAAAACTTTACAGGACTATGTAAAATTACCTTGCGGTGGTTCTGACAGCGCAAAAAATTGAAAAAACACAATTGTTTTTACGACGAAATCAATTTGAAAACACGATTAAGAGGCATTAATGAAAGGGGGACAACTCATATCGAGTTATACTTATTAATATCGAGTTATCGAGTTTTACTTATTATAAAACCCAACTTGTGTGTGTGTGTGTGTGTGTGTGTGTGTGTGTGTGTGTGTGTTTATATATGGGATCAGATTTCCTACATTTTTCAACCGATTTCAACAAAACATGACTTTTTTTGGCAGGTAGTGTTTCCTATTGTCTTGCACACTTTTTTCTTTATTTTTACATTCAGAATGCTTTAAAAATTCCATTTACAAAACAATTGTTTATAATAAAATTCTATTCAATCGGTAGACTCATAACGATTGAAAACGATGTTTTTGTTTGAGTTTGGGTTTGACCAATTCGTAAAAAAAAAAAAAAAAAAAAAAAACTAATTATGACAAGCATGTCCGTCAACCTTAAACAATAATCTTTGTCAATTTTATTTTTCAGTCTTTATGATGGTCGATACTTGATCTATCTCCTACTGTTATATCCCCGGGCAACGCCGGGCTCTACCTGATATATATATATATATATATATATATATATATATATATATATATATATATATATATATATATATATATATATATATAATATTTACTTGTGCTTTTATATCGATTTCATTATGCATTATCTTCTGCTTTATTTATTTCTGCTTTAATTATTCCTGCTTTATACTCATTTTTCTGGGTTTTTTTTATTGATTTTTCATTTATTTCTTATTTTTTTATTTTACTTTATTCCTTATTTATATATTTCCATTATAGTTTTATTTATTTTCTTAGTTTTCTCTTTTTATGTTTTCTTCTTTCTGTATTTTCATTTATCACTCTCTCACTCTCCATCCCTCTCTCTCTCTCACTCTCTCTCTCTCTCTCTCTCTCTCTCTCTCTTTTAAGTCTGTTTTCATATTCTCGTTTTTTTATTTTATTTTTCCTCCTTTTCCTTTGCATTTCTTTTTCCTTTTTTTCACTTGTTTCTTATTTATTTCCTTGTTACTTTTTTTGTGTCAATTTTGTTAAATTCTGTTTTTCTGTGTTTATTTATTTCTCATTTTATATCATTCTTCTTTTTGTTTTTTTCCGGTTTGCTTATTTTTCATTTTTTTTTCTGTTTTTTTTTTTTTTAATATTTTATTTCTGTTGTTATTTACCGTATATTATTCGGGTTTTTTTATGATCAGTTTTTGCATAAAGAGGTTACCAATCATGCACAGAATTTCATTTTCTAGAGGGGTGGGGAAAATGATGCAAAAACAAATCAGGGAGCGTACTATGCAAGAATTCGGTTTATACGCAACTATATACGATATAAAGGAGACATGGTGACGTAATGGATAGCGGCTTGGATTGAGGAATCGGAGAGCCGAGTTAGAATTCCTGTCGAATCCATTGCATTCAATTTACGTATTAATAACCTTGGAAAAGGAATGAATCCTCTTCTTCTTTCCCCAGCAATGGACAAATAGCAAGGCAGACCGACTTCTATAGCCTTGGATGGCAACTGGTCTACCGCAGAAAAAAATGACAGCTTTGTCAGTCATGTATCGAAAGATACATGATAGCCTAAGCGTGTATCAAGCATGGCAGATAACTGAACTGATATGCGGTATTTTTATTTATTTTTTTTTCATTTTATCTATTTTTTATTTATTTCTTTTTTTTTATTTATTTATTTTTCTTTCGGGTTCTATTTATTTCTGTTTTAATTCTGTTTTAATTCTGTTTTTTTTTTCGTGCTTAATTACCTGTTAATTTTATTTCTGTTTTTCATATTTAATTACTTGTTATTATTTCTCTTCGTTTTTTGTTTTTTTCTATTTTCTGCCTTTATTTCTTTAGCATCCATTTCCTTCTCTTTTATTGATTTCTGGTTTTCATACTTTTGACACTCTCTTTCATTTTGTCTTCATCGTTTCTTTTTTCTTTTCTTTCATTTATTAGTTACTTTCCTCCGATTTCCTTCCGACCAACTTCCATTTCGGTTTTTCTATTCGTCTTTATTCGACGCTCAATTTCTTGCCTCGTCTATTTTTTAATGTAATTCAGTTCCCATTTTTAGAAATCGGGAAATACATTCCAACAAATTACAAGGCGCTTTCAAATTTTTAACCACCGGCTGCTCTCTGTTTAACACGTTATCTACTCTGCCCCTTAATCTCGTACGGCATCTATAAAAAGAACTTTTGTAGCCCCACAGAACCTCTGAACACCTCTATTATATTGAATTACATTATATTACGACACCGACCGTTCGTTTTAGGCGGGAAATTGAGGGTGGGGGAAAAGCTGGACGATAGATTTCAATTATAAGATTGCATAGATCGCAAATGAATAAAATAGATAAAGGAACTCTATGATAGATAGATAGATAGATAGATAGATAGATAGATAGATAGATAGAATATATATATATATATATATATATATATATATATATATATATATATATATATATATATATATATGCATATGAAGAGACGAGTTTTACTTACAAATATAGTGAGATAGACATAGGAGTGAATAAAAAAAGCAGATAAATGCTGATTGAAAATATTATAAATTGTACCATAGATAGATTTAAAAATATGAACAGTATGAGATAGATAGATAGATAGATAGATAGATAGATAGATAGATAGATAGATATGAACAGCATGAGATATATATCAGAATAAATGTGAGTGTATGCTTTTATTTATGTATATATGAATATACACTTCTTTTTAGTCACTTTTATTGCTGTTAATGGATTAATTCGAAATTCTGGCGGAGTTTGTCTCCTGCGAGGAAGAAGCAATCACACACACACACACACACACACACACTCACGTATACACGCAGACACACACACACATACACACCTATATAGATAGATAGATAGATAGATAGATAGATAGATAGATAGATAGATAGATAGATAGATAGATAGATAGATGGATAGATATGAGGAGAGATCTGACCCATTTCCAAATCGCTTCCTAATCGGAATCTAAGACATTAGACGAACTCCAAATCGCTAGATATGATTAGACTGAAATAAGCCTGCTTCAAGCTAGACCGACAGAAACACGTCGACAATCTTAGGTGTAAAGTAAAAATAATGAAAGTAGAAAGTGTATTATATTACTAGATATACGATAAGTTTCCTAACAGAAAAAAGGGTGTGGTGAAATGTCTGCTCAATTTCTTCGAAGACAATTTCGCGTCTTTAACTCTACAAATGAACAATATAATTATTTTGTGCACGAAAAGTTCCTTATTTTCTTTGTGCAGTTTATAAGTTTGAAATCATAAAATATTCATACTCAGTAGGCCAGGTCCATTTTGGAAGCCTGATATTGCCCGATATGTTTATATGTTGGGGTTTGATATGTTAAATAGAGAGACGAAATATTTGTTGCCAAATCCTTACCGTTTTTTCAAAGAAATGTGTTTAAAGATTGACTTTAGGTTAAAAATTTCATTCCGATGATCAGTAAAAGCCTTATAGACCTGTAAAATGTATAATTTACTGAGGCTTTACAAACTATATATACAAGATGCGAGGTACACGCACATTATTACTAACATGGTTCCATTAAATAAGATCCCGATTAACTTTGAAGAAAAATTATACTGAACAATTTAGCTATATTTTGACGTAATATATTTTACAGTGCAAAAGTGCACATTTCAATAAATTATGCAAATTTAAAACATTTCAGGATTTCTTAGATCATAATTATGATGTTGCATACACTTTTATCTATTTTTGTTTTTATTAATTATAATCTAAGAAATCTTATTCATTGAGTAAACGTTTATGTTATCGTTTACAATTTTTTACACAAGTTTTAGTTATTGAACACAGTAAAAATGTATATTTTCTTGTAGTGATTCATAATTAAAAGTCTTGTTTGAATATACTTTCAGTGTATCGAACACAAAAATACCAATTCAATGTATCTAATACAAATGTATCCACCTTATTTAGATTATTTTTGAAATAGTAATATTTTGTTACGCAAAGACCCGGAGAAATTAGGTATTTTTGTACATTTTTAAACCTAAAAGCTCCAAAAGTGCTAAAACTTACGATTTGGCATCAGTATTTATCAACTAAAACGCCAGTTTTTCTCACCGAGTGCTATGTTGATTTTCTAAAGAACTGAAAAATCAACTTCCTCTAATGTGCAGTGTGTTTCTATTAGGAATATTTGCGCAGGCAGCGTTGCGTACAGGATGCGATGGACGAACTGTCGCTATTTTATATTTTTAATTTCGCGCATGTCCGTTGTTTGTTTTTGATTTTGTCGACTGCAGTGTATAGCATATCTGTTGGCTACCGTCTGTGAGAAAAAGAGTATCATGATGCAATTCATTCCGACAAATATTTGGAAACAGTATGTTGTACGTTTGACATTCGCGCTGGAAGCTCCAATACGAAGATTTCAGAGTTTTGGGGTGTCAATCTGAGTACAGGGCAGAAGATTCCGATAGAGTTGCATAGTAATTGCGAAGGGACGGCAGCTCGGAAAACTCACTCTGATAGTTCTGATAAGAAAATAACTCGCGCATTTGTTGCTGAGGGTCTCAGACTTAAAACGGAGACCTAAATCAAGAGCCTTGAGGAGGTAGGGCTTCCCTGGGTCAAGAGGGTGGCTGCCGGAACACCCTATTTCTAGCAACAGGACTATGAACCATGCCAAAATGAACAATGGCTGTCAGACAATTTCTCCCATCACATCACCCCTTACATCTGGCTACCCAACTCCCTAGACTGCAACCCCCTTGGTTATTATGTGCGGAGCACAGCTGAGCGAGAGACCAACAAAACTCTTTGTAACACCAAAGATGAATTGAACTTAACTTTTATGAAATCATTCACCAACTTAAACAGGGAGACCGTCCAGAAAAGATGCAGGAAATTCCGATGTAGCCCAAGGGCGGTGGTTGAAGCCAATGTCATTTTTATTGAATAAATTTACTCTTTACTATCTAGCGATATTTTGGTGTTATTTTGGTAAATATATCAGTTTTAAAATGAGATAACAATGTTATTTTCATTTCTGCGCAATTTAGATGACAATTTATCCATCGCGCCCATTATTTTCTCGGTCTATCATCGTCAGACGAAAGTTCAAGTCCTGGAAAATATTTCAGGAGAGTAGATACACCTGGGACATATTTTTAACAGGAGATCACCTGTCTAGTTTAAAAATCTACGTTGGAAAACTTTGTCTCGATCCACGGTTTTACATCACTGATAATCAAATTTCTCCATAAAAAGCTTTCCGTTTCCCCTACTCCAACAAAAAAAAAAATATACTTCAAATTATTTTATATATATATATATATATATATATATATATATATATATATATATATATATATATATATATATAGGAATATATAATAAAAGCTCCCAAGCAAAAACTAAAAATATCTAAGTGCGACTGCTTTAAAAACGCAACTTGCCTATTAAACGGTCAGTGCATGACTGAAGACAATATATACAGAGCTAGCATCAAATCATATGATGATGTGAAATATTACTTTGGATCCACTGAAAATAGCTGGAAATCGCATTTCTACCACCACAAAATGTCACTGAGCAATATCAAATCCAAAAACATGTACAACGCATTCAAAATAAGTTTATCACTTAAAAAGCAATGTTAAAATCCATCCATTAACTGGGAGATAACCGCGAAAGCTAAGCCATTCAACAGAAAGGAAGACAGATGTAACTTATGTTCGTAAGAGAAGCTTATTATATTAAAACACTTAAATAACCCTAACTTGCTGAACACGAGGTCCAAATGAATGTCTGCATGCACCCACAAATCCAAGTACCTGCTCAAAAACACTAACCAAGATTAAAGTGATTGTAATATGGATTTTACGAATATTATAAGTACATTAGAGATGTATAGTCCTGACATATTATTTATTTATTTACTTATTTTTGCACTTTTATATTATATTTGCTATCTCCGTTATAGTTCACATTAACAGATATAACTCGTTTTTTACGCTATAACACGAGAGTTATCTCCCTTGGTATATTGCTTACTTTCGAAGCCAAATTCAAATTTCAAATAATTTTTTAAAATATATTTTTAATTCTCTGACTTTCGAACTTATAAATTTGAACGATATTATTAATAGTTAATTTATATTTTAAATAGATAAGTCTGTACACATATTTTGCATCATCACAAGAAAGCGGCAGATAACGGTCAGAATTTCACCAAAAGATTGCATTAACTATGAAATTTTATAGTGTTATCGAAATATATATTTAATAAACACAGACACACGAACACACACACACACTAATTAAATGCACAATTTAATTAAGTCTGACAATTATTTTAAGACATTTTATACATTCTTTTATTTGTAAATGCTCTATTTATATAAACAGTATTAGACAACATTTACCGGCCTGAAGAGACATCACAGAAAATATTCGTCCTCTGTAGCCAAATTTAAGGCACATCGAGTTAAATTACGGTTGCGTATAGGATACAGAATCCTGTCGGAGGACGGATATTTTTTTACGGTTTATTTTTAATAAAAATTTATTTTCTTGTGTTCTTTCAGAACACAAGAAAAATTAAATAAAAAAAGCTCAACCGTAGTACCTTGTCTGTCGTTTTAA
>CAHIKZ030000451.1:1207500-1292500 GCA_903632075.3 Acanthosepion pharaonis
AAGCAAAAGCTATCGATACATGATACTTTAGATGTACGTTGTGTTGTAATGGATATCTGCTCGACGTGAGAACTCGGAGAACCGTGTTCGAATTCCAGTCGAGTTCATTAAATACACTTATGCACAACGTCCTGGGTATGAAGATAAACTACATCCGCGTCCTGGGTATGGCGTTAAACTACATCCAACAGCAAGGTCTCAGATAATGTTTTTGGAACCATAATGTTGCCAGCTGTTCGTTTTTGAAACAATAATGTTGCCAGCTGTACGTTTTTTTTTAAACCATAATGTTGCCAGCTATACGATTTTTTTAAACCATTATGTTGCCAGCTATACGTTTTTTTTTAAACCATAATGTTGCCAGCTATACGTTTTTTTTAAACCATAATGTTGCCAGCTATAAGTTTGTGACTTTTAAAGTCACTCAAAATCATTTTCGGCATAAAGTGACCACTAAGGTTGAGATGCCGTTAAACAAAACAATCAACAATCAAATGGAAATTCTTGACTTAAACAAAAAATATCTAGGATTATTTTGCAGTGTGCAAGCAAATAATCTCTATCTTGCTAAAAATGTTCCATACAAAATAGGTATTTAAAATTCATATATTTGGCATATATATATATAAACTGGATTTGGCATTAAATAACCCACAGTGGTTGATATGCCATAAAACCCAAACAAACAAACAAACAAACTTATGCACATGGGAAAGGTATTAATCCATCTCTTCTTCTCCTTGCTATGAGTAGAATAGCAGGATATACTGAGTTCTTTAGCCTTGGTTGGCAACCTGTCTAAAAGAAAGAAATGCCAACCTACTGCGCCAGTCGTGTATCGAAAGATACATGATCGGCCAAACGTGTATCACGTACGGCACTTAACTGACTTGTGATTCTCTAAATTCACACGGTTTATTGACCACCGACTGCAGTTCATGAAACTGCAGCAATAACTCATTGTTATATATATATATATATATATATATATATATATATATATATATATATATATATTATCTGCAGAAAGGTGCATAAAAATAGTTAATAAAGAAAGAAAATGACAAAGCTTCAACACCAACAGTAGTCGTGGAGAAAAAAAAGCAGCATCGGCGAGTGCAGTAAAATCATGGCAAGCAGCTGTCATCAAAAGAGAGAAAAGCCAAGTGATTAGAGCGTTGGTTCGTTGATTTGCAGACAGTAATTTTGAGTTAAATCCTTGGGCCGGGTAGTATATTTTTGGACACGGTGGAAACAGGCTAAGCAATAATTGAACGATCTTAAATAAATTTAATTAACACGATGACTGCCAACCATGCGATGTCACGTGGTTCTAAGTTTTTATTATGATCTCGACTGTGAGTTGTCCTGTGTTTAGTATTAATTGATTTTTTTTTATCTGCGGGTGCCTATAAGGAGTTGATTCGCAGTGATTCTTTTAATGAGAAAACAATATTCAAATTTCAATTGCAGCTATAAATCAACACATAATTCTTTATTGCTTAGGTTGGCGTTTGAAACCAGACTTCGTAAATGACATCTGACATTCAATATATTAAAGGTTTTAGTTCAAAATTTTTTAAACGTTACTCGGATCGTAAAGAACCTGATCCTGACCCGAGGGTTCAACTCGGGAAATATTTTGATAGTAGTCCTCATGTAAATATATATTTTTTTTTGTCAAGTAATATTCACACTGCACAAAGCCCAGGAACACTCGAAGTAGAGGATTACGTTAAGGGGTGGAATATAACGGTTGACTCTAGACTTGAACAGGTTAAGATTGTAGTGATCAGTGGAAAATCTTCTTGGGAGTCGATTCCACAGAGCAACAGTACGTGAGAAAAAGGTGTTCTCACCAATGGAATACAAAGATATGAGTGGTTTGCTACATTATCTGGCATGGTGGTTCCTAGTCAGGAAGTTTAGGCCTGGCAGAACCAAAGAATGGAGTTCATCCGAGCACTTTCCATGGAAGTAGCGACAGAGTAGCGAGTGGCTCGCTTCCAGATCCTTTCACACGAACACTGGTGTTCTCCATGACTCTATAATGGATCCTACGAAGTTTCCGATGTTCATCAGTGATCTTCCTAATGTCATCAGATCCTAAGTAGGCAATAATGCAGACGACATTACTATTAAATCCTGACTCAAATATCAAATCCGTCAGAGCTGACAAAGCTTAACTAATCTGGCAGCTGCTCTCGAAAAGGACTTCCAATCAGTTTTCAACTGAGCCAGGGAATTGACTTGTAAATTTTAATGCCTCCAAATCGAAACTGCTCTCATTTAACCATCATAGAGAAACTTTCCTGCCTGCCATCAGGTTGGATGATGCTAGACTCCTCGTAAGCAAAACACTGCGCCTTCTTGGCCTCACGTATTCAACTGACCTGAAGTGGAACGATTACATCAAATGAATTGCTGTGTCTCAATCAGTTATGTGTCATACGTAATACACGCTTAGGCGATCATGATGAGGCACTTTTTTCCCGCAGTAGGGTGCCATTTCTTTCTGCGGCAGAGAACCCAAGATGCCATCCAAGACTATAGAACCCGGTCTTCTTTCTTGGGAAAGGCATGAATCCTCCTCTTCTCCCGCCCCCCGTTGGGGAGAAGAAGAGGTTTCATACCTTTCCCAAGCACGTAAGTGAAGGTAATGAATTCGATTGGAATTAGAACTCGGCTCTCCGATTCCTCACTCTAAACCGCTATTCATTACACCACCGTGCCTCCTGCGTCTGTTGCAAAGAGAGTTGGGTTACTATGCCGTGCCAGAAAGTTTTTCTCGTCAGAATCCATCTTGCAAATTTACAAATCTACCATTCATCCGTGCATAGGATATTGCTGCCATATCTGGTCTGGTGCTGCTGCTATTCATCTCGAGGTTCTTAACAAATTGCAAGTAAGGATCTTGTGTTGTAATCAATCGTGATGTGGCATCACGACTTCTTATTACTTTCTCACGACATGACGTGACTTCCATCTGTCGTTTCTACAAATATTTTCATGTTAACTACTCTGACGATGTTTTTTTTTCCCCTGGTGCCCGAACTACATGAATTTAAGTGTGATACTAGATTGGCATCGAGGTTCCACCATTTTACTGTTGAAATTGTCACTTTTGTTTCTTTTCTCGCACTTCCAGCCTGTGGAACTCCCTTCTATTTTCTTGTTTCCCTGGTAACTAAAATCTTCAAAAAATTAAATACAACATCAATCTCCATCTCTCTTCTTGAACGCCGTTCAGGTTTTATCATTTCCTCAATCCCCACTATACCCAGTCTCTTCTCTCATTTTCACTCCCTGAAACCCCCCCCCCGCGTACTGGTAGCTTTCCCGCCTTGCTTGGGGTGAAATGATAAAAAAAAAAACCGGATTAATAAGAATAATAAATTAATAATCATAATAATGTGTGCGTATTTTGGAGGAATGTATTGAAGTCGGCAAAAATTGTACCACAACGAGAAAGTGATTGATAACGGCTTTCGTCGTATTGCGCAAATTTCACTGCGATGCTTATTTTGTGTGTATTCTTTTAAGACTGGGTATGATGATGGGTATACTAAGTTTCGTAAATTTGTACCTAAGCGTCACTTTTCATCATGCTACACTCTTATTAATAATAATAATAATAATATTTCTTATTGACATGTCCGTCCCTGCAGATTGTCATGTATCTTTGGAAATCTTCGAAAACTTATCAAAATACAAGGTTTTTGAAGAAGTAGAAATCTAAAAATGTGGCACATGAGGACATCGATAATTCCAGTTGTAGTTGAAACACTAGGATTGATTGGAAAAAGCTCCGATACACGCAATGAAGGAACCCATTCTTGGAACCCCATGCCTTAAAGAAATACAAAAAATTGTGTTCATAAGTACAGCTCACTCATTACAAAGAGTGTTATCTATGTAAAATTGGTGTGGGTTTTGTTGTTTAGTGTTTTTTTTGTTTCCTTTTTACACCAAGGGTCAGTGGAAAATGTCATGAAAACATTTCTGAGCTTAGGTCTCTGGTTGGAGTCCAGAACAAATTGTTTACACAACAGAAATCGAAGGAAATAATAATAATAATAATAATAATAATAATAATAATAATAATAATAATAAGTTGTTGTCAAAGTAAAAGGACCTTGAAATAGAAATCTCGAAAATGTGGCATATGGGAACATCAACAATCCCTGTTGTAGTTGGAGCCCTAGGACTGGTTGGAAAAGATTGCAGTAGACTAATTGAAGGGATTCCTGGAAGTCCATGCC
This sequence comes from Acanthosepion pharaonis, assembly GCA_903632075.3. NCBI lineage: Eukaryota > Metazoa > Mollusca > Cephalopoda > Sepiida > Sepiidae > Acanthosepion > Acanthosepion pharaonis. The sequence continues at coordinate 1,211,763 of CAHIKZ030000451.1, forward strand.
TCAAGGAGATACAAAAAATTATTCTGACAAGTACAGCCCACACCTTACGAAGGGCTTTATCGATGTAATTTATTTATTTATTTATTTTTTTTTTTTTTTTGTCAGTGGAAAGTGTCATGATGCCATTTCTAACCTTAGGTCCCTGGGCGGGACTCGGAAAGAAATATGTAAACGCCAGAAATCAAAAAAATAAAAATAATAATAATAATAATAATAATAATAATAATAATAATAATAATAATAATAATAATTGAAGCCTATTTCGAACATACGTACTTCAAGTCGCCGAGAAATGGTAACTCCAAATGCAAGGGATGGTGATCGAGATAGAGAAATTCAAGATCTTATCGGATTTCAACAGAAGGCGTTCTTGAGTCTAGCAAAAACAGAGATAAGTAAGAAAATGTCTCCAAATTTCTCTTGGTGACAATAATATCAATGTCATAGGAAATTGACAAGTTCAAGAAATACGCCGACTTCAGGACTGAAGTTATCAGCATGTCGTATTTTCAACCCACTATTGTCCTAGATATCATTGGGAAGCAAACTGAAAGTCCTAGATTAAGAAAATCGGATTAAAACTATCATTTCAGAAGTATGCGTTTCCTGGTACTGCAAATATTCTGGGAACGGTACACTTTGGCTGATTTCTTACGTTTTGATGGAGAGCACCCTTAACGCAAGATCCCTGGTTGGAAATAAAAACTGTGCGAAAAAAAAAAAAAGATAATAACCTTATAGCTAAAGAAAAAATACGCAGAAGGAGAGTAGTAAAAACACACAAAGTAAAATGCGGATGAATTGAATATAGCGTCCGTTTCTTTTTATTCTCAGTATAATAAGATTTGTTCTGCTGAGAGATTTCATTTAGTGTCATTGTACGCTCTGTCGATGGCATTTTATTGTTGACCAAGAAATCACTATTACTAAGGTGAAATGTCCAAAGAAATTTATCTGGTATAAGATCCTGAAATCGATTGAATTCCAAGGCTTTGGTTTCTCACTCAGTGCCGAAAACTATTAAAGAAGAAACAAATCAATAAAATGAAGGAATTAGTCTGGGGAATTACCACTGATCCTTTTTCGAAAATAGATGGTCTATATGCGAAATAAGGTTATATATATATATCTATCTTTAACTCTGAAAGCAATGTCGATCCAGGGGAGTAGCGGAATGGGTGAGTGCTACGAAATAACAGGTCCTGGAATCTCGGATGCGCAGATGGGATAATGAATAATGGCTAGGATAGTTCTTTGCTGACAATACCACGTACACCAGCCCAACCTGTTATACATTAAGGAGAGAAGGATAAGTTAATGTCAAGTGAGTGATGCCATGAAAAGTAATTACTCAAACGGCACGCCAGTAATTTAATAGGTCATGAGAAAATTCAATTTATAAAATTTTATTAAGTGTTTTTATAATTTGGTTCAATATTTCATCCTTCAAAACATTTGTTCGCTAATAATGTAATGCAATTTCAATAGAAACTACAATTTTCAAGAACGTCAGAATTTTATGAAAATATTTTTAACATTTACCTATGTTATTGTTTTACGGCCATATCACTTTGAGACCACGGTTTCAGTCCGATCACCGAAGATGAGCAATGTCAAGCCTGGCAAGTACCTACGTGAGTGAAAACTTGGGAATACCAGGTGATGTAAGTTAGGATGTGCGGATGGTGTAAAGGATAATGGCTCGGAATTTGTAATCGATGAGGCGAGTTCCAATTCCAGACGTTTTTGTTATATTCATTTACATCAATTACGCTTGAGAAAGGTATGAATCCACCTCTTTTCTCACCAGGTTAGTTTGTAGGATTGTATCAGCAAATCGTTGCGATTTCCAAAACATACTTACAATCTAAAAATATATATCAAACCATTTAACACCTACGATAGACTATCTATAAACTGTATTACGATAAAATATATTTTTACCCTGAAAGAATAAAACTATTTCCTAAATATCTGTAGTTGAAGCCATAAAACTTCGTAAAAATATTTAGTTTATGCCATTGGGGTTTGATATGCCGTTAAAGAATAGATCTTCCTCACTGCCAATCGGGAACTTCATATACCGCTGTTATTGTTATATAGAGAGTTAAACCAATTAAATCCCCCATATGGTAATGTTAATAATAATAATCATCATCATAATTATAATAATCATAATCATAATAACTGTTTTCTTGTAAGAAAACATTCAAAATATTCATTAACCTCACGGGCGCTACTTCTATTGATCGAAATTTATAACTTGCACTTAAAACAAATTTTCAGGAAAATAGAATTCTCAAATACCTTGTAAGCGTTATTTCAAGTATTGAAGGGGGTTTCTTTCCTCACCTTTTCTTTGAAGTAGTGTAGAACATCAGCATCCTGAATACATACATTTTATCTTCGAATTAGCGCGCGCGGCATATATATGATGAATATTTTGTTTATTATTCGTTTCATCATAAATAAAAAAAAAGTTCTAGGTTTTGTTTCATGAAAGTTTACAGGTTGATAGTTATAATTATTAATATTTAATATAATATTTTAAATATATATACAATTCAAAATGACCATCCCCTGCTTTCTACCATTAACCACTTCTCAACTGAAGTGCATGACATCCTCACAAGCTTTTCGCTAAAACTGCACCAAACGTCATAAGAAATTCGTTCATGTTTGGCACACGTGAATATGAGATCTGTGATAGATCTCTATCTAATATGACCCGCATCGCAGAAGTCCATTGGATTAATCTCAGGTCTTTATGGAGACGAAACTGATTACTGAATAAAATCCACAGAAAAGTCTTTGGCACCAGTTGTGCGTCCAATTGGCCGTGTGTGCGGGAACTCCTTCTTTAGTTTATACACAGCGACTTGGCTGGCAAGCAGTGCATCATTTGCTGGTGAACACTGCTCTTTTTTTCTTCACTCTTTCTTCAATGAATACCAAGGGCGAATTCGAACCGTCAGAAGCAACAGCAGCCCCAAACCATTCCACCAGTTAATTTCTCACGCTTGGAAAGTATTATGACACCTTCGGGAATGTATTCTGTTGAAGTGGCGCATGCGCTATCGTTTTATTAGTTGACCACATTTCCAACAGTTTTAACTTGCAGGAACTCGAGAGGAGTACTCGTAATTGATAATTGCTTGGTTTTAATCCTAGATTCTCATTCTCGATCTATCTAAAATATTCAGCTTTTTTTGCCATCTTCCATATGTTTCTTCATGGATAGCTCTTCAACCTCTTTTTGGGTGCTTTCAATGCGATAGTTTTATCGTGTCTTCTTTGAGCTACCATATTTGATTAAACTCTAAGTAATAAAACAAAACAATATTTCGTCAAGTTTTTTCCCCTTCCACTTGTGCTGTTAGGCGTCGCTGAGAGACACTGTCAGTGGGAAGGCAAGTGGTCTGGAAGAGAGTTATATCGTGGGATTTGAAAGTGTCGCTTGAAGTGTCGCTTCAGCGTCATCTTATGATGACAAGCTTATGATGACAATCTAAAAATATATATCAAACCATTTAACACCTACGACAGACTATCTATAAACTGTATTACGATAAATATATTTTTACCCTGAAAGAATAAAATTATTTAGTAAATATCTGTAGCTGAAACCATAAAACTGCGTAAAAATATTTAGTTTATTCCTTTGGTGTTGATATGCCGTTAAACAAAATATCTTCCTTACTGTCTATCGGGAACTTCATATACCGCTGTTATTGTTATATAGAGAGTTAAACCAATTAAATCTTCCATATGGTAATATTATTAATAACTGTTTTCTAGTAAGAAAACATTCAAAATATTTATTAACCTCACAGGCTCTACTTCTATTGATCGAAATTTATATCTTTCACTTAAAACAAATTTTCAGGAAAATAGAATTCTCAAATAGCTTGTGAGCGTTATTTCCAGTATTGAAGGGGGTTTCTTTCCTGACCTTTTGTGTCTGCCACTGAGTCGCTCCAGCGTCATCTGGCTCTGCCTCTCGCTCTCCAGCCAGAGTACCTGAGGGTGTATGCTCGTAGGGCTGCTTGTTTGATAGGCATATGAGTGAGGCTTCCGAACCACTTGATGCTTTGTCGTTCTATGTGTTGAATGATTGGTATTGCTCCTATCCTATCTCTTACTGCCTCATTCATGATCTTGTCCCGCCTGGTCTTGTTCACTGCTTTCCTCGGGCATTTCATCTCACAAGAGATCAGTTTACTCTCTGGGATTTTTGTTAGGGGCCATGTTTGGCACTGGTATGTCACCGTTGGTAGGAAAATGGCGTTGATGTGATTTGCCTAGGTGCTCATGAAAATGCTAGGATGTTTTAGAAGAGGAGCAAGTTGGTAACTGACTGCGTTGGCTTTCTGACATCTGGACTCGATGTGGGAGGTGGAAACAGGTAATGCTGGCCAACGAGGTATTGGTGAAGCTGTGACTGGCTTAGCAGGCCGACAGTGGATAAAAAATTGCTCAAGGAAACAAAAAAGAGATACAAACGGACTGATCAAGAGGGAGTGCGTCATCCAAAATATGTATAAATGTTTCGTTGTGTGCTTAAATAAGGGATTATTTTTTATCTTGAAATAATGGATAAATATTTATGGCGTACCCTGGACGTTTGCTTTCCAGCTTTATTTGCTGCTGTTGAATGTTTTCAAGTGACGGGGTTTATGTTTTTTGGTACAGTTCTTTGTGATTATGTAGCGCCAGTTCTCGACATTCCTGCTCCAAAATATGCTGGCATTATTCGGTCGAATTTAAAGCCTTGATCTGAGAAAGCGGCTTTACACAGCTGACGTTTTAGATATTTCTGAACGAGTGGATCACCATTTATGACCTTCATACGACAGTCTCGGTCAAATGAGATTGCTTAAAATCTAGACTCAAGATCTTAAGTCAAGATCTCACGGGATTTAACAAAACTACTCATAAAAGCGAGTGTCCTGTGCTCAATTTTCTTATCTCCTCTATTAATATCTTTAACGGATCAATTCATTAATGTGTTTGATATGTTTGATAATTATTAATTCAATCTACGGATTTTATTATGAATTCAGCAGTTATTCTTGTTTCTAACAAAATCTTTGGGTTTCGGAATATTTTTGATTTGTTTCCGTGCCTTTATTCACTGCCATATGATAGAACTGATATTAAATAGAATTTTTGCTCACTGAATACGTTGTGTAACAAGCATTTGGCTATTTGGGTTCTTATGCCCTTCTGGATTGTTCTCACATTTAGACCGCTCTGCATTTCGATATTTTTCAGGTATCTCTCGTTCTAGTGAAAATTTTGAAGCTTACCCTTAAATAAATCTTAGATTTTTCTCATTCTTATTTTTTTTCAATTTTCCTAAAATATTTCTTCTTAGATTATATGAAACAGCTTTTGTTTAAAATCTTTTCATCCACAAGCAAGGAAATAAAACCGCTAAGAGATTATGAGAGAATATGAGAAAAAAAAAAACTAGTCTATTAAGGAGAGAGGACAATAAAAGAACAGGAATTAAGAAGACAGAACATAACGATCTACAATGAATTTAAATTTTTGAAGAACAAAATTGTGTGGGAAGCAAGAAACCGGAAGAGAGTTCCACAAGAAAAAATGTGCGATAGAAGAACCTGTTAGCATAGAACTTACGGTTACATCTAGCCTGTTCACTATTTACATTATTCAGACTATTCTCCTCATATTTATCGCCCTATTTATTATAACATTTCAGCCGTTGCACGCTCCGGTCTTCTTCAGGGGGTTGGAATGTCGAACTGAACCCTTTATTCCCCTCACTGGTGTAGACTGTCTTAATTCCACGTGGTATGTTTTAATGGATGTCAGTTATCAGTTATCTCCAGTTAATTCCCCTCTGCAAGTTCTCCACTGCCTTATCCGGGTATTGAACTCACACTCTTTGGGTCCTGTCACTGGATCTAACTAACGCTTTTATCCACTGTGCCATGTGTCCTTGAGGAAATATAGACAGATCTAACCTCTTCTAGATTGTTCTCCTTCTTTTCTCTATTTTCCTACGATATTTCTTCTTAGATTATATACTATTAGTGCTTTCTAATTCGAGATCATAATTTCTGTTTTAGAAAGGCTTATCTTGAGTCCTACTTCATGGAACACTTGATAGAATATGTTTATATTTTGTTCAAAATTATTCTTATCTTATCTTTGAATACCTATGTCTTCAGTAGAACTCCCCCTCTTGAGAGCAAACAAGAAAGGTAGATAAAAAAAACCTATAGAGATGAGGTGAAGGAGCAATGATAGATAGAAAAAGGCACAGATGTGGACGCAGAAAATTGCGATGTAGGCATCAGGGACGATAAATCAATTTTAGAAAATAAATTCCCTACTTTTGATTCGAGTAGAAGTTTGCTATTACTTTTTCAATGAGGTCTTATCTGAATAATCTATAACACGTAACCTCACAGAATATAAAAAAACATGAGCGTGAAAGAGAGAATGCTTTTATTCCATTAGATTCCGTTTGTCCAAGACGTATTGGGCTGTGTAAAGCGCGAGAAAAATGTGGAGTCTAATTGAAAGTAGGAAAATTGTCTTGTGTCAAGACTTCAACTCGGGAGTCATTTCTGACGTTGGAAATATAAATCATGGCTTTTCGTTTGGCTTCAAGCACTAACAATTGGCACCAGGAGGAAATGCATAACGAACTAAACAATCAAAGATGGGTATAAGTTTTAATATTGTGTTTAATATTATTTTTATTCAGTGTGACAGTTTTTGGTTTTTGTTTTCCTTGTTATTCATCGTTCCTTACAATATTTTTATATTTCTATATAGTTTCCATTTTTGTTGCTTTCATTTCTATTTTCAGTTTCTCCTATCTTTATTTGCATTTATTCTTTCTTTCATATTTTCTTTCTTTTTCTGTCAGTCTTTCATTCTTTCTTTATTTCATCTTAAAGAGTTACTTTTATACTTTTATTTCCAATTGTAGTTCTTTCTTTGTTTCTTTCTCGATTCGTAAAATTTTCTTTTGTGACTTTATTTCTTTCCTTTTTCTTGTCCATTCTCTCTTTCTTGTTTTAGAAATATTTACTTTAATTCCTTCTGTTTCATCTTTCTTTCTTTATTTCTTTCTTCATTCATTCATTTTTTTCTTTCCTTTTCTTATCTTAAAGATTTACTTTTATAACTTTTGTTCCAATTCCAGTCTTTATTACTTTCTTTTTTCCTTTGATTCATTCTTTCTTTCTCGTTTCAGACATATTTGCGTTTATTCCTCCAGTTCCATCACTTCACTCTTTTTTCTTTCATAAATATTTATTTTATTCTTTCAATTCCATCCATTCTTCTATCTTTCTTCTTTCTTTTCGAATTTCGAATTTCAAGTGTCATTTTTGGACTCATTTTCTTTTAAACGACCCCCCCATTCCTCATGTTTTCTATTCACGATATTTTAGTGATTCTTCTTTAGACCCACAGCTCGGTTGCGTTAATGCTATTCTGTCTTTTGGACAGGAGTAGAGGTTAATACTTTGCTCCCTGTTTAGCATTGGATTCCCGGTTCCTTTTACATTTTCTCATTATATTTCACTATCAGCAGCCATTTGCGTCGTAGTGGCGTTAACGTCTTGCTTGTGTTTAATTGATAAAAAAAAAAAATATGTGAGGAAATTTACCAACAATTAATGCCGTATAAAAGAATAGCAATTAAACAATAACAATATAAAAATTCAAACCTTATTCTTGTTTCCAACCAAATCTTCGTGTTTCGCAATATTTCTTTTTGTTTTTGAGCCAGCATTCACTGCCTTACGATAGAATTGGTATTACATAGAATTTCAGCACATTCAATACGTTGCGCAGCAGGCATTTCATGTTATATTTTGGCTATATGGACGGCGTTGCTCTCCTGGTTTATAGTCCTTTTTGGAATTCTTCAGGTATCTATCGTTCTCGTGAAAATTTTAAAGCTTACCCTTAAATAAATCTGAAATTGTCCTCATTTTTTTTTCCAATTTTCTTAAGATATTTCTTCCTAGCTTATATGAAACAGGTTTTTTTAATCATTTCATCCTCAAGAAAGGAAATAAAGCTGCCAGGACGCAAGGAAGATACTGAGAATATATGAACAAAATATACTATTAAGAAGAGTGGACAATGAAAGAATAGGAATTCTGAAAACAGAAGATAGCGATCTACATTGCATTTAAAGATCAAAGTTGCATTTTAAGATCAAAGTTGCATTTTAAGATCAAAGTTGAGTGGGAAGCAACAAACCAGAAGAGAGTTCCATAAGCAAGAAGTGCAAGAGAAGAAACTGTTAGTATGGAAATTATGCTTAAATCTAGCCTATTAAACTGTAAAGTGGTGAGACCTTGCCGCTAATCTAGTACTGCGTTTAAATTCATAAAGTGTAGGGACCATAAAAGAAAGTTCATCTGAACAATTATGAATATATTTGTAGAAAAAATAGCGTGCAAGATGTATGTTATTCTTACTAAGGTAACATTTCTTAAAGGCTTCAACCATTGATTAAATTTGTTTCCCCGAATAGAAAGTCACATACACTGATTCAGATGAATAGGAAAGCGTGTAATAATGATAATATGTCATCAAGCAGAATCAAAATCAAGACAATGTATTTCTTTAAAGCCAGTAGAAGATAGCGTTTTCTATGATATCGTTTAAATGTGTTGTTGAATCATAATTTACAAATGAATATTATAGGAGAAAAAAGATCTTTAATCAAATGAAACTTTATCGACTGAACGAAAATAAATTTTAATAAAAAATTATGATCTCATATAATTAACTTTTTTTCATGACCACTATTAAAAAAAAAAAAAGAAAAGGAAAAATGTCTTCGTTTTAAATTCATAAATCATTATTTCTGTTCTCTCCAGGATTTTCTTTGCGGAATGTGGACACATCTAAGTTTTCGAAAAGTAGACTTTAAATGCAGAATATCTGTCGGATTCTATCGATTTTATAAATGGCAGTGTTAAATTTGCACTAGCGAAGAAAGAGTCACGATTCTTTCGGTTGATCTTTTTCTGAAATTTATACATTTGCGCAAGTTTGGAGGAATGCCATATCTACGCAGCAAATCTCTCGGCAAAATCAAATTTACTGGCCGTATTTTAGAGTACAAGCTCAGCTCAACAATTTCAGTTGGTTGTTTAATGCTAACAAAAGGACACCCGAAATTAAAAAGGTCATACCTGCAATTTTGATATTTCATTTCAAAGTTTGATCTCACCCGGGAATGTCGATAAACTACCTCCGGCAGCAGGGCCTCTGATCATTAGATTGTGGGTTTTGAGGTGCGTGGAAACACCAATCCATTGCGGTTGTTTCCAGATCCACCTTGAATCGTGGTAATAGCATCTCTTAAGGTCCGAACTATGGGCAAATAGTGAACTCCCTAAAGAAAAATTAACAGTATGTTTTTATAGTAAAATTACCAACATTAATTGTTTATAGTAAAACTAGTAGCATGAGCCGCCGTTGCCCGTGCTTGATTCAAAAATTGTAAGACTCATACAACAATCGCTATCACTTGACTTGAAATATTTTTGCCCTTCCTTGCCTTTAAAGGAGTGCTCTTTGCCGTGCTGATGTTGCTACATGCCTTACTTCTTGCCTATCTCACACTGCGAATTTTTTCTAAGCTCTATACTAAACATTAAATCTGTTACGAAAAAAGAACTAAAAAAAAATTACCACAAAACGATCAGCTTTAAAAAAGGACTCGTAAGTGGAAAAACCGAATGAAAAAAGAATGTTAACAACAAATACTTTTTCACACCCAACCCAGTTCTGCGGAATCAGAATTAACGTTGAGTTTAAGCAAGCAAATGAGCCAATTGGATTAAATTGTTCCCACTTGTGACGAATGCAGCTATCGATTTTTTTCATGCTATCATGTTAGTTATCATTCGTGTCTGTCAGCTGTTGGCTCTCAAGCTGATCAATAGAATCTTCCTGCCTATTCGTGGTAGCCAACTACTGGCTCTCACTCTGGCCAGTAGAAAATGGCCACAGACTACATGAAAACTGCCGTAAAAGCATGAAAAAATCGATTATTTCCACTATCGATATGAGTTGGGAAATGCAAAGGCGAGCCTTGGCCTTTCCGCTAACTTGGAGCATGTGCATGTAAATTTTGGTGCAAATTCGACGATTCGGCACACACACACACACACACACATCCTGCCTTTTATAGATAGAGATAATCAACAATACATTTTACAGTGAATGAGAATCAATACAACAATAAAAAGTATAAAAATACATCTTTCTAGAAGAATTACCAGCAATACATTTTTTATAAAAGATTATCAACAGTATATATTTACCGTGAAATTATCAATAATACATTTTTTTAAATGTACTTTATCATCTATAAACTATATATATATATATATATATATATATATATATATATATATATATATATATATATATATATAAAATACGTTTGCTCTCAAAGTATGACATTATTTATAGAAGATCGAGCAGAATACATTAATTGTGTTCCTAATAGTTTCAATTTCGGCATTAAATATGCCATAGAGGTTGTATGCCGCTAAACAAACTCAACCACACAAACAACCAAAGTTTTTCATGAGCTGAGGAAATATGTCTTTACGTAATCTTGAGATTAATTGAAGATTTGTGTACAAATCTTAATGGCGTTGCACAGATAACATGCCACAGTGCATAATTAAAAAAAAAAAAAACAAAAATAACGAAAATTACAGATCCTATGTTACAAACGGCGATTCTCTCCCTTTCGATGAGATAGTCATGAAGGTCACTTGACGGACAATGAATGTCGTCAGGAGATAGATTGGCGAAGGGAAGTTGTGATGTAGAAAACAAGGACGTCCCTAGCCCAAAGCGGTACGTCTTCCGGGAAAAAAAAAAACACATGGCCTAACCAGGTTTTTAGAGAAACCACCGTAATTCCAGTTTTCCCTTCGGGAAATAGTACAAGTGCATTTCCCTCTTACTTAGACACCGATTGGTGTTGTATATATGTTATAATTTCTCTGCGTGGGACACGTGTATATATGTAATTTTGTGAACCAGGTAGAATTATAAAAATCTCTGAGAACTAAGCATGCTTGTCATTGTTTTTCCATTCAGCTATTCCGTTACGTCATAGATATAAGAATAAAACGGGAGAAATGTAAATGGGAAAATAAACTTTTCTTCTCTAGTGTCTCCTCTCGTTACATTGGTGATCAAGACGCGCTTCGAACACGTAAGCAAACATGAAATGTTCCTTTCTTTCATAGAAATCCCTAAATGGGTTTTTCATATCGAGTCAATTTTAAGAGGTATATTTTTTACTTCGTGGTAAATGTCGGTGCGGAAAGGATGATATTATTGTCACGGAAGGCCTTTGTCTAACACGCTAAAAAAGGTTAAATAATTACTATTTCTGGACGTATTTACTAGCGTATTCTACGTGCGACTATTTTCTCCGTCCACGTGTTCATGTACAGGTTGAATGAAAAGAAAACAGATGTTATCTACCTGTGACTACTTTTTGCCTTTATATAACTAAAGCAAAGTTAAATACAACTTTTCCCAGTTGACTAACGGATTTTCAGTTTTGTTGTTTTGTTAATTTTTAATAGAATATCATTTTATCACATTTTCCATTTTTCCACGTTGGAATATTTTTTTCAACGTGCACACTTTCTATTATTAAATAGGTTAAATATAAGCACCTTTCGGTGTGGCAGTGATAAATTTCAGTTATACGAATTTTGGTAATTATTTGACCGCCGGATATTAACGGTACTTACCCCGTTGTATATCATACTTATTATAAAACCCAGATTGTGTCTGTGTGTGTGTGTGTGTGTGTGTGTCTGTTCGTTTATATATTGGATCGGATTTCCTACATTTTTCAACCGATTTCAACAAAACTTCACAGGACTACGTAAAATTACCTTACGGTGGTTCTGACAGCGCCAAAAATTGGAAAAATACAATTGTTTTTGCACGAAATCAGTTTGAAAACACGATTAATAGGCATCGCTGTCGAGAATGAAAGGGGGACAACTCATATCGAGTTATACTTATTATAAAACCCAGGTTGTGTGTGTGTGTGTGTGTGTGTGTGTGTGTGTGTGTGTGTGTGTGTGTGAGTTCGTTTATATATGGGATCGGATTTCTTACATTTTTCAACCGATTTCAACAAAACTTTTTTTTTTGGCAGGTAGTGTTTCTTATTGTCTTGCACACTTTTTTCTTTATTTTTACATTCAGAATGCTTTTAAAATTCTATTTACAAGACAATTGTTTATAATAAAATTCTTTTCAATCGGTAGACTCATAACGATTGAAAACAATGCTTTTATTTGAGTTTGGGTTTGACCAATTCGTAAAAAAACAAAAAAAAACTAATTAAGACATGAGTGTCTGTCAACCTTAAACAATAATCTTTGTCAATTTTATTTTTCAGTCTTTATGATGGTCGATACTTGATCAATCTCTTACTGTTACATCCCCAAGCAACGCCGGGCTCTACTGCTAGTATATATTATAAGGCAGAAAACTGTTTCCATATATTTTATGATGGTGGGTCTTGCGCTAACATGGCTGCCGTCTTTCTCACCTCCTAGCTGAGTTTGATGTTGTCACGATTCAGAGGAGACCATGTCCTGAACCCTCAGTAACATGTGGTAGCCTCTTTGACCCAAATTGGGGTACCTTATTAAATCCATAGTAACTGACATAAATTTTGCGATAGCTAGTTAATTTATTTTTCACATGTATTTACCGGGCACTTTAAAATTATTTTACTCTTCTCTCATACTAATTTTTTTTCAGAGATATTTTCCTGCATTGCAGGATATTTAATTAAGCCAACATGTGTGAGAAAAATTCTGCCGTCAACATGGTAATCAGTGACTTTAACCCACTGTAAAAACAAAACGAACGTTTCCCTATTTTTTGTCCAAATCGAGTCAGGTTGTGAATTCAAAATAATTACCTCACAAAAAAAGCAAATTCCACTTGGCAATTTAAAAGCTAACTCACGAGAACGTCCTAGAAGTTAGAGAAATAACAATTTCAATACTCGTACTAATTCCGTCTGTCACTTTAAGGGACAAAGTAATTGCGAGGACTTCTACCTCTCAAGGAAAAAACTGTTCCCAACTCCTCAATGAGGAAACCATAAGAGACAGCAAACTAGTGCAATTCCTACGCCGTCTGCAACGCTTAGCCGAAAAAAGTATAGACAACATCTTACTGCGACATATTTTCCTTCAGCGCTTGCCTGCTACTTTTCATACGGTCTTAGCCTCGGTAGGGAGGGATACACCCATAGAGAAGTTGGCCGCCGGTAACATAACGGATGTAACTTCCACCCACATGATGTCAATAGCTTGCAGCCGCCGGAATTCGGAGTTAGACAATTTTAGAATCACAAAAAAAGATTAGAAACAAATATAGGTGAATTCAACAGAAGAATGGATAAATTTTAACAATCACGTGCTACAAGTAGAGATCGCTTTTCCCGTCGTTCAATGGAAAGGAGTAGGGACCTTCTGTGTTAGTTACACAGGAAGTATAGGAATAATGCTTATCAGCGCAAACCACCCTGTTCGTTCATGTCTAACCAATCAGTTCATATACTATTTTCGTAAAATAAATTCTAGACTAAAATGTCTGCACGGTTTAACACGTGAATATCGAGAATGAAGCAAATTTAATTCATCCCCAGTTGCCATATTTTGATGTGAATTGGAAGTGAGGCTATGAACTTTTGTACTCACAGGGGTGCATCAGTACCGTCAGGATTATATGTTGTTTTTAACTGAATATATATCGGAATATTTATATTTACAATGTTTGATTTCTGTGATTACTTTCTAGCACTCTTTTAAGTTCAGTGATGAATGAAATCATGTTGAAAAATAAACGTTTCTTTTGTAAGATAAACAGTATGTTCATAAACATGCCATCAAATCTTTTGTCTCCTGATTAAGTGTTTACCATTCCAACGACTAAACTAATTCTTCGAATTGCTTTTGGTATTCTAAAAAAAAAAATTATTAAACCGATCTATTCTGCAGTGTTATTGGAGTTAAAAAATCCATAAGGAAAGAAATAGACGTCTTTTGGTTTACGAACAAACTAAGAGATAACGAAACTTATAAAAAATGTAGATAATATATCAACCGACCTGGCTTATTTTCCTCAACATATGTAAAAAAAAAAAAAAAGTAAATGAATGTTTATAATGGGGACGGCCTCTAATTCTGTCTATTCTGGGAGAAGCTTCCGTAACCTTGTTGATGATGAATTATTCTCTAACCTGCATTTCCTAAAATGTTGGTAGACTCTCACTGCTATATCACTATGTTAGATGGTCAGACAAGATACATTTCTTAATTCCAGCAAATCAAACTTTCACAGGTAAGACATACGATGACATGTTTACGGTGGTAAACTATACACATCCCTTTCGTTTTCCTTTGATAAGGAGCAAGTTTCACTGAGAAACTGCCTTTCTTACAACAATCTCACTCAATAACCCTTTATTCTGAGCGGCTCTTGGACCTTGTATCTGATGAAATTCACAAACAGCAAAAAAAAAAAAAAGGTATGAAAAAGGAATCCAAACGGACTTGAGATATAGTATTAATAAAAGGAGTTTCTGTATATTACACGTGGATTATAGGCTCCACACCCACACCACGCTAGATTTTACAGTCCTAGTTTCTGTACTACATAGACTGTAAAGGTTTGAAATGCTAGCCCCATGCACACCTTTTTGGGGGCTCAGTTTAGGGCTCCGTCTTCGCCAAGTGATACACTTTTGTGCGATCCCGTTTCCGCGGTCGATCCGCACTGTAAAGTCGTATCACTGTTCTGCCTTGGCCCTGTTTAGGGACTCCGTCTTCGCCAAGCGATACACTTTGGTGCGATCCCGTTTCCGCGGCCGATCCGCTCTGTGAAGTTGTATCACTGTTCTGACTTGGACCTGTTTAGGAACTCCGTCTTCGCCAAGTCATACACTTTGGCGCGATCCCATTTCAGCCCTTCACCTAAAAATGACTGCAACCTAAAGCTAGGGACACCAGTCTTCACCGGGAATAACTCCTAGAGAAGGGGAGATAACACAGATTCATAACTTCTAACTTTAAAGGGAAAGCTCAAGCCTCGGCGCAGAATTTAGACTCGACACGCAGTTCACATTTTCTACGTCTATACAGTCCGACCTCTTTAATCCGTGGTCCGCTCAATCTCTTTTTCATCTGTGCGATTGTGTAGCGTGCATTGCCATACTGGAGAACTGGTATAGATTTAACTGATATATATTTAACAATTCAGTATCTTTTCTTCATGTCTAACGAATTTTTCCTGTTTATTAATATTTTGCTTAGCTTTTGCAAGGGGTCTTTCACTTTCCCGATACACCTTCGGATTTCAGTGTCGCACTTTCCGTCCTCTGTTAAAACACTTGATTGATTGTTTATCTGGGTTTTTTACGCCTTATCAACTATTTGTAAGTTATTTAAACCCGGAAGATATTTTAGATTGCAAGACATTTTTAAAGATAATACTGATTTAGTGATATAAGTCTTAATAATTAAACCCATAGCTGAGGGGAGAAAAGGTGGATTCATATTTTTTCCCAAGGATAGTTGTGCATAAGTGACTATAACAAACACAAGTGGATTTGGAACTCGGCTATCCGATTAACAATTCCAAGTCGTTACTCATTGCACCATCTGCACATCCAATCTTAAAAGACTTGGTATTCCCAAGCTTTTAGCCATCTAGGTAAGTGACCAGGCTCGACATAAACTGTTGTAGTTGTCTGATTTTAGTATCTATAATTGGTAATATTGTGCTGTTCCTTTTTGCAAACAGTATGCATTCCACCTCCTTGTAATTTAGTCCTTTCTCTTCGCTTTCGTTCATTAAATTCTCTATGGGTTCTTGTAGTTTCCATTCTTTCCCTGATAGTAATACTGCGTTAGATGTACATTATGGTTTTTAATTCCATTTTTCCGTGAGCATTTTGAATGACTCTCCCATGGAAACCAGTGTATTCACTGGAGAATTTATTCCAATAAATTAGTTTATTGGTTTATTGGTATTTAACCAAACGCCTACTCGAATAGAAATCAAGACTACACGATTCTACGGATTAAGTTGATTGGCACTCTCCCTTGGAAACGCCTCAGGCGCCAAGAATTAACCCTAAACGTCTCCAAGGGGTAGTGCTTGTGGGTGAGGCGCCCCTTAAGGCTCGAGTTCATTATACTTCATTTTAACCCTGAAATGGAGAATAATAACCTCATAATTATATTTTTGTGATATTTGATTCTCACCTAAGGAATCTATGAATTCCATAATGTAATAAATATCGGAATTATGGTCGTTAACAATATGGATAAGCAAAAATGAGAGCTAGGAATGGGAGACGCCAAAATGAAGCAAGCGCGTGCATTTAACTAACGGGTAATTGTTTTACCAGAAGATGTGAAATGTTATTTCCTCTATTTAAATTCAGACTGTTGTCAACATCTTGGTTGTTTTTATTACAGCGTTTCGGTTGTTGTGCCCTCCGGCCTTCATCATGTGCATATCAGTCCGGGTAACCACAGTGAATTTTGAACTGGGCCATTTTATCCAATCTACGCGGGTAAACTTTCTCCGTTCCTGTATATGTCTAGTTCTAATTTTTACTACTACGCAGTTATTTCTTGCTATGTTTACATTGAATCCAAGCAGAAAGAGCCCGGATTGTAATTACAACCAACACCTTAATTCAATAGACTGTTTTCCCGTATGTGAATTTTACTGTGGAGAATTTGAAGTGGTCGAAATGTTGTGATAACAACAAAAATAACGACTTAACGTCCGAATGTAAATAGTGTAAATAACGATAAATCCTCCTGCCTGAAATTCAGACAGAAATTATCTGACTGGAATTCAAAATGAACTCTCATTACAATCCCCTACACATTACACCATCTACAAAACAACCATATAAATAAGGAAAGAGGTCTTAAAGCATCTGATGCTCACAGATCAAGAACGCAAGAAAGCAGAGAAAAACATATCAGGCTGACAGAAGAACGAGTACCACAAAAAGAAAACGTCGTAATAAATTAGATGGGATACATATAATTCATTCTGTGTTGATTGCTTGCGGATCATAGCTTAATAATCAATATTATTATTTTAATATTGTAACTAATTTTGGCGGTCACAATGTGATACACAAATGTTGAGGCGCATTGTGATTGAGAAAAATGCTTTCCAAAGCCTAAAGATATATTAAGATACAGGAAATTTTTTGTTAGAAACTAAAATAAGAACGCTGACCTTCGATATAATCCCAATCCTACCATATGGCAAGTTCTTCAAAGATGGAGAGAAGACTTGATGCAACATAGATGTGGTTCTAAGATGCTGTGAATATCATGAACAGAACATGTAGACAACGAAACATATCCTGGACAGAACACGTGGGTATTAATTTTCAAGTGATATTAATTTTTAGGATACAATTATTTCTCTTTTGTTTACCCTAATTTAAAATCTGTTGGTATCAGAAACCGAAATAAAGATACAATAACGCCAAGCCAATGTAGTAAAAAAAAATCGTGAATAAAAGTTTAAACCTTAATTGTAAGAAGGCACTATGAACGCTTGTTAGCAAAAGGGACAGCTAGAGATGCGAGGTACAAATTGGGGACGGCAAAATCAAGCAAATGCAGAAAAATAACTGGAAAATCATGTAATTGACGATAGAACAAGAGGCACGGAAACTAGAAGGCACAATGGAGTAGCAACAAATGCCTCCGTTTGTTTTTAATCATTTGATCTCAAACAAGGCAATATAGTCACTAAGACGCAACGGATTACTGAATGTGAGAGAATATGAGAAAAATAAAACATTATTAAAGAGAGAGAACAATAAAAAGAAGAAGAATTAAGGTGTTAACGATTGACAGTGTATTGAAATTGTTAAAGATCAAAGTTGACTGGAAAGTATGAAGCCGGGAGAAAGTCCCCCGAGGGGAAGTGTGAAAGAGAAAACTGCTAGCATAGAACGGTTGCATCTAGCCATTTCACCTGTATGATGATAAGACCTCAAGAAACGGGAAAATTTTGTTAGAAATTAGTGCTGAACGCTTATGTAATTCAGCCCATCTTTACGGCAGCTGATATTGGACAATTTTCCCACAGATGAAGACATCAGGCTCCAGAGATGTGTTTCAAGAGAGGCAAGTTGAGAATACTATGTATTGAATATGTGCGACAGAAAGAAATGGAAACGTCCAGGACACTTAGAAACAGAAGAAGACTATTTAAATATCTTGAACACATAATGAGAAAAGAAGGTGATTGAAACTCACAGGACATATTGAAGATAAAAGCATCAAAAGGAAACGGCGAATATTCTATCTAATGGAATGGAAGAGAGAGGTAATGTAACAACGTTCCATTAGAGCTACAAAGAATAGGAAGTCATGGTCCCCTACGTCCTGAAGTGATGCGGTAAATAAGAGAGAAAGAAAAAAAAACTATTCATTGATAATTCCGCAAATCATGCAAAGGAGCTTTAGAATTAGGAACGAATTTATCGACAAATATTGCATGCCTCACATTCATCGAAGACCCCTTAGCTTTATTTAACAGTTCAGCTCGACCTGTTACCTGCTCTATTAATTATGATAGATTCAAGTGGATTGATCTTTAGCCGGATACTGGACTGGCAAATTCCGGAGTGGCCCGAGGTGTTCTTCTTTGATTAAAATATCTTCCACTGTGACTCATTGGGACCACCTGATACAAAATGCTCTATCAAATGATATTCGTGCTAGATTTTTCCGTATCTGTTAATGATAACGGCAATATTAGCTGTTTCCTTATAAGGAAACATTTGGCATTTATTGACCGAGCATCTCGTTGTAATTTGTAAAAACTTTTTCTTAAAAAAAAAAAATCAGCGAAATAATAAAAATATGTCGGATTATGAATTAAAATAAATTAAGTCTTCTCTTTACATGTATAGAAATTGTCCGGCATCCACTGCCCGAAAGTGGACTGACATTACATTGCGTTTCAGTATTTTATTCTTTGTTTCTCTTAATACTTTGTTTAGATTTTAGAAAACATATATTCTTTGGTACGCGGACTAGCATGCGGATCAATGTATTTAATTTTCACATCCAGGCCGTTCCATTCTCCGGCTTTCTTTCATCGCACTAGTAATTTTAAACTGGACCCTTTATTCAATCAACGGGGTTGCGTGTTCTCTTTCCATTTTCCAAGATTAATTTATATTCATATCAGTTAATATTAATCAATTTAATTAAACCCCTGTGTTGGCTTTCTCTTTATTTATTGCCGTATATAATAGTTTAAAAAAAAAAAAAACAACTTGATGTATTCTTCTTTTAATTTTCTTGTCTCTTCAGGTTCTGGGAAATCATGGCTCCTCACAACTTCTTTCCTCTTGCCATCCCACCCAGTCTAAGTTTTGCCATCTATTTACACAAGCCCATTTGGTAGGTTATTCGATGTTTCCTTTTCACCCTCTTATCTTCTATATGTTCTGTGAGTGTCAAATTCTTCAAGCCCTTTTTCCTCACTATGTGTTTCTTGCTAATTCTAAGGAACAGCGTAATTTTTGTTCTTATACATATATTTTTAATTAATTCACACTAAGGAAGGCGATAATGTCACTAAGACGCAGGGGGAGTGAAATAAGTAAGAGAAACCTTTAGATGGAACAGGAAACCCAATTCTAAACAGGGAACAAGTAATAAACCTCTACTCCTGTTCAAAAGATCAGGGTAGAAAGTTGACCGAACAACTGGAAGCTCTCCTGATCCTAGAACTATTCTAGTAGAATTTAGAGCAGTGTTTCTCAATATAGGTACTAGCGACCGCTTGTGGGCTCTGTCATGTTGAACGAGGAAAATAGTTTTTCTTTCAAGTGGAGGAAACAGTGAACATACTCAGGAAGGTGGCAGAAATGTATCCAATTTTTTTTTTCAAATTTTCAAAAATTATTCAATATTGGCCATAAAAGGAAATTTCTGAAATGTATCTAAAGCTGTGGGAAGCTATTAAACTTTTCTTCATTTCTTTTCCAATTTTCTGTATGTTGTTTCAATGCAGTTACATAAGTTTTACTAAAAAGAAAACCGCTTGCAAATTACAAAACGCGGACGATTATTATAAAGAGCATGGAATCTTAAGCACCAAATCAACCATCGAATTGAGAACATTGGGATAAGTTATCAAATAAATGTTACTTTTTTAGCATTTTAATCATTGATATTTATCGGGCGGTATTTCAGCTAGCCCCTGAGGCGATCTTTTGATTGGGTCTTCGGCTTGTTCATGAATTTGAAATTGCCTCAGTTCTCCTGGCTTCCGTTTGATCTGAGTTTTCATTTGCACGGGACTTTCTTTTCATCACTGCAACGTCGGCTCTTTTGATTGCAATCTGGTCCTCTGTTGGCGGAGATTTCTTTTTGCGGCTTATACTGTGCCCGTATGCGATAGGTAACACTAAACTACAGAACTTAAAACTGGTCGCTGCATTTAAGTAATGCATTAATATTTAAGCTTACCCTTTCAACGATAATTCTTCTGTCACCACTAAATTTAAAGACAATTTGATGTACGCAGGTCCTTACTTTCCGGACAAACAATTTTTTTTATATTTCATGGGTGACTGTCAGTAAATTTTGCAATTAATTTGATTTATTCCCAAATTTATTTCCAAGTTACAAAAATTGTTATTGTACAAAAAACTCGTCGCAAAATATCACGTAAAAAAAAATTGCCGAAAATAATCGCAGTAATGAAAACTTTGGAATCTAAATTTCAGAATTGTGGGTCCTGATCCGACCCCGATTTTTTTTTAAATTTGCTCCCCGAGTCGGGCTGATTCCAAAAAGCTATGATACGTTGGGCTACGCCCTCTAGGAGTAAAACTGAAATAAATTGAATTAAAATTGACTCACTGAAATATCCGTCTTGTATGCCGGAAAATACTGTGTTTACATTATTTACATTATTCGGGCTCATACTCATTTTCCTTGATATATTCACAATATGAATATGGCAAGGAATATGAGAATAACAGTCAAAATAATGTAAATAATGTAAGTAAATTCTACCTCTATTTAAAAGACTGGGGAGGGATGTGAACTGGATGATTTACTTCTATTAAATTCTTTAAAATCACCTCGTTGCTCCGTATATGTTTCCTTTTGTCGTACCTCGTCAAATGCTTACCGTATTATAGAGAAAGATAATCTACCTTGTCCCTGATTTTTTTCGTGTTCTAACTGCTATTGTATTATTTCTTTTTCTTTTTCGTCTTTTTATTTCTTCATCATTGACGTTCTTTATTTTCTTCTTAATTCGCTTTCGTTCGTTTACATTTTCTCTTTGTCTTTTCCTTGTTTTCTTCTTTTTACTTACATTTTATTTACTTATTGTCGATCAGTCACGATCATATTTCTTCCTTCGAAATCTGATTGAAACATTGCCATAGTCATCACAGCCATCGTATACCGATTGACCCTTTCTTCATACCGTATTTTCTCAATCCCATTATTTATTTCACCTTACTATCGTTTCTCTCAGTCTTCCCCGTCTCTTCAAGACCAGTTGATTACCTACCGACCCCAATTGTGTCGAGGTCACTAATTAGTGGACAACCAAAGAGAAGCCAAGCTTCGAGCAACCAGGGCTGTTACTTTCCGCCCAACCCTAGCCTCTCCGATTTTTACGCTCTTATTTCCCCGACCCCAGCCGTTTCTGGACAGTTTCTGGTGGCCAACGAAATGATACATTATTAGTATGATAAGAATATAGTCTAAGAAGCAAATTATATCAAATAGAGAGAACCGAAAAGCTATAGATTTGAAGAGGTCACTAGGATTGGCTACCGTAACTTGTGTTCGAGGCTCGACCTAAAACTTCGAGACTAACCGAAGCCGTTTTCGAAAACAATTGCTTCCTGCCTCTGACTAGAGTTTTAAAAGCGGAAACCAAACTTCGCTCGCCGCTAAAAGACTGAACGGTCTGCGTTGAAAGTTGAAATTCGGGAACCCAGGAAAGCACTTGTTCCGTATGTCAAATTTGCAACCAACTTAGTTAGTAATTTATAATAAGTTCATTCTCATTTATCTACCTGTACCAATGTAATTTGCGCCAGCATCAGATTTACGTGTGTACATAGTGAAAATTGTTGAAATTCTTTCTGGAATTTGAAACTATTTCGTAAAAGAGAATTAAATTGAGAGAAATGTGATAAAGTTAAAGATGTAGTGACACCGTGTTCATTCCCTAAACTTTTGCATTGTTTATTTGGCACAAGGCCAACACAGATGAAGTGACTGGGAAGACCAAAATTCACTATTCAGTAGCTATATATAACAAGTATACATTTTAAACCTTTACTCAACTTTGATGTAGGTGATCCGGACCCTCCACATCTTCCTTTCCCTGTAGCTCGTAATAAGTTTTGTCTTTTTGATATTACTCGCAAACCTTGTTCTACCAAGCTCATCAAATATATTACGCACTGATTCCCTCTGCCTCTCTTTCCCAGAGTCTGTCTTGTGAGTATCAGGTTTTCCAAGCATTCCTTCCTCATTACGTGTCCCCCGCTCAAATCAACTCCGATGTTATGTATAAGTTTCCTTTTTGTTTCCATTTTCTCCAAAACCTCGTCGTTGCTCACATGTTCGGCTCATGGTATCCTCAGCATCTATGGAACCACATTTGTGTTTCTTTAAGTCTCTACATCTTTGAGAAGATTGTCCAGCATTCGCTGTCATGAAGGAAGACAGATATCACACAACGGTTCAGTAATCTTTTCCTTGTTTCCAACGAAGTTCTTTTGTCTCTTAATACTTTGCTTACATTCTGGAATGTATCTTTGGCCATCCCAATACGTCTTCAGATTTCAGTGTTTCACTTTCCGTCCTCTGGGAGAATACGTCTCTGATATTTATATTTCTGTACTTGTTTGATTTATTATTCCCGATTTGTAATTTGCATTTTGGGCCCATCCCTTTGCCGATAACCATGAATTCTGTCTACTTGGATTATATGCTTAGACCTTTCTTTTTTTTTTTTTTTTTAAGCATTACGCCCCGAGCAAGGCGTGAAGCCACTAGGATGCAGGGGGTTGCGGAAGATTTGGAGCGAGAGCGGATAGGAGTGATAGAAGAAAGGATGAGGAGAAGGATAGTGGGTAGATCAAGGTAACTGGAGATATCGATTGACATTACATTTGAATAGTTGGAGATTATAGCTTTCAGGGAAACAGTAATTGGGAAGGGTGTTCCACAGGCGAGAGGTGCGAGGTATGAAGCTATTGGAGTAGAAGAGACGGCTACATTTAAAAATTTCTATAGTGTAAGGGTGGGAGCGCGATGCCAGCCTCGTAGGGCGCTTGAATTCATGGAGTCTGGGAACCAGTGCTTGCTTTCCTTTGCTGTATTTTGTAGAATATTACGCAACTTCCTTTCCGTGTCTACTACCAATAGTGTGTCATCTGCTTATCTTATATTGTTAAGATTGTGACCGTCAATAATGAATCCTGGTTGGACTTGTAATTCTCTCAGGATTGCCTCGCCGTATAGGTTGAATAAATATGGTGAGAAGATACATCCATGTCTTACGACTTTTTATCCATTTCTTCTCTCCTCTCTTTGTTTGTGTATTCCCTTACTTCATCGCAAAATCACACCTCTCTCTCTTCTTCTTCTTCTTCTTCTCCTCCTCCTCCTCCTCCTTCTTCTTCTTCTTCTTCTTCTTCTTCTTCTTCTTCTTCTTCTTCTTCTTCTTCTTCTTCTAAGAAATAATCATTGATTGTGCCTGCACATTTTCTAGCTGCCCGCCCGATCGCCTTGTGAAGATCATTGACAATTCTCCGTGCTTTCTTCTCCCCCCTATACCTACCCCAACAATGTCGGCAATCAGTCCCCTTATTATTGTGTCACTGCATGTATTCCTTTGCAAGTGGCCGAATTTATTCTATTTCCAATTAGCCTATACTTCCGAGCTACAGGCAGGGGTCTACATCGACAGGTGTACGAATACTCGACTACTTCCGGAACAAACCAATCAATCAGTTTCAATTTAGTCCAAACTCGAATCTACACCCTGTGCTTAAAAGATATGCTAGCAGTAAAATTATGTCTGCCGTACAGTTAGGCTTACTGAACGAAGTAGGTTGTAAAATAGAAAAAGCTTTTTCCACATATATAAATGCATACACGTTTACGTATCTATCTTTTTTCAATGGATTTTTTTCCGATAATATTTTAATTATAACGATAGCATCACAACTAAAAATAACGTTTATAATAATGGACACACACACACATATATATATATATAATTTAAAACTTGCTATATTTAGAGGTAAAGAATGCTCAATAAAGCTGATATCGGATATATAGATATATTAGAGACGAACAGTGCCAGGGACGAACTTATTGCCACACTCTCTCACGATATATATATATATATATATATATATATATATATATATATATATATATATATATATATATATATATAATACTAATATCCATGGTCATAATTTATTCCATTGGAATGGTAAATACAAGCCAATTCATCAGACCTACAAATATGTATCTGTATGCATATATATTTTGCATATGTTTGTGTATATTTACCACTAATATTATCAATATATATATATATATATGTCCATTATTATAAACGTTGAGTTCTGAACCCGATATATTAAACATAGGAGCGCTGTTTAACGCGCCAAATGCCCGTGTAAACAAACAACACAAAAATAAAAATACCAGAATTTCTTTTTTCTCCATGTCTCATTCTCTGATGAAGTTTTAATAAAAGTGAAACATGCAAGATTAACAAATGTTGTGTATTTATTCTTTATAATTCTCTCGGATTCTCATCTGTGTTTGAACCCAATTCACGCACACAAACACACACACACATATATACACACACACACATATATATATATATATATATATATATATATATATATAGAGAGAGAGAGAGACAGACAGACAGACAGACAGAAAGAGAGAGAGAGGGATTAAGTTGTTTTGGGGGGTTCTTTGGGGTAAGTCGTACCCGACATAAGATGTTTCGCACTTCTGCCGGCATCTCCCATAATATAACATGTTATCAAGCGCCGCTATATGAGAAAGATGGTGTTGCTTCTTCACCGGTTGTACGCCATATTGGATTGTGCTACATGCGCTATCTCTTGTTTGTGTCATTTTCGATGGGGAACTTTTTAACTTTTCATTATGGCTTCCAAGTGTAAGGCAGACTCGTGGGTGCTTATGTAGCTGAGTTCCGCCACACGTCGAAAATCAGGTTACGTCGGCCTAGGACCGAAAGTCGAGGACCCCTATATATATATATATATATATATATATATATATATATATATATATGTGTGTGTGTGTGATCGTGTTCATATATATATATATATATATATATATATATATATATATATATATATATATTCTAATGATCATGCATATTGTATTCTTGAAATTGCGGATTAGTATTCCTTTCTTTTACAACGTGGTTTAAGTGTCCTTGTAATTTTCTTTCTTTGTCTGCCATTAACTCAATGTCATCTTCGTATCTTGTATTATTAAGATCGTGTCCACCATAGATAGATTCTATTAGACGTCTACTATTCTTATGATCGCCTCAACGGATAGGTTAAATCAACCCGATTAGAATACACGTCTCTTTCTGTTTTGGTGTACTTGCCCGGCAGCTTGTACCCTATATATATATATATATATATATATATATATATATATATATATATATATATATATATATATATTTAATCGTGTCTTATTAATAATGTCTGGTCAGTTCGATAAAGTCAAACTGGCGGCTAATCTAAAAATGACATAAAAACTCGGCAAGAAATGGCTTGTTAATTTTAACGCTTCTAAAGCCAGAACTACTCTCTATAAATCGTTTGAAAGAATCTTTCCTGCTCTCCATTATTATGGCTGATGCCTTAATGAAAATGAATCACTGCTCATTTTCGGGTTAGAATTTTTGGCTGACATGAAGTGGTAACATTATATGAATCAATAGCGATGTCTGCTGCTATGACATCTGATTCACTGTGCAGTTATATACATTTTTACATGCCCGACTACTTATAAGTTTACCATTCGTCCGTGCTTAGAATATTGCAACAAAATCTGGTTTTGTATTCTTACTATATATTTAGAGATCCTTTATGAAGAATTGACAATGTTATTGGTCCTGACCTGATATCTCAGCTTCAGTTATTTGTCATTTTCTGCAACATAAAAATGTAGGCAATAAATCCACCAAGACAGAAGAGGTTACTGACAGAGAAATGTGGGAAAAATAATGTGGGGGAAAAAGTGGAATATTATTATGGAGAGGAGTCAATAAAACAGTATTTACATTAGTCGGACTATTGTCCTCATCTTTGTCACCATATTTGTCACAACGTTTCGGCTGTTGTACGCTCCGGCCTTCTTCAGGTGGTTGGAATTTCGAACTGAACCCTTTATTTCGATCACTGGGGTAGATTGTTCTAGCTCCACGTGCCATATTTGATGGATGTCAGTTATCAGTTATCTCCTGCTAATTTTCCCTCGGAAAGTTCTCCACTGCCTTAACCAGGTATTGAACTCACCTTCTTTGGGTCTTTGGATCTAACCTAATTTATCCACTGTGCCATGTGTCCTTGAGGACATCTGGGTATGAACTTCTGAGTATTATAAACCTAATGTTTTCAGCATCATTTTTACCAAGGACACATGGCATACAACGGCCGAAACGTTGTGACAAATATGGCGACAAAGAAGAGGACAATAGTCCGACTAATGTAAATAATGTACATAATACCTCATCTCAGAAATATAGACAGACTCAGATCAATAAAAGAATAGGAGTTGAGAAGACAGACGTAACGATTGACATGGCAGTTACATTTTTAACGATCAAAATTGACTTGAAAAAAAAAAACAAAACAAAAAAAACAAGAAAACTCCGCAAATGAGAAGTGCAAGAGAGAAAACTATTAGCATAGACACTATTTACATTATTCGGACTACTGTCCTCATCTTTGTTGCCATAGTTATCACAACGTTTCGGCTGTTGTACGCTCCGGTTTTCTTCAGGTCGTTTGAATGTCGAATTGAACCCTTTATTTCGCGTGCTGGGGTAGACTGTTCTAGTTCCACGTGCCATATCCAACGGATGTCGGTTATCAGTTATCTCCTGTTAATTCACCTCTCCAAGTTCTCCACTGCGTTAACCAGGTATTGAACTCTCAACTCTTTGTGTGCCGTCACTGAATCTAACCAACGCCTTTATTCACTGTACCATGTATTCTTAAGTGACAGGAGTTAGTGAGCTCAATACCTGCTTAACGCAGTGCAGAACTTGGAGAGGTGAATTAACAGGAGATAACTGATAATTAACATCCATTAGACGTGAAACTAGAACAGTCCACCCCAGCGAGCGGAATAAAGGGTTCAGTTCGACATTCCAACCACCCGAAGAAGGCCGGAGTACAGAATTAATGCCATTGCAGATTCCTGTTTGGAGTTTATTACGGATATCTAAATACATTACAGAAACTTCAGATCAGATGAGGAAATGCACGGGGGAATGGTAGATTTATAAATTTAAAAGTTAGATTATGTCGAGATAAATTATCCCGCACGACACAGTGAACACATTTTCTTAGCAGCAGATCTAGCCATTGATTCAACATAATCGTCCCTCTTCAAGCCAGCGGAAAAGGTTAACCTGTGTAGGCGCAATGACTCACTTGCCGCGGAATTACATATAATCGGTTAGATTTACTACATGAAATATATATGCAAATCTAAAAATTATCATGGGACAACAGTTTTATTCTATATCTTCGTATATATGTCAGATTTTATATTCATTAATATGCATATAAGTTCGCATAAATATATATCCGTAAAAAAACTGTAAATTCATGCACTGAAATACAAGATATTACCTTCATAAATAGCGCATGTTTTCCAAAGAGAAATACAAAGTATATAAAAAAAAAAAAGTTCACAAAACCGGTGTTTTAGTATTTATTCCAAACAACCAGTAACAAGATAAATTGATGTCTTAAAACATTTTTAGATATTAAGTTAGAATTTCCCCAGTTAAACAGATTTGTAAATCTTATTATGTTTCTCTAGTGAGAAAATAAACGACTCATGTTTATAAATGCTAAAGACATTGGCAGGAATCTAGATAAGAACTTCGATTTAGAAGTGAGTAAAGTTAGCTTTATAAAAGACCAAATAACATGGCGGACATAATGCACACACACACACACACACACACACACACACACTCACACACAGACACACAGATATATATATATATATATATATATATATATATATATATATATATATATATATATATATATATATAGAAAGAACAACAAGATATATTATCCGGTGTTGTCATAGATAATTTTATTTTTACAAAATTGTGCTCAATGTAAATTTACAGAGCATTAATATTATAAATTAATTGATTTAAAATATGGTTATTTCGCTACACAGTTCTAACCATGTTTTTGAAACATGGTTAGAACTGTAGCGAAATAACCATATTTTAAATCAATTTATTTATAATATATATATATATATATATATAATTATTATTTATAAAAAAATTATAACATAAGTATGTTATAAAATCACTACAAAAATAGCCATCATCATCACTTGATAAGACACCTAGTGTGTTGAAACAAAATGGCTATTTTTGTAGTGATTTTAAAACATACTTATGTTATAATTTTTTTATAAATAATAATTATATCTGCTCTACTTTGTATTGAGCACTCTTTTAAGAATAGTAATTGTTGGTTATTGGAATTCATTCCATATATACCAATTATATACTTAGGTATATATATATATATATATATATATATATATATATATATATATATATATATATATATGGTGTAGTATCAAATTTATTCAAATCGTGTAAAAAGCAACATTGTCCATTTGTTTGATTAAGCACTGAACCGTTGTACATTACAAATGATTAAAGATATCTTACTGGATTTCTCCGAGGTTTATATAACAATATTGGACTCTACTTTGACCAGTAATCATGTATAATTACTCTCCAAGCTTAACAGAAGAATCCTGACGAAATCGATCATAAATGAAAATGACATGCTCATCATTAATTAATGATTATAAGGATAAGTTAAGGATCGGAATGTCATAAAGGATTGAAATAAAGTTCGAGTATATATATATATATATATATATATATATATATATATATATATATAGATAGATAGATAGATATAGATATATTAATCCAGGATTTTATAACTTATTCGTCCATTCTAATCTTCTAACTTTCTGTACTAGAGTAACAAGGTGCTAGACAGGTTTTACGTACGACTGCATTTTTAAGTCTTTTCACTGCTCTTTAGACTGTCATAGGTGAAACTCCTCTCTCACGTACCAAGCGTCTTGGGGATTGAGTTTGGATGTTTTCTAATTGATCTCTTCAGCTCTAAGTTGAAATAATGATCCATTTTTGTGTTTTGAACTCACTCCTGATCCAGTTTCCTCTATTTTGTACTTATTCACCGTTCTCATGATGGTTCCTGAAAGGATTTTGAAGATGGAAGCCAGTGTTTGACCGCTGGTATCATTACTTAAAGCTTGAATGATTTTTTCTCTCACTATTGCTCAATTGGAAAGTCATAACGGTGCATTGAAAATGGTTTCTAGCCGAATAACTCAAATGGTTTTTAAGTGATCGAATAACTCAAATGGTGTCAAGATGGCTAAACGTATAATCTGAAAAGCTAGAAAAAAAAACTCAATTATTTTAGTAGATTTTTAGATATTAAACATTTTGTGGGATTGTCAGTTATGCTGTTATACGATTTGGACAATTCTGCTGTTACATATATCTATATATATATATATATATATATATATATATATATATATATATATATATATATGTTATGTTTCAGCAGCAAGAATTTTTCTTTCTTTATAGGATTGGTTTTCCGTTTCCTCCTAAAGTCTGCTTCAACATTATAATTCAAACATCACCGCCTGAAATCTAAAATTTTATTTAATAATTATTATTTTTTTTAAGCAGATAGGTTCGCTTATCGCCCGGTTTACACTCCTCTCCGTTCTTTTTCTGCTGAAACATAACTTATATATTGTTAACATAAAAAAATGTATATTTATTATTAACATAAATTATAGCTTTATTGTACATCGAGCAGTATTTTATTAGGACCAGCAATCAATGTAAGGTATTTTAGAATATTCATATATATATATATATATATATGTGTGTGTGTGTTCTGCTTTGGTTGAATAATTTCCACAAGTTATGTAATCTATTTCTTTTTATTAACTTTTTACACATTTCCGAATTAGTTATCTTTTATAATCAGTACATTGACAAAAGTTCATATTTATCCTATTTATTTTGATTTCATTTTATTTTTTTCCCTTGTACTTTCGGATGTTGCTACTTTCGTTTTCAAGAATTGTGTCTTTTGTGTATCGACAAAACTCGTTCTGATTAATTCTGGTGTTCTCACAATGGAAGCAATTTCAAGACACTTAAAAATTCCAGATTGATCGTTTAAATGACGTCAATTTGAATGACTTGAAAGTGGAACACCGGAATTAAACGAAAACATTTACATAAATATACATCAAACCAAGTCCTTTATAAAATATTAGACAGAACATGTCAATATTAATCAAACAAATATATATATATATATATATATATATATATATATATATATATATGAAAACAAATTATTGTTTGCCACACAAGGATAAAATGATTTCTAAAATTTGTTTCCATTGATGCGGCTATAAATGCGTACGAACAGGAGACACTGGGAATGTTATTTCTAGAAGGAATTTACTCTATCACCAGCAAGGATTGCCAGGTAGAATATATTGAAGAAACCTCAAGAAGTTTGAATAAAACATTATATTAGCACAGAAGATAAATTAATAATAATAATAATAATAATAATAATAATAAAAAACAACACATTAAACTCATTAGTTGCTCACTGTAACGGGACTGAGTATAATTATGACATAAAAAATTCTATTCTATATAAAAGATAAAATAATTCGCTATGACGAAAAAGTCCTTAAATCGTGCTGCGTCCAAATTCTTAAAGAGTTTTACCATTCTTGGCAGATCTTCCGTCATCACGATGTGGGATATTTAATAAAAAATATAATGGAAACAAAAAGAAAAAAAATGCTCTAATCGGAATTGGCTGTATTAAATGGCATGTGTCGTCGCAGCAACGTAAACAGGACTGAAACTTTCTCCAGTTCATCACACACACACACACACATATATATATATATATATATATATATATATATAAACATGAGATTTAAGAAACAGCAGTTATTTTTATATACAGTGATCCATATTAAAAATATTAAAATAATATTAAAAATAGAGCATTAATATATATTACATAAAATGATTACTTAACATTTAAATATCATTTTTTGTGTTTTTTTTTTTTCCCGACTTCGGAGTTTCTTGGCAAATGTTCTTTCTTCAGGGGATTTTAAATGCTATTTCCAATCTTTTCAATTTGTTCCGCCTATTTTCAATCCGTTTACTCTCCGTTTTTGTACACGTTCCCATTCATGAATTTAACGTTATTTAATTATTATTAATAAGCATGAGATAATGGGTCGATGGCAGCGTATTAATAAGTATTTACTTTAATAATAATATAACATAATAAATCAAATATAATGTAATTTAATTAATAATACAATTTAACAAATACTACAATTTCATTAATAATATAACATAACAACAACTTCTATATAAGCTATAAAAAAATTAATTTAATTTAATTTTGAAGAACACTTTAATTTCGAAGCAAAAATTTTAAACTAGAAAAAAATCCACAGCTGAAAAAATGATGACGTAATCAAAAGCAAAAATTAATGAACGTGAACGTGTAAAAGAATATATATATGAAATAGGAAGAATATATTGAATCAATTGCTAAGCCTGCTGATAGGAAAGTTGGTTCACCTATTAGACAATTTTTCTCGACTGAAAATATCTTACACATTTATAAGTCGATTCACTGATTATTGCTACCACATCTACTCTGGTATTTCCCCTATGTATGTAGATATTCGTGATAAACTTCAAAGAGGAAACTTCAATGGAATCGATCCAAATGTGGCATCGCGACTTTTGATACTTTTACCACCACCATAACAAAGTTTCACTTTGCATCTTCTATAAATATTTTCATGGTAATTTTTCTGAGTAGGTTATTTTATAACTTTAAGGTCAGTACTAGATTGGCGGATAGGTTTCATAGTTCTACACTCAAATTGGTAGATGTATCTTCTAAATTATAGTTTCTTCTCTCGAACTTTTCGCTTGGGAAACTATCTTCCGACTTACATTTTTACAGTAAACTTTTATCTCTAAAAATATCAAATTTCTATTCTGTCTTCTAAATCTCTGATTTTTATTGTTCTCTCACCATAATAATGTATCTCTTTTCCCATATTATTTCACACTCAATAAACCCTTGCGTCTTAGAGTCTTTATATATATATAAAACAACAAAAAATGGAAATATATAAGTCCTTGCTACCTATGTCTATTTGAAAGCTACATGAAAGCTATGCATTATTAAGTTTCTTCAAAATACTGATCTATTAAATCACCGACATAGTTTTAATCATACCTGAGATCCCTGAAATATATGTTAAAATAGTTTAAAAAATAACCCATATTCTTAGAGATATCTGTATCCCTGACTATGGTTTATTTTTTTGGGAAGAAGTGTGGGTTGTAAACAGTGACGCCAATTCAGTCGGGTTTCGATCCTAGCTACAGGCAACCGGATGTCTAGCCACACTGATGAGCTGTGATACAGCGAAACAGTCTGTCTGTGGAAATGCTCCTGAAAAATTTATTTCGGTTGAGATCTCTGGAGAGGAAGTGTGGGTTTGTAAACAGTGACTATTAAGGCTAATAATGCAAGACTCTTCGGTAAATCGAATTGAGTTCTCTCAGTCACTGTGTGTATATCTAAAAATAAATACACTTAAATTCACCCTCATCCCTTCCGTGCGCCAACGGCTTAGTGGTAGAATCCCCGACTGACGCCAATTCAGTCGGGTTTCTATCCTAGCTACACTGATGAGCTGCGAAGTCTGTGGATGACTATATACATATATGTATGTATGTATGTATGTATATTTTAAATTAAATGAATACTTTTTGTCGCGCCTTTAATATGACAGTTCTCCGAGATATGTATGAATAATATACATCCCCTAATATCTAACCTATATTTTTAACTTTTCAAAATTAGTGTTGTCCTTCCTTCTGATGGATTAAACTTGAAAAAAAATCTAAAATTCTGGACCCCCCCTCCATATGAATTCTTTCATAAACAAACATATTTTCTATTTTCAAATGTAAATCATTTTCACCAAAGTTACCAAATATTTCCTGATGACGAGATAAAAACTTTAAGTCTTGAAAAATAGAAAATTCCTTATCGCAATGTGAAATCTTGTTATTAAAAAAATCATTAGAAATATTATTCTCTACGTTGTATTGAGCACTCAAAAAAATAAGTAAATGCCAGAGAACTGTGGATTCTAAATCTGTTTCTTCCGTCTCTTCCTTTACGCTCTCTCTCTCTCTCTCTCTCTCTCTATATATATATATATATATATATATATATATCTCTCTCTTTCTCTCTCTTCTCTCTCTCTCTCTCTCTCTATATATATATATATATATATATATATATATATATATATATATATATATATATGTACGCAATTTTTTAATTTTTAAAAAAATTCAACCTTAGAGTTCCAAAAGTTTGTATCCGTTATCAATAACACATTAAAAAAAAAATATATATATATATATTTCGATTACCATTATATTTTTTCGTCTCGGATGCTACCTGAATTTTACCAAAAACAAAATAATTTCCATGCCTGAAGATCACAGAATGTACAGTCGAAAGTACTTGCGTATTAAAGAAAGACCATGTTGTTATGACCTTATGTTTTTTTAAAAAAAACAAGGTCATAACATTCATCGTGTGATTTGTAAGTTTTTGCACCTAAATTTAATTATAAATTATAAAATTCAATTATAAATTATAAAATTTAATTATAAATTATAAAATTTAATTATAAATTATAAAATTTAATTATAAATTATAAAATCTTACTTATTATAAAACGCAGGTTGTGTGTGTGTGTCTGTAACTTTTATATGTCGGATCGAATTTCCTACATTTTTTAGCCGATTTCAACAAAACTTCACAGGACTACATAAAATTACCTTGTGGTGGTTCTAACGGGACCGAAAATGGGAAAAACACAGTTGTTTTTAAGAAAATCATTTTGAAAACACGATTAAGACACATCGTGAGAATGAAAGGGGACAACTCACCCACGAAAATGTAAACAAAAAGAGCATAGCATGATGAAAAAAGACGCCTAACTTGACGAAAACAAAATTTTATCGTCTAATGTTCATATTATTATTAAAGATGAAAGATCAAAGTATTTTGGGGTATTTTTTACATTTTTTACTCGTTCCTAGCACGTCTGAAATTTTCGTTAAAAATATTGTTTTTTTTGGTCAAAAAAAGGACAGAATCATTTTCAATCATTCTTTTCGATTTAAAAGATTAAAATCTTACTTTGATATTCTTTTAAAAATCAATCTTAACTTAGCTTCTGCGCCGAAAAAATGTAATTTGAAAATAAAACAAAGCAGGTCATAACCTTTCGCGTCGCTTGACGATTGACGAAAGGCACATTCATGACGTTTAGATAACTTACGGGAGGAGAATTCTTTCTACGGATGGAAGGAAGTGAAATTATTTAAGTGAACAAATTATTTACCTTGTTACTTTTTAAGGAAAACTTTCAGCGCTCTAATTTTTATTTTTTTATTTTAAAAATTTTTTTTTTTGTACTTAGCTTTCATTTTTACGTTTACGATGCTTTATGGAAAATATAAAGAAATTAAAAAATAATAATAGTGAGATTAAATTTCATAAGAAAAAGGTATCTAATTAATTTAGGTACCTTTCTTATGAAATTTTATCAGAAGTGTACATAAAATACTATAATTTTATGTACATTTATTACATTTTACTGTTATTTGTATTTCCATTCATTTTATTATTAATTTTGATATTTCATTTATGGAAAAATATCATAACTGAGATTAATATAAAAATAAGATCATATAAATTAAAGTTTAGCAGTAGTTAAATTTCATAAGATGATACTGTTACTTGTAGGTACCCTTTTCAGTTGAAATTGAAAACTCAAATTAACTTCTCCATATGTGTTTTTAAAAGTAAAGGGCTTAACAGCGAGAGAACAATGCTGAACTCAAATAATGCAACTAAATTGTATTCTGGTTGGTCTTCCGTACTTGATAATTACTGTCCCACTATAAACACAAAAATTACATTTCTTAATTACCATGGCTAATCTGATTGGTCAAAATTATACAATTTTCAAAGCGCTAGACAATGACAATCTCACACGGACATTTTGAAAGTTTGATGTTGCTTTTAAGTTTTAACTAATGTTAAAATATTTTTTAAAATTCAAATTAAACATTTTTGAAAAATCTTTTTAAAATTAAAGAAATAAGAAATAATTGTGTTAAAAATTCAATTTTCATTGAAAAAAATTTTTGCTTTCAGAAAACATTGTCCATATTCATAAAAACAAATTAAAACAAATAAAAGCATTTGAAACTAAATAATATATTTGTTTTATTGAGTTTTGTATGTTACAATTCACAGCTGATTTTCAGGTACGATGGCCAAAAAAAAAAAAAAAAAAAAAAAAACATGATTTGCATTCTTCAAAGCCTTGTGCTTTTAACTATTGTAATCACTAAAACCGATGGTCTCGAATTTCTAGAGTTTTCCATAAAATTAGTTATGGGGGTCTTAATAAATTTAAAAAAATATTTCTGCCATGACTTTAATAAAAAACAAAACATATTTATAATAATTTCGATCATCTGTGAATACTTTCTGAAAGTTTCATTAACATCTGACAATTATTTTTTTATTTTTGCAAGATTTTCCAAATTAATGTGTGTAAATACAAAAAAACGCTAAAAAATATCTATGTTATTTACTACCCCTTGTTGCGACAAAGAGAAACAAGGTTTTTAAATCAAAATTTAGAATATTCTAAAAAGATGGAAAATTTTTTAAAAATAATTAAAAAATTTAGTCTATCCTCTTCATAAAAAAACATAAGCATTTGACGATAAAATTTTGCTTTCATAAACTTTGGCGTCTTTTTCATCAGACTATGCTCTATGTTTTAGCGATTCCGTGGAGTGACTTAGGTTAAAAACCCAGTTGTTTTTATGTGTGTGTGTGTGTGTGTGTGTGTGTGTGTGTGTGTGTGTGTGTGTGTGTGTGTGTGTGTGTTCCTTTATATATGGGATCGGATTTCTTACATTTTTTCAGCCGATAAAACAAACAACCACTTTTTTTCTCGGCAGGTAGTATTTCTTATTGTCTTGCACACTTTTTCTTTATTTACATTCAGAATGCTTTAAAAATTCCATTTACAAGACAATTGTTTATAATAAAATTCTATTCACCAATCGATAGACTCATAACGATTGTAAACAATGTTTTTGTTTGAATTTGGGTTTGACCAATTCGTAAAAAAAAAAACTAATTAAGACATGCGTGTCCGTCAACCTTAAACAATAATCTTTGTCAATTTTATTTTTCAGTCTTTATGATGGTCGATACTTGATCTATCTCTTACTGTTACATCCCCGGGCAACGCCGGGGTCTACTGGTAGTTTAATTATAAAATCATAAAATTTTGTTAACGAAGGGATTTTGCCATATATATCATTAACATTACAAATCTACGTTTTTTGTGAATGATTTATTGTAATATATATATATATATATATATATATATATATATATATATATATATATATATATATATATATCCTACTATCAACATCACCTTATTTAACAGTGGGAATCATTTTCTTCAGAAATTCATTAATTCCTGTGGTTTACTGCTACGAACAAGCACGATTTTTTTCTCTTTATTATACCCATGCTGGCCATATTTTTCAATATATTCTCTTGTTCAACGTGTTTTAGTGGACTCAGAAATTTTCAATCTGCTTGTCTGAATCATCTTCAAGAAGCGAGAGCATGATCTAAAAAATCAGCCAATCTAACAGTAATCTCAACTCACAATCCTCACACTTGTTCCATATGCGACCTCCTTTGTAAATCACTAGCGTGTCTTAAATGCCACTTAAGATTATCGCACAAACATTCATAATCAATAAGCTGTCAGATTCTCATACGTCGAGACCGACGGGGAGTCCATTATATATATATATATATATATATATATATATATATATATATATATATATATATATATATATATAAAAAGCAGCTATCCATTAAATCATGTCTTATTAAATAGAACTAAAAAGAATATATCTTGGTTTCGGATTAACCGTCCGAGATTTTTGATTTTGAATTATAACTTTCTGCCGTATTACAATCAAATGTACACCACAGAAATCTTTTTGAACTCTGAAAACTTAATTTATTGGAGAAAGTTATTTGAATATAGGATAGCGATTAATGGAATGCAATAGCCGAGAGCTGAATTCATTTTCCAGTTGGGTTCGTCGTTTTATACTTACACTTGGGAACAATAAGGAACCTTTTGTCTCTCCCGGTCTATAGGTTGAATTACAGAACACTATGTGTCCTATAGCCTTGGCCAGCATCCATTCTACTAAAGAAAAAAATGGCAGCCTATTGTGGGGAAAATCGAAAAGGCATGATCATTTAAACTACGACAGATGGAACTTAACTGACTGATGAGAATAACGCGGGCATTTACAACGTGCGTACAACCTGTATAAGAATATAAAATAAATTGCACAAAAAGGATATATTTTTAATCATTAGACCAAGACGAATCAAAGTGAAGGAGAAGCCCGAGCTAGAGGATTTTTAGTGGACAGTTTTACCAATATAAGATATGCAGATGTTGGCGTTTTATGACAGATACAGAAAGGAATCTACAATAACCCGAAGACAATGTAGTTAAAGAAAAAGAGAAGAAAGGAATAATCAATGTAAGAAATTAATATACTATTGTTAGAGAGAGGTCGTGTCCAGATTTGGTCTATGAATTGTAGGTGCCAGAATTAAGAGTATATAAAGTCAGTAATCATTGAATTGGGGTAGCAAAAGATGCCTTCAAAAAGCTAAGCAAAATGAAAACTAATAAGGTGGCTAGAAACTATCAATAAAATAATAATACTGATGAATCCACAGCGTTTTTATTATCCAAAATCTAACTTTTCAATAACGTAATCTCTCACAAAACTGGCAGAAATGCCCAAGTGTTTCTCCCGTACTCCTGATGGATACGCTTTTCTTGTTGACTGCTTCTTTACTTCACGTCTTACTCTGCAACTTTGTCCTTTTGGCAATTCCGATAATGTAGTAGTATCTGTAGACATATCTTTCCAATCTCCCATCTGCCACTCTCCTACCAATAGAATACTATTTCTGTAATCAACGCGCTGCTGTTATTAAAAAGCAGAAAAAATCTGCTGTAAAATAAGGTATGGATGCTTTGAAGTTGGTGGAAACATTTACCAGAGTGGCAAAGAAGAGAAGGACGTGGAAGAAAATAAAATAAAACTGTGTAATGATTAGTGTGGCCCTGCCTCAGAAACCGCATTACATCACGAAACTTCCGGAACAAAATACACCAACGAACCTTCTTCACAAGACACCGTGTCTAGTCAATTTACTTACAAAATCACGCACGTCTTCAGATGGTTATCCTGTCGTTTTTATTGGCACGAGACACTTGACAAAGACCCGGATTTGGACAAGTTGCAGAGGCGGGAAGCAGCTAGAGATGCCAAGTTATTCTGCTTCTTAAGGGGAAAAGCCGGATGTGACTAGCTTCGATGCATACATGTCCGCACGCGACTCAGAGTCACTTTTGCGTCTGTACTGACTCGTGTTTGCCACATCTGAAGATGAAATGACATTAGTTATAAATATAAAATTGAATCTCTATCTATAAAAGGCAGGATGTGTATGTGTGTGTGTGTGTAACGAATGCACATCCGCAATTTTCGACGGATTTCCACCAAAATTTACATGCACATGCTCCAGGTTAGTGAAAAGGCCAAGACCGACAATGCATTTCCCAACTCCCATCGATAGTGGAAATAATCGATTTTTTCTTGCTTCTACGGGACTTTTCATGTAGTTTGTGGTCATTTTGTACTTGCCAAAGTGAGAGCCAATAGCTGGCTGCCACGAATAGGCAGGAAGATTCTATTGGTCAGCGTGAGAACCAACAGCTGACTGACACGAATGTTAACTAGCATGCTACCATGCAAAAAATCGATAGCTGCATTCGTCACAAGTGCGAAAAATTTAAATCTGATGGCACTTCAATTGGCTCATTCGCTTGCTTAAACTCAACGTTGATTCTGATACCGCAGAACTGCGTTAGGTGTGAAAAAGTATTTGTTGTTAACATTCTTTTTTCATTCGGTTTTTTCAGATACGAGTCCTTTTTTTAAAGCTGATCGTTTTGTGTTCATTTTGTTTAGTTCTTTTTTCGTAACAGATTTAATGTTTAGTATAGAGCTTCGAAAAAATTCGCAGTGTGAGATAGGCAAGAAGTAAGGCATGTAACAACATCAGCCATGCAAAGGGCACTCCTTTAAAGGCAAGGAAGGGCAAAAATAGTTCAAGTCAAGTGATAGCGATTGCTGTATGAGTCGTACGATTTTTGAATCAAGCACGGGCAACGCCGCGCCATGCTGCTAGTGATCTTTAAAAAATATTTTAAAATACAAGGATTTACTTTATTTATTTTCATAATTCGAGGTTTGATGTACAGACAGTGTGATGCATATCAGAATGTGAAATCAGCGAAATAATTCAAGTTTAGCCATTTGCGTTCACTTACACGCTTGGGAAAGGCACGAATTGGTCTCATCCCTAATTAACTATGGATGAAATAGCAGAATAATCGTGAAGTCTATTAGACATAAGCTGGCAATCGGTCTAAGTTAGGAATACATCTGAATTCCAAACTGTGGAGAAAGCAACCAGTAATCACTATAATGTATTTCCCAAGATGTCATGGCGATTCACAGATTATTTAAAGTAATCTGCGGAGAACCCTGATCGCCAACGTCCAAAAAAAACAAAACACTTAAAAGATAGCACACTATCAACTTGGTATATATGCTGTAGACACAGCCATTTATTCCTGTCTCGATAGTAAGCTCAAAAACGACCAACAGTCAGTTGTTACATAGGGGAAAGAATGTCGTATTTTAACGACTCCAAAAGTAAGCTATTAATCATCTGACAGACCGTTCTTCAGCATTCCATTACAATGGCTGATGCTAGCCTCTAGATGAGTGACACGTTACGCCTTCTCAGGCTACCATTATCGGAAATGAAAACATGAAAGCGGAAATGAACAGGAAAAAGTATAATGAATCCATTGCTAGGTCAACTGCATAAGTTGGTTCAATGTGACGTGATAGACAATTTTTTCTGTCCAGAACTTATCATATATGTCTATAAGCCTACCATTCGTCCATGCTTAAAATATTACTGCCACATGTGACCCGGTGCTTTTGCTATATATCTGGAACTTCTTGACAAAATCCAAAGAATGATTTGCAATTTTATTGGTCTAAATGTAGCGTCTCAGTTTCAGTCACATTCCCACCGTTGTAAAGTAGTCTCCCTGTGTTTTTTTCTACATATACTATCATGGTAATTGTTCGGATAACTTCTTCGTTATGGTATCCAGACTGACAACGAGGTCTCATCAAATCACAGTTCAATTGGCTAGCTGTAACCGTAAGTTCTATGCTAGCAGTTTCTTCATACACTTCTCGCTTGTGGAAGTCCTTTCCAACTCCATGCTTTCCTGGCATCTTCAATCTTCAAAGATTTAAATGCAAAGTCAGTCGCTGTATACTGTCCTCCTAATTATTCTTCTTTTGCGCTCTCTTCTTCGCAATGTTTCTGTTTTCTGATTCTTCCACACCCAGTAACCCATTGTTCCTTAGTTGCTATACTGACCTGCTTGGTCTGAACCTTATTTAAACAAAAAAAAAACACACAGTGGATGAAGATAATTATAAAAGAATGTCCATCATTATTCGAGAGTAAAATCAATAGTGCTGTACGGAGCATCTTATCCACATAACAATGCACCAACTATGGTACAGGCAGGGGATAATTCCAAATAATACAGTAATATCAACTACAAACATGGCCACAGCATGATGACCTTGAAAATAATTTCAACCACTATATATATATATATATATATATATATATAGATAGATAGATATAATAAAAATATACATCCTTGATAATGGCTTAAAGATTAGCCGAAAGTGCTCGTCTCCATAGAATATTTGAACATCTTCTACACATT
This sequence comes from Acanthosepion pharaonis, assembly GCA_903632075.3. Lineage (NCBI taxonomy): Eukaryota > Metazoa > Mollusca > Cephalopoda > Sepiida > Sepiidae > Acanthosepion > Acanthosepion pharaonis. The sequence goes on from CAHIKZ030000451.1 coordinate 1,253,441, forward strand.
CTACATCCAAAAAAGAAAATACGTGTACTAATGCAAGAAAGAAAATGGATTAAATTCGACAAATAGTTTAACATATTTTCTGTTTATACGTTATTTTTATGGATACAACTTATTAAATTAAAATCAGAGCATTTACTACAATTAGTTGTATTCATAAAGAAACGTATAAACAGAAAAAAAAATCAAATATTTCTCGGATTTAATCCATTTCATATAATGATGTTGCCATTGTCTACGTTAGCTTATGTTTCGCATCAGAAATCGTATATCTAGAAAGTTCGTCGAGGATGTATGGTCATAAACAGTAATTTGGACTTTGCTAACAGGGATTTCTCTGTGGCTGTGGTTAACAGCACGTAAGACCAAACGAAGGTTTTCGTATCGGATGCACGTTCGATTCCTGTCGGAGAAGGCATATTTTCTACGAAATTTCTCCAACATACAGTCTGATAAATGTAATTAATATTGTTTAATTAAAAACAGAGAATTCTCTCCAATATACTGTAGCCATAAAATAACGTATAAACTGAAGTATATATATATATATATATATATATATATATATATATATATATATATATATATATATATGTGTGTGTGTGTGTGTGTATATGTATATATATATATATATATATATGTATATATATATATATATATATATATATATATATATATATATATATATATATATATATATATATAACATGTCTAGAGCACAATGCCACACTAATCCTCCTATTTCACTTGTGTATAATTAACAGATACTTGAAAGAAACAAACGATAAATCTGTCCACACGACCCTCACACAAAATTGCGGTTCGCTCGCTCGTATTCTTGACAACACCCTCAAGCAACGCCAGCAATTACGAGTGAAGTAGACACAGCGACTAATACGCTATTCAGCATTTCAAAAGAAATAAAGTCGTTTGGTTGAGAAACCGTGATTTTCAAAACTAACGGCAGAAATCAAAGACCTTTACTGCTTTGAACTGATCTTTGTGTTCTTGGGCCACGGCCATAATCGACAGAAATTCAAGAGAATTGGTAAATCCGGTTAATTTTCTGCTCGACTATAAAAAGTACGGTATCGATTTTGGGAAACAGCTTCACAGATAGTTAAAGACTGGAGACAAAGAGAGACAGACAAAGATAAAAGAAAAATCTGTTTTGAATCTAAAGAGAGTAACATTGCTTGGAGATGGAAAAAACTAAGCAAAAAAATATAAACTAATATTAGTTATTACCATAGTAAGTAAGTAAATAAATAACACATATATGACGCAGATATATGTTAATCAATGTAATGGTATGTGAGTATAAAATATATGTTACACAGGGAAACGCAGGTCCATATAAACAGATGTAAATATTTTCAAATATATATATATATATATATATATATATATATATATATATATATATATGCGCGTCTTTGTGTGTGTGTATGAAGAAATATAACTTTAAGGTGTGCTATATTTGTGGGATAAAATTGTTGAATATTAGAGATAAACCGTATGTAAATGTAAAAGTGAATATTGAAGTCAACAATCATCAGACCCTTCATATATATATATATATATATATATATATATATATATATATATATTATAAATGAAGTAAATTTCTGAACAGGTTATTCTAACAATCGCTTGAGAATGGTACGGAGTTATTGATTTGAAAATTTGAAATTTTAGTTTCTGTTTTAAAACATGATAATTCCTGTGTATTTTGAAAAATTATAACATATATATATATATATATATATATATATATATATATATATATATATTTAGTTGGATAGATGTGAGTTTGTGACTCTGGGGTTTCACGCTTTAGCGATCGTCAGACAAACTGATTAGTTTTTTAAAACATTTGGGTTTATGTAGATTGCGTGTATTGGTGTTATTGTGGAAGTGGTGGTGGAAATTTCGTCGCTTATGTCATCGTACTAACGCAAACATCGATGAATGCAGACACATATGCATACTTGGTCGTCCGTCAGAACTCATACATATATAAACATATATGGAAAGTTTCGGCTATGACACATGTATGTATACGGGTGGTGTTATATCTATACATACGCATTTGTATGTTGAAATGTTGAAATTTCAAGATTGGAAGTGTGGCGGAAATGTCTCGTTAATGTCTCGTGAATGTATACATGTCATATTATTTATTTTTCCGCTGAATAATATTTCCTCGCATGTATGTATATACGTGTGGTGGGGTTTGGGTAAAATTATGATAGGTAAAAATTATTATTATTTATATTTATTTTTAAATTTTTGAAAAAAATGGGGATTTATTTGTTATATTTAAAGCTGGCTATTTGTTTGTTTTTGGTGACTGTGTATATGTAACAGGTAGAAATTTGTAATCCTTATTGGTTAATTTATATGTTGATGTTTAATATTTAATGTGCTGGGTGAGAGGGTAGTTTAATTCAATAACGGGTCTATATGATATGATGTGATAGTAATGTTGCAAGGGATTGGAGACAGTGATAATATAATTAGCTAATAGTTATTGTAAATTGGTAGAAATTGTAAATTGGTAGAAATGATTAGTAACGGTGGTGGGAGAATGATAAAACCATGAATGTAGTTATAGTGGTGGTAGCTTGAACTAAAAAGTGGTTGTTGGTGTTTTATTTTATTTTATTTTGTTATATGGATTAATTTATTTTGGTATAAATCCTGATAATAGGTATTCTGTGTAAAATTATGGTAGTTGAAGATTGCTATAATTTTTAATTTTTAATTTACAAAATTATTATTGTTATTATATTAAAGCTGGTTATTTCCTTGTTTTTTGGGTTTTTTTTTTTTAGACTGTGTATATGTGACTGGTAGAAATTTCTGTTTGTAATCCTTATTGGTTTTTTTTTTATGGTGGTATTAAATATGCTGGGAGAGTGGGTAGTTTACGTTCATAATTATGGCAGGATTATATGGTAATGGTAGATATGGTGTGATAGTAATATGTAAGGGGGTTGGTGGCAATAATAATATAAGTGGTTAATATTTATTGTAAATTGTTAGTAGTGATTAGTAATGTTGCTGTGAGAATAATAAAAAACCTATAAATGTAATTGTTGTGGTGCTAGCTTGAACTAAATAGTGGTCGTTGTTATTTTATTTTATTTTATTTTCTATATTTATTAGTTTATTTTTATTTATTATGAATCCTGTTAATAGGTGTTTATTCTCATGGTTACATATGGAAATTATATCTGATCATATTGTTTTAAGGTATTAAATATGCTGGGGGAGTAATATGCGTTAAAGATTCTAGTGGATTTATATGTTAATATTAGGTGTGATGTGTGAGTGATGGTGCTGGGTGTTGATGGTAATGATAATATTATTAGTTAATAGTTATTGTAGAGTGGTAAAAATGATTACTAATGGTGGTGCAATGATAATAATGATAGATGCAATTATTTTGATGGTATCTTGAAATTAAAATGTGATTGTTGGTGGTTTGTCTATTTTATCCGTTTGGTATGAATTCGGATAATAGGTACTTGTTCTCATGCCTACATTTGGAGATTATCGCTGATTTTTTTTTAGTAAGTTCTTTTGCGGTTTGTGTGATATTATTGCTACTTTTTCGTGTAGGCAAAGTAGGCATTTTTTTGTAATGTTGTTGTAGGCAGGGGCTTTTTTCAATATTTCCCAACTTATTGTTGGTGTGATATTTTTGTCTTTTTGCTGCCATATGTATGTAGAAAGTATTGTGCTGTTCGAATATTTCCTGTTGTTGAATGAAAGGTTGTGATTATTATTCCTCATCTTGAATGGACCTTCGGTGGCACCGATGTAGTGCATAGTGTTGTTGTTTGTACTTACCTTGGCCTTGTATATTGTGTTCGTAAGTTGGCAATTTCCCTGGAGTGGACATGTTGTTCTGTTTCTGCAGTTGCATATTGGATCCTTGGTTACATTTTGTAGGTTGTCATTTTTTTTTTGTTGTGGCTTTTGATTATTTCCGTTATGTTTTTGTACAGCTGTAACTGATCTTTACGTTATTTTTGTTAAATATTTTTGATAATTTGTTTCCTTCAGTGAAGTGTTTTTCTAATAAGTTTAGGAATATTTTGCCTATGTTCGTTTTAACGGTTTTGTTATATAATTGGATTAAACCAGATAATGTTTCTCTTTCTGTTTCTGCGTTTTTGGCTGTGGAGGTATATATTGTAGTTGTTGTGTGTAACCACTTGCTTTTAGTGCTTCGTTGTATGGTGCTTTTTTGCTATTGAAAATGTGTATGTCAGATGAGTTCTCAGATAGTCTGCGGCTGATTGATTTTGGTATTTGTTTGATGATAGAAGGTGGATGGTTGGAGGATGTGTGTACGTGAGTTGGTGTGTCATTTTCTTTTTTGTATGGTTCATCTGTGTTGTTGGTCAGGTTAAGAGTGACGTCAAGGAAGTTTACTATTGTTGTGCCTGTATTTATCTCTATTTTGAATCCAATATTTTTTAGAGCGTTCACTATTTTCTTCCTGAATTTGTCTACTTTGGGGCCATTGGATTCCCTTATTAAGATAAGACCGTCATCTCTGTATAATCCTGTCTTTTCTCTCCAGGTTACGCACCCATAGAGCTCATCAGCGGTTTATACTGCAGCTAGACCAAAGTAAAAGGTTCTGGGGGAGAGAGAGATGGAGGAGAGAGAAAGAAAAACGTGTGAGAGAAACAAGGCCAGTACGCAAAAATACCACCGTCATGATATATATATATATATATATATATATATATATATATATATATATATATATACACACACACATACATATATATATATATATATATATATATATATATATATATATATATATATATATACATATATATATATATATATATATATATATATATATATATATATATATATATATATATATATATATATATATATATATATATATATATATATATATATATATATATATATATATATATATATATATATATATATATATATATATATATATATATATATATTAAAGTCGAATTTTCAAGTAGGCGACTTCTTGATATCATCGTTCTGCGAACGGGTCATACTGGCTCGAGGCACCTTCAGTTTGAAGCGTACCTTCTAAGCATAATAGGACAGAGGAACTTTTCGGAGGGTGTCGATCCTTCTCATAGCAGGACGTCACCAGCCATCATGACAGAGGTATTTTTCGTACTGGCCTTGTTTCTCTCTCACGCTTCCTCTTTCTCTCTCCTCCATCTCTCTCTCCCCCAGAACCTTTAACTTTGGTCTACTCAGAATAGCTGCAATATAAACCCCCGATGAGCTCTATGGGTGCGTAATAAACACAAATATTCCTGAGCAGTTATCTGCAATAAGAATTCGCTAACCGACTTAGTAGACATCTGCTCGGAAAGCCGGTCATTATGTTTTATGTTTATGTAACAATACGATTTCTCACACATCCGTAGGAGATTAATAAATATGTTTCTTTTTCCTTTTAATGCAGTTTAATGTTCAGGCTTTGTCAGGAATCTTGTCTCCAGCCCATCTTTGAATAAATATAATGACCACAGATTTTTAGGAATCTTGTCGCCAGCCCTCCTTTGAATTGTCCAACATTAAATTTTGTTATTGCTTTACATAGCCGTAAAATTCAGGGCAAGTAAAAAACTAAACACCCAAAAGCTTTCTGTATAGTCCCCCTTTCCGGATGGTGGAACACGTGTGGACGGAAAAGGATGGTCGGACCCCAGCCACTATTCACATAATGAATCGGGCTGTGAGTGAAGGGGCAATCAGTGAAACGGCCAAGCCGTGAGTGCATAGGGGTTCTTTTTCCGTGGCTGGAATTAGTGTGACGTCAGAAGAAGTTAGCTTTCTAGTAGCGGAAGGAAGACATTGCTGATTAAGTGAGAAATTGTTTTTTTTTTTTTTTTTCTTGGCTACTTCCCATGAGAAAAAAAAGCGTTTGTCGCTATTCTCTAGTTGAAGGCGTTCATGGGAACATTGAGTATTGATATGAAACTGTGAAACAGAACGCCGACGTAATCGTATGCAGTCGACCTTGGATGTCATCACAGCTGGTGCAGAGACGTGCAGAATTGCATTACCGCATATGCACAAGACTTAACAATTAAAATCGAGCAGCGCAGTTTTAGGAAAATTGCATCTACTATTGGAATATATTTACTATATTTATTTTATAATGACAACAGACACACACATACACATACACGTATGCATACACTGACACAGACAAAAGCGGAAGATTCAATATATGAAAATATTGACGCTTTACTATTTGAGTTTGTTTAAATAAATACATAATAAATAAAGAAAGGAAGAATGAAATATTTCAAACAAGAAAGATAGTAAGCAAGAAAGACACAAGGCAAGAATGAAAGTGTCATGGGACCTTACCCATAATAACATAATGGACTATTCCATACGTAATAAATACTGCGTCTCAAGAGGAAGCAGAGAGTTCAGTCCGAAGTCGGGCGACCTGCTGATCGGCTGATCGGTTGAACTCTCTGCGGGGAGGAACCCGAACGAGGCTACGCCGAAGGGCGGAGTCTCTTTCGGGGAGGTAAACCGACCCTGAACCCGTTTATACGGGTTCAAAGGGCATATTTTTGGCCGGCCCCAAGGGCTCGGAGATCCCACGTTAAACCGTCCTTGTGTCACATGATGCCCTCGTGTGTGGGGCTGGGGTGACTAAATACCGTTCGGTCCGAAGTCGGGCGACCGGCTGATCGGTTGAACTCTGCCTTCGGGCGGGGAGGAACCCGAACGAGGCTACGCCGAAGGGCGGAGTCTCTTTCGGGGAGGTAAACCGACCCTGAACCCGTTTATACGGGATCAAAGAGCATAGTTTTGGCCGAGCCCACGGGCTCGGAAATCCCACGTTAAACCGGCCTTGTGTCACATGATGCCCTCGTGGGTGTTGGTGACTAAATACCGTTCAGTCTGAAGTCTGGAGTGAGGTCCGTCAGAAGTCCGTCAGGAGTCAGTCAGTCGAGTTAAAGGCAGTCCTGAACAGAGTCGCGTTCAGACAATTACTACAAGACATTGGAACAGTGATACTAATCAAGACTAATTTGTTCTCTCTACTAAACCTGATTGTTCGTACTAACACTTTCTACTTCTCTGTATATATTCCTGTTTGTAATATATCTGTGTTATTCCATATCCGTGTTCGAGTTCTTCTTTATTGATTCTACCTTTGACCATCACCGCGGTACAAGGACCTGGACCATAACAGAAAGAATACTACAAGCAAGAAAGTAAGAACGACAATAACAGTATATGGTTATGATGCTGACAAACGCTCGTTGCCACTTCTATAATACCAACGAATACTAGTTGTCACTTCGGTATAGCATTTTCAATCGCACATAAAACTATAGTAGGCTGTTGATTTATACTGGTGTCAGAGGCCTTTGAAATGAACTCGCACTAATAGTGCTTGCTTGATTATACTCACTCGAAGAGTAATCCCTATAGGCATCCGAATAGAGGAATAGTATAGTGAATAGAATAGAGAATAGCGGTCCGTATAGTAATAGAGGATAGATTAGAAATAGAGATCCGAATAGTATAGAGGACAGATTAGAATATAGCGATCGTTAGTCGTCAGCTACTTCCTAAATGTATGCGTTTCCTCACTGGGTCTCCCATACTTTCAGCCTTGTGCCACATCTAATCTACGCTTGGAAAATCACTATATGCGTTTCCTCTTTGGTCACGTGGTCAACTTAACTCAATAATGGGATCGCTTTTGTTTCCTGACTGGCGATCTATGTTCAAACTCAGGTGTTGGCAGCGACACTTTATTCCTACATAACAGTATATTTCCAAAGTTAGAAATTATAACTGTTGTATATATATTAAACCCCTAGTAAAAAAAAAAAATACTGTAACATGAGAGAACTATAGAAGAAAGATTTATATTCTCCGATTTGTACTGCCCAAGATATCGCCATTAACATGTCCGTGTTATAATAACACGAACTTCACGAACAACACGAAATGACTAAAAGGAAAAGGAATGACAAATATGCTCTATTCTGAGTTAGACATTTATAATACTATGACATGCGCAAAACTATATATACATACGTATATACACGTGTCCTACGCAGAAAACAATATATCTACAAAGTAAAGTAGTTTGTAAGGAGAAACAAAAAGGAAGGGTCTTACATATAACATAGGGATACTTTTGTGTTGTGGAGAAGCAATGTTTAGGACTCCAGATTCAAATGGCCCAGATTCATCTACTATGTCGAAAGCGAGGAAATATTCCAGAACAGGAAAAGGCGAGTCTTGGGTTTTCCCAAATTGAGGAATGCTAGCCAGAGATAGATTTTTCTCTATCGGGGAAAGATACACTCTTTACATATACATATATATGTATATATTTATATTTATATACACACACTTTTTACAACACACACACACACACACACACACACACACACACATATATATATATATATATATATATATATATATATATATATATATATATATATGATAGAATTAGAACCAAATATGAAAGTTTTATAAATTTAACATATTTCATTTTCATTTAAGTTTTATCAGTAATTTATTTTAGAAAAAAATTTGATTTATATATATATATATATATATTTAAATAGGTTAGAAACGGTACACAAAAGCGTATTAAGGCATTAAAAACTAAAATGTTGTATTGCAGGCCATGATAAGTTTAAAATAAGAAGTCCGGTTTGTTCGTCAGAACTGTTAACGGGGAATTTAGATTATGAGGAAAAAAAAAAAAAAGTCTGTCATGGGTGACATGAATGAATTTTATAAATTAAAGCGCAGAACAGCAAGTTAGCAAACAATTTGCAAAGAGAAGGCTGCTTGGACCTGTTAGATTCTTGAGATGTATGGATGGCCAAGACGGAAAAAGTTTCCATCACAAGTTGGATTCTTTATAAAAAATCCGCAATGGAAGAGTTCAATGGTATATATATATATATAATTATTTATTTAAAAATATGATTCCAAATCGCGACATAAGAAGTCCCATGTTTCAAAACAAAAGCCGAAAACTTCAATATTTTTTTAAATTAAATTGAGTTAAAATAATTTAATTGTTAGTCTGTATGGATAATTCAGGGACGATATAAGTCGAGAGTTCAATGTAATATCAGACCAAATGATAATTAATAAATTACTTAGCCGTGGTATTTTTTTTTTCGATTTTACGAAATAAAATATTATATATATATATATATATATATATATATATATATATATATATATATATATATATATATTAATTTTATTTATTTTTATTTATATTTTTATTTTATTTTCTTTAGCCATCTTTTCATTTACGTTTTGATATATTTCTTTAATCTTTTCATTGAAAAATTTTTTCACTTTTATTTTACTTTTATTTTACTTCTTACTTTTTTTATATTTGCTATATTTTATCTGTGTTACTTATATTTTATATATCTGATCTTTTCAAGTCATTTTTCGGGATCAAATCCGTTCGATTTTCATTCCTGCTTTTCCTGACTAGAATTATGGCAAAGTTCTGTCGACAGTCATTTAAAAATCGCGACTCCTGTTTGGTCCTCAATCCATCAGGGACTCAGTCGAGCGGGCTTTTTTTTTTTTCTTTGGCAGGATATATAGTCGGTGTTGCTTTTGCAGTCTAAGCAAGTAAAGCAAAAATGCCTTGTGTCCATTCACCCTTCACCCGACATAACTTCTTCCACTGATCTTCCAGTTTCTTGTGAAAAGAATAATAAAAAAGACACCAAGAGAATAAAGTCTAAAGGAACCGAGAAATAACTATATTTACGTAAAAGAAAAAGATAAAAAGAAAAGGCAAAGAAACTAAAGAGCAAAATGAATGAGAAAGAGAAAAGACATACAGTGTAACCCGGATGTAAGAGAGTTGTCGGGACAGGAAAGTCTCTTATATCCGGGTTTCTCTTATATCCGGGTTTGGTCTATTTTATATATATTAGCACAGGCTCTAATTTGGGACCAGAGAAAATCTCTCTTATATCCGGGCTTCTCTTATTTCCGGGTTTGGTCTATTTTATATCCATTAACACAGGCTCTAATTTGGGACCAGAGAAAATCTCTCTTATATCCGGGTTTCTCTTATATCCGGGTTTGGTCTATTTTATATACATTAAAACAGGCTCTAATTTGGGACCAGAGAAAATCTCTTATATCCGGGTTTCTCTTATATCCGGGTTTGGTCTATTTTATATACATTAACACAGGTTCTAATTTGGGACCAGAGAAAATCTCTCTTATACCCGGGTTTTTTATATCCGGGTTTGGTCTATTTTATATACATTAACACAGGCTCTAATTTGGGACCAGAGAAAATCTCTCTTATACCCGGGTTTCTCTTATATCCGGGTTTTCTATTTTATATAACACAGGCTCTAATTTGGGACAAGAGAAAATCTCTCTTATACCCGGGTTTCTCTTATATCCGGGTTTGGTCTATTTTATATACATTAACACAGGCTCTAATTTGGGACCATAGAAAATCTGTCTTATATCCGGGTTTCTCTTATATCCGGGTTTGGTCTATTTTATTTTAATTAGAAAATCTCTTATATCCGGGTTTCTCTTATATCCGGGTTTGGGCTATTTTATATACATTAACACAGGCTTAATTTGGGACCAGAGAAAATCTCTCTTATATCCGGGTTTCTCTTATATCCGGGTTTGGTCTATTTTATATATTAACACAGGCTCTAATTCGGGACCAGAGAAAATCTCTCTTATATCCGGGTTTCTCTTATATCCGGGTTTGGTCTATTTTATATACATTAACACAGGCTCTAATTTGGGACCAGAGAAAATCTCTCTTATATCCGGGTTTCTCTTATATCCGGGTTTGGTCTATTTTATATACATTAACACAGGCTCTAATTCGGGACCAGAAAATCTCTCTTATATCCGGGTTTCTCTTATATCCGGTTTGGTCTATTTATATACATTAACACAGGCTCTAATTTGGGACCAGAGAAAATCTCTCTTATATCGGGTTTCTCTTATATCCGGGTTTGGTCTATTTTATATACATTAACACAGGCTCTAATTTGGGACCAGAAAATCTCTTTATACCCGGGTTTCTCTTATATCCGGGTTTGGTCTATTTTATACATTAACACATATCAGAGAAAATCTCTCTTATATCCGGGTTTCTCTTATATCCGGGTTTGGTCTATTTATATACATTAACACAGGCTCTAATTTGGGACCAGAGAAAATCTCTTAATCCGGGTTTCTCTTATATCGGGTTTGGTCTATTTATTAATGAACAAATAATTTGGGAAAGAAAAATACCCGGGTTTCTCTTATATCCGGGTTTGGTCTATTTTATATAATTAACACAGGCTCTAATTTGGGACCAGATAAAACAGGTTTTTCTTATATCCGGTCTCTTATATCCGGGTTTCTTATACGGAAGTATTAATAATAATTAATGAACAAATAAGGAAAGAAATAGCAATAAAAATTGGTATGTACAGACAGACGGACGGAAGAAAGGAAGGAAGGGAGGAAGGAAGGAAGGAAGGAAGGAAGGAAGGAAGGAAGGAAGGAAAAGCAACTTAAACAATATAAAGGAGGAAAGAAATATGCAAATTGAGAAAAGACACAGCAAGATGTGGAAAATAAATAATAACGGAAAGCAAAAATCAAGCAAGGAAGCAGACAAGAAAGAAAAAAAAAAACGAAACGAAACGAAACGAAACGAAACGAAACGAAACGAAACTGCTAAATGAAAGTAAAAGAGAAAAGAAATATTCATAATAATAATGGCTAAATAAGAAAAGTGATAATATTGTAAAACATGTTCAGGCGAACGGAAGTGAAGAAGAAAGGAACTATAGAAGGAAGGGAGGGAGGGAGGGAGGGAGGGAGGAGGAAAAAGCAACTTAAAGATACAATTGAAAAGAGTAAAGGAATATGTAAAATAACAGAAAAAACACAACAAGATGTGGAAAATAAATAAATAATAAAGGAAGAAAAAAGCAAGCAAGTCAGAAAGCAAGAAAAAGAATGAAATAAAGCAAGGAAGCAGGCTAGCAAGAATGAAAGAAATAACGAAAGAAAGAACGAACGAAAGAAAGATATGAAGACAGAAAACACTAAAACACAGAAGAAAAAACGAAACGAAAAAAAATGAAAGTGAAAGAGAAAATAAAAATTGATAATAATGAATGAATAAACTAAGAAAAGAGACAGTAATTGAAAATGGTATGTACAGCCGGACGGAAGAAAATAGCTATAGAAGGAAGGAAGGAAGGAAGGAAGGAAGGAAGGAAGGAAGGAAAGGAAGGAAGGAAGGGAAGGAGGTAGGAAGGGAGATTTAGGAAGGAAGGAAGGAAGGAAGGAAGGAGGGAGGGGAGGGATTTAGAAAGGAAGGGAGGGAGGGAAGGAAGGAAGTGTGAAAGGGAGGAATGTAGAAAGGGACGAAGTAAGGAAGGAAGGAAGGAAGGAAGGAAAGGAAAAAAGAAGGGAGGGAGGGAGAGATTGATTTCTGAAGGAAGGAAGGGAGGGAGTGAGGGAAGGAAGGAAGTGTGGAAGGGAGTATGGTAGGAAGGGATGAAGTAAGGAAGGGACGAAGGAAGGAAGGAAGGAAGGAAGGAAGGAAGGAAGGACGGAAGGAAGGAAGGAAGGAAGGAAAGGAAGAAAGGAGGGAGGGAGGGAGGGATTGATTTCTGAAGGAAGGGAGGGAGGGAGTGAGGGAAGGAAGGAAGTGTGGAAGGGAGTATGGTAGGAAGGGACGATGTAAGGAAGGGACGAAGGATGGCAGGAAAGAAGGAAGGACCCTTCCTTCCTTCTTTCCTGCCATCCTTCGGAAGGAAGGAAGGAAGGAAGGTTAGTCAAGAAAGGAAGGAAGGAAGGTTAGTCAAATTCAAAGAAAAGTTAAAAGAAATATGTAAAGGAAGAAAACACGGAGCAAGGTGCCAAAATGAATAAATAGATAATAGAAAAAGAAAAAAGAAGGAAAATAAAGCAAAATAAAATAAAGAAAGACAGCACGAAAAACAGAAAGCAAGCAAGAAAGAAAACATAATGAACGAGACGAAAAGCAAGAAAGATAACATTAAAGAAAACAGAAATAAAACGAAAGAAATAAATGAAGAAAAAATTAGAGGAACTAAACAAGAAAGAAATCAAGAAGAAAAGAAATAAGAGAATAATAGGCAGAAAATAAATATTAACGAGACGGGAAGTAAGCAAGAAAGAAAGAAAGCAAGAGATGTAGAAGGTGAAAAAGAAATAAAAGTAGAAAAAGAAAGCCAAGAAAGAAATCATGAAGGAAAGAAAGAAACTGCAAGACAAAAACAGAGAAAGAAAATAGAAAGAGAAGAGCAAAAGAAGACCTTGAATTTTAATATCCAAAATAAATAGAGTTTGAGGAAATGGCTTTTTGATCTCCCCATGTTGCTCCCGTGGCGAAAATCGGGAATTCAAGGCCCCTTCTTGGATCATCATAAGCGCCCAATTTCGTGTATGATATAACATCGCACTTCCCGCAGGGGAAGAATTCCATCTTCTACAAATATAATTTGATATCACACCCCTTCAAAAACCTGTGCTAGACACACTTATGCGACCCAAAAGTGTAAGATCTTATCATAACTACTTACGTTCTAAAGTGATATGAGTCCACACTTTGTGTATCGTAGATATTTACATAGGGTCCTCAACTTAAATGATAGCGGAGTTTGCTCAGCGGTTACAAAGAACGTCGAAAAAAGACACACAAAAAAAGAATATATATTATGTTGGTGCAAATGTAATATCTGATTTTTGAGAATAATTTTTATATAGTATTTATGAAATTTGTGCATCTCGTTATAGTTAAGGAACATCAAAATAAGTAATTTATACATTTCTCTTACATATTCTATAAATATTTTTCATGATCTTCCGCAGTATTCGAACCCATGTTCGTCCCATCTAAAGATCACATTCGACATATACTTTATGATTTTCATAAAGATGTCAATTCAAGTAGAGCAGCAAAATATATCCAGGGCGCTTATGGAGACGATGCAGTGAATAAAAGACGTTGCAGGAGGTGGTTTTCCCGTTTCGGAAGTAAGGTTTTCAGTTTGAAAGACGAGCAAAAAAAATGTCGTCCAAAGAAACTTGCTTCTGAAGAACTAGAAGCTGTTGTCACAGGCAATCTCAACCTCTAGGGAACTCTTACCTGTAGGGAACTTTCATTTATTAAAGACATTTTTATGTTTAACGTTGTTATTTTATAGATACAAGTATTTAAGCAAATGCTCTGTTTATGATAAACAGTATTAAATAACATTTACCGGCCTGAATGTCGGAGAAATTTTCATAGAAAATATTCGTTCTTTGACAGGATTCGAACCTGCATCGTATACGGAACCGTCATATACGCTGACGTGCATTACCTCTAGGCTACAAAGAACCTTTTCGGTAGACAAGGTCGAATTTACTGCTTATAAACTTAAATCTTCCATGAATCTCGTACATTCATAACTGCTCTGGCGTATCAAATGTAAACAAATGACGTCATATATTAAGAAATGGACAAGGTCCGACAATTTATTTATTAAAGACATAAAATGTCTTTAATAAATAAATTGTCGGACCTTGTCCATTTCTTAATATATTTACTTTTATGTAGACCGCGCCACTGCAATTAAATTGTAAAGATTTCACTGGTTAGGAAATGGGCCCCACACGAATTGTCTTCAGATAATCTGCAGCAGCGTGTTGTTTGTTTTGAATCATTGTTTTCATGATACCTTCAGGTAACATTTTTAGCTAGGTTTTTTACAGGTGATGAGTACTGGATGCTTTACCATAACCTTAAACGCCGCCAATCGTGGATCAGTTGAGGAGGAAGATCAGTTCAACAACCAAGAGGAGGACTTCATATAAAGAAGATCATGGTGATTGTATGACGGGATATTGAAAAAAAATTTCCATTGCAAACTGTTAAATAACAATCAAACAATTTCTGTACTGTGATCAAATTCGTCGTTTGAAAATAGCTTCGAACCTTAGTGATCAGAAAGGGTTTCATCATCCATCACCTTAAAGCTCGTGTTCACACAGCTCGACTGACTAAAAATCTTTTGGGAGGGCTTGGTTTGAAAATACTGCTTCATCCGCCATATTCTCCTCACCTTGATCCTTCTGATTAACACTTGTTTAAGGTTTTACAGAATCATTTGTATTGTCTTAGGTTGACATCAAGAGAAGAGGTTGGAAGTGAGTTGGATTCATATCTAAGGAATTTTACAGGAATGGCATTTATAAGCTTGCTGACAGATGGAATGATAGTCTAGAAAGCAATGGTGGTTAACAAATAAATATCTTCATAATCATGGGCTTTTCCATTTTCATTTTCGAAACAACAAAGCCTCTAGTATTTTCCTTTATGATCCTAACACAGATCAGTTCACGATCTTCCTGTATCTCAGGGTTCTTCCATCAAATTATTTATCTGCTTATTCTTCTTCAAAAGTTAACACTTTAATCAACGGCTACGTACTTTTACTGACTTATCTATATTTGTTAGAGCTATACGTATCTTTATATTTTCATTAAGATATATAAGTTCTCATCAAAAAGTATCAGGATATGTTGCTATGGTAGCGAACTAAAGTATCCAGGGACAAAAAGTTTGACATAGATTGACCTTGAACTCGCGCATGCGCACTAAGTTATAATGTTCTCTCTTACTTCCGTTGTTCGTAGCAGTGCCTGTATGGGAAGCACACCATACAGTTTCCATCAGTGACCCTGGCTTGTGCAGCAGTTTCTAGCCAAGCACAAAATTCCCAATGTCCGACAAGCACCATATTCCCCAGATGTCGCCTCTTGCAACTTATTCCTCTTTCTAAAAATTAAATGTCACGTGAAAGGAACAAGATGTCAAGACGTCGGGAAAATCCAAGAGAATGCGACGATGTAGTTCCAAGGAGTTCAAAGAATGCTTCCCTAAACGAAAACGACACAAGATAACGTGTGTGGCTTCAGAAGAGGACTACTTCGCAGGTGATTAAATACCGACTTGATATATGTTTTCATGCCATGTGTGATAGACCAGTTGCCATCCAAGGCTATAGAACCCGGTTTGGTGGGATAATAAGATGATTCTTACGTAAGCACGTAAATTCATTTAGTAAAAGTACGTAGCAGTTGATTAAAGAGTTAATTTTGAAGAAGAATAAGAAGACAAATATTATGATGGATGAACCCTGCGACACAGGAATATCGTGAATTGATCGTTGTTAGATTCATAAAGAAAAATAACAGAGGTTTTGAAAAATGAATATAATTGATCCGACTCGAACTCGGCTCCCCAATTCCTCAGTCTTAGCCGCTATCCATTACTCCACCGTGCATCGAGTTAAAATCGTCTTGATCATCAATATTCCATGATATAAGCTCAAGAAAAACGTTTATGACTGACTCGTGGCTATTTTATTTTGTCTCAGTGTTTTAAAAATAATATTATGTCGAAGAATTTTTTTTTTGCGTGTTGGAAAAGGAATCTTTTGAGTGTTATTTTTCTATGAAAGAAATATTTTACGAAAAACATCCTTTTGCCTAGAAATTCCCAAAACTAGATGGAATGTCGACGTTTTGAATATATGTCGGAAGTTCTTATATATCGTTGTGATCTAAAAAATTTCACGTTAGATAGATTATCTCTGTTTAAACCCATATCTGTGTAAGTGAAATATAAAAGCCCTAAGAAAAAGAAAAAAACATTTTTGCGATAATATAATAATAATTTAAATTGAATTTTCTTTAAATTAAAATCAATTTAATTTCTATTTTCTAAATTATACTTTCACTTATACTCCAATACTTTTACATATAAATTTGGATAAAAGGTACGTGAAACACTATTTACATCATTCGGACTATTTTCCTCATCTTATTGCCTTATTCCCAAAGTTTTGGCCGTTGTACGCTCCGGCCTTCTTCATGTGATATATAATGGAATTTCGAAACTAACCCTTTATTTAGTTCACAAGGATAGATTATTCTAATTCCACGTCCCATGCTTTTTGGATCTATGTAAATTGTGTAAATTGTTAAAATACCACCACTCAGAAATAATGACAAGTACGTAGAATTTAAATAAAAAAAATAACTGTGAAAAAAGATAATTCCGTTTTCGCATGAAGTTGAATACAGATTCTTTCTGGTTTAAATAACAAGATAAATTTACTGGAAGGATGAGTAACGATGTCTTCGTGACAAAACATTGAAAACTGTTTCGTAATTTGAATTTGACACATCAAACAATTTCCTAAAAGCCGCTGATGCAGCTGATTCATGTAAATCAGAAAAATCAACATAGATTTATATGGACTGAAATGAGACAAAGCGAGGAAAAGGGAAGGAATCATGCAAATTTAGTGAAGGATTTAAGATAATTCGGATTGCAGACTTATATTGCAAGCTGTGCTAAATTCTTTCAGACAAAAATAAGACGTAGAAACACAAACGCGAAAGAAAGCACATGCAGTGGCATTTTCTGTCTGAATTTACATTATTTGAATCATTAAGCTACGGTATTTAAACTGATATCGCCACTGACCTTCTTACCATACGTAGTATATTCAACACCGATCTCAGAATTTTGATCTGACTGTTTATTAAAAAAATGCTGTTAGACATTTTTTGAATATTTTCTAACCTTACATTTTAGAAGGCAGCCATCTTCCCTTTTTATTGCTATAACTGAGATCCGTGTACATACACTTTTTTATCATGTTTTGATTCTTTTATTTCCAAACGAATCTAAGTTACGATCACGTCATAATTTTTTTTATGTCACTGAACCTTTCCTGCTAGTAGAGTTCTTCGAATTTTTTGGAAAATTATACTATCCGTTCATTTACCTGGATAACAGTGAAGAGATTGGAACAAAGTTGTGAATTTAGCGCCAAGATCTTTTGGACTTACACATCAGCCAGTAGATAGGTAAATTAAGTATATACTACCCAAAATCATCATTCTAATGTTCAAATATAATATAATACACACACACACACACACACACACACACACACACACACACACACACACACACACATATATATATATATATATATATATATATATATATATATATATGAAGATGCAGCCTCTCTATGTCTGTTTATTTGTTATCGAAGCCCTCCTAGGGTTTTGGAAATAGACACCCCATAACCATATTTATTCTGAAATTGCATTACCCAGGCTACTTGGATAAGTATAATCCATTTTGATTAAAGGGGGTCTTCGGGGGCACAGTCCCCTCCAGTGATTTTTTCCTCTTTGATATAAATTAAATTTAAATTTGAACAAGAGAATGATTCCAATGTTATCTGGATAACTTATATATCATTTTGATGAAAGGGAGTCGCTGGGAAGTGAGGATACAAACTCTCCCCTTTTTCTTTTTTCCATTTGATATAAATTAAATCTAAATTTAAACACGGGAACGACTACCAGACAAAATATAGAAGGAGAAAGCCAGAAGATGGAGGTCACATTGGCAAGATCAAAATGAGACAATATAGATTTCAAGTTGAGCAAAAAATCACCAATCAGTGTTTAGTGCCTTGCAACTGTCATATCAATTCTTTCAATTAATTATTGCATCAAATACATATAAATGGGGTCAGATCAAGCAATTTTTGCACCCCCCACTTAATATTTTTTTCCTCTGATTTAAATTAAATTTGAACAAAGAAATGACTCCTATCCAAAATATAGGAGAAAGTCAGAAGATGGAGGTCACATCGGCATGATCATTGAGTAATATTGAAATGCATATTTTTTCTCCACAAATATAACAATGATTTATAATCAATCATCATTTTATTACAAAAAATTGGTGACATGCAGCAAGGCGGGTGTAATTCAACTAGTGTTGCAAATAAACTTGGAAGTGGTTGCCAGAAGAAATTGTCGACCAGAACAAAACATCACCTACTAAAAAACGATGCGAAAAGAGCAATGACTAAGACGAAGGATATCCGGAATAACTTGGTACCCACTATAGTGGAAAATATATAAAAAAACAGACCAACGGGCATGTCGTCTTTTATATAGGTACCTCCAAAAATGTTCTAAAACAGGGTATAACATGTAACTTGAAAAAAATTACAGTGTTTAAGATCTTGATTTCAGCGTTTTGGATTACATTATTATTAAATGGAAACTATATTTACTAATCATAATCTGAAAGGCTTAATACATTTAATTTAACACTAATATTAAAAAAATGATTTTAAATTTTTTATTAAAAGTACCTCTTTTTGTAAGTACTGGCACGATCTGATAAGAATAAAACTGATGGGGTCATGTCTGTTGTTATTTCTAAGGTTCCCTAGAATATCAGATTTGGGTGGGAAAATCAACGTTTCTTGTGGATATTTCTATTCTATCATTAATGAATCAGATTAAGACATTTTAAAACTTAATAAAAGAGTCTTTGGCAATCCTGGGATAACACAAATCACCTATCTCATGATCTACCGTCCTGTTGTAATCTTGACTCTCCTGTACGCCTTTTGTACCTGGGTAATCTACTGAAGAGACATCCTCAAACTTGAAACTTTCTATCAAATGGAACTTCGTCAAAATCCTGCGGAACACATGGCAGGACCGGATTACAAACAACGAAGTTCTCCTCCGCGCAAAGATACAGATATTTTGAGGCATGGTGGAGTAATGGATAGCGGCTCGGATTGAGAAATCGGAGAGCCGGGTTCGAATTTCAGTCAGACCCATTACATTCACTTACATGTTGATACCCTTGGGAAAGGTATGAACTCTCTTCTTCAGTTATTGGTAAATGGCAGGACAGAATGGCAACTGGTCTATCGCAGAAAGAAACGGCAACGTATTGCGGGAAAAATCTGCCTTGTCAGTCATGTATCGAAAGATACATGATCGCCTGTGTATAACGCATGGCACGTAACTGAGTAGCAAATCTCGTCAAAACATGACCCGTGGAAATAGCGATAGAATAGTGAATAGCTTGAGACGCTTCGTCAGTTGTAAAGCACAAAATAATTCACAGCCAGAAAGTTCTGTAAATGATCCTGATCCATCACATTGTGAGAAAAAAACATTCATAATGAAAGATGAAAGTTCAAAAGATTTAAACACATACATAAAAGTCGTACAACTAGGCAATGGTATATGGAGACTGCCCAGACTACACGGTACTCATCTCCGGCGTACCGTTAAGATCGAAAGGAATACACGGCATTGCATTTGGGGCCTGCTTCGTTGTAGGAGTTGCAGGAAAGTTTTCTTTTGGCGTTGACAATCAATCTCCTTGGGGGTTCCTCTCCACGTCCCCTGCCTGGATTTACTTCCATAGCCTTTTTCGAGTTTGGCTATGAAAGAAAGACAGCGGAAATTTGAAATCAGAGATTTCTTTCCTCGAGATGGACGACCTTTTTGGTCTTCCGATGATGCAACAACCCGATGTGGTTCGTTATGAAGCGCCACTTGTACACCTTCATTCATTCACCGGCTTGGAGCTAGACTTAGTTGTCAGAGGCTATTTGAGGCGCATAGTACGGCAGCAATTTATAGACAGTAATATAAGTAATAATTCTAAATTGTTATCGATTATTTCCTTATAACTTCTTCAATATTGGTTTATTCCATGGCATTTTCCTGTACGTGTTTTGAAAAAGTATTAAAAAAAAAGATATCGATAATTTAAACTAGCTGTAACCGTAAAAATTTCAGTTTTATTTGAATTATCTGATGAGTCGTAATTGTTAAATTAATGATTGTATATAAGTCTTGCGTGTTCTACGACTATAAAATAAGCGTAGAAATCCTTCGAGAGTCCGTTACGTGTTTAATCTGAACAGATAATGGGTGTTTCAATAATAGGGACCGATCTTAAACGTGAATTAAGTTTAAGCATCTAATGTGTTTTTTTTTCCCTTTTTCTTTCAGATTTAACAACTTAAATCTTTGGAAATCGTGGAAAGATTAACAAACAACGTTTTAAAGTTATCGAAACCTATTACGAAAATGGACGTTCAAACATTTTTGGGTCAACATAATCGACCATCGAGAGTACAGTAGGAAAAACTGTTCATAAATTCAAACTAGGTCGGTGGCAGATGTGAAAACACAACTGACTGCTCGTTTACGCCGTTCATCTGAAAACATTGCTGCAGTGCACGAGAATGTGGCCGAAAATACCGACACCTCTATTCGTCATCGCGCGCACGAACTGAATCTCTCCACAACAACGTTACATCAAATTTTTTGCTGCCGAAGCCTTGGTGGATATTTGGGCGATATTATTTTTCACGCATAATTGCCATGATTTACCATGATCGAATAGAGAAATAAATAAATTTTCACCAACAAAACTGATTTATTTACTACTGACTTTGATCCGCCTTAATGAAGCACCCTTTATAACACAATATTGCAGTTTTAATCATAAGCATGAATTCAACTCATTATATAAAGAAGATGGTACATATGAAAATATTTGAAATTTCCATTTCACTGAAGCAGATGTTAATCACATGAGAGCATTATATCCTCCTCTATCTTCTATTTTGTTTCTTTTTCAATTTTTCTCACTAAATCCAAACAGCGTCTCTAACCAAAAAATAAAAATAATTATAATTTTTTATGAAACCAGAATGTTCAGCTATTAAATGAAAAAATGTTTGCGTTTTATATGTCATCTGTTTATTAACTACTAACTGAAAAAAAACTGACCGAACATTTTCTGGCTTCTTCACATTGTCATGTTCTTTCAGGAAATGGGCGATCATAGTTCTCCACAACTTCCTATCCTTTGTGGCTCTTAGTAAATTTTGTCTTTTCGCTATCTCTCCTACTCCATCACCTACCAAAAATATACACAAACTCGTAAACTAGATTAATACATTGACTTTAAATGGCCTTGTGAGTGCTAAAACTTCCAAGCCCTCATTCCTCATTATGCGTTCTAGAAATTTCAAGTGTCTCATTCCTATGAATGATCGTATAAATGATCGTTTTTTTACCCATTTTTCTTAAAACTTCGTCGATGTTTATGTGTTCAAGCAATGTTATTATCAGCACCCTTCTGTAAGACCATTTTTGCTGCCCCAATTCACTTTTTCATCTATAAAGGGATTGTTCAGCCTGCAGTGCCATATAAGAGAAACGATATTACATAACAGTTCATTACTCTTTTCTTTGTTTCTAAGGAAGATTTTCCTGTTTCTTAATAATTTGCTTAGCTTTTGGAAGGCATCTTTCCAATAGTCTTCGGTGTCGTAGTTTCCGTCCACTGTTAAAGCAAATCGGAATTATTTAAATATTTGTACTTGCTTGTCTCCAATTCTCTAACTGTGCTAATTTCATAATTTCAATAAAGGCGATAATGCCACTAAGACGCAAGAGGTTACTGGGAATGATAGAGAATGAGAAAACTTTAAGACGAATCAAACCTTAATCCTAAACAGGAAATAAGGCATAAACTACTAATTGAGTTCAGATGATGGTCGGGGTGGTGGGACAGTGTGAATATAGTATATTTTAATTAGCATATCTGGCATCTAGTGAGAATCGGAATCTTTTTATTAGCAATAATTCACTATATTTGCTTACGACAGGCAAGCTATAAATTTCTATACTTTTCTCGGCTTTAACTGGCATCAGACCGCAATTGGGAACCGCACGCAGAGAAGTGGATTCTCGTACGAATGATCCGCAAAACTGGCTTATTAACCGTCCGTCTTCGGAGGCGGCAAACGAAGAGATGACATGTATGTGGGCTGAGATTGCTATTCGCGCCGGAATTCGTTGTCAAGTCAAGGTAAAATTTATCTATTTACATAAAGATGAGTGTGTGTATGGCTCTTTTCTTAATGAAGGGTTCCGAGTGATGTACACAAGAATGCATTGTCCATGAACCGTGAAACATTATACACCTGCTACTTGTTAAAGAATAGCCGACGAAAGCGAATAAACAGACGTATTTGCAGAATGCATGAATATTACAGCGAGCTGCTATGATGAATTCCTCACAAGAAGGTTGCTCCTTCAATATTAATTTATTGTAACGAGCCCAAGGAGGTCGGATTTCAGAAAGAAAAAAAACCATTAAATACACTCACTGATTCATCTGATGTACATACCGTTGAGAGGCATCTGCTCTGATATTCAATGATGTTGTTTTCGTGATGATGATGTAAGTATTTTTAGCATTGATATAGAGCCAAGGACGAATTGAAAGATTGTGTTGTTAAGAATTAGGAGGGTTGATGTTGAGAAGGAAGTTATATGAGGCTGGACTTTAAGACTGTCGAATACTATATAATCAAAGAAATGTAGGAAACAAATAAAGAATGGATTATTTAAATAAATAAAATAATAATAAGGTAGACGAAATATTATGGCTAGGCAAAACTCAAGGCAAAAACCAGTATATCATTCCAAATGAGATAGAGACAATGTTTTGTGAATTACGATTTTGTATATTTTTTTCGATGTTTCTGATTAATTTTTTGATGTGAGGTTTTTTAGCAGTCATGAACAGGAACTTCTATGTTGCACGATTTTGTTATGTCTTAAGAATTTTCGGGTTTATCTTTGAGAAGTACGATAGAAGAAGCTATTTGCATAGACCGTGTTAGAATTTTAGGGTACTTTGTGTACTAGTGAGCTAGCCAAAATGAGCTGACTCATTTTATAGTCCACCAAGAGAAAGAGTTAACCAATCAGAAAGCTCAAAATATTCAACCCGACGTGTATAAAGGCAGCCATTTTGTCTTTTCTCCAAAAATATCTTCACTGCCAACCTCTGATATCGAAGACTTAAAGAATTACTTAACAACTGCTACTTTCTCCGAATCTTCACTGCCAACCTCTGACATTGAACAGAATACGGACTTCACTGGATTTCATATTCAGAGACTACGGCAAACATGGTCAACAGACCGTACGGTTTAATCTAGCCATATCAACTGTAAAATGGTGGGATATTGTCACCAATCTAGTACTGCTCTTAAATTCATGAAGTCTAGGTGCCATAGTTGAAGGCTCATCAGAAAAAAAATTACCACGAAAGTATTTATAGAATAGGCAGACCAAAATGACATTACGGCGATGGGAAAGTGACTGAATTCGAGATACCATGTCAGGACAAGTATCACTGCAGATTAATCTTTTGGATTTTATCAAGGATCTCTAAATAATTAGCAGGAGCGCCATACCATATGTGACAGTAATATTGTAAGCATGTACGCATGGTAGACTTATAAATATGCAAGCTAGATTCGAGAGAGAAAAAAATTGTCTAGCACGAAATAGTGAACCAACTATCCTAGCAACAGAGCTAATAATTGATTCAATATAATATTTCCAATTCATGCAGTCGAAAACGTTAGCTTGGGAAATGATTAAGTCTTTCTGTAACAGAGATATTTGAATAAAATCCGGGGCGCAGTTTTATATTTGGATAACATTCAATAACAGAACTCTCAAGAACAAGAACAATGGCAAAATCTAGATATAAAAAAAATATAATAATACATAGTAAATCCTTAACATCTACATTCCAAAACAATTTATCCAATCTTGACAATATCAAAATAAGTACGACCATATACAAAACTACTAAAAAGATATCCATAAAAATAATAATTCTAAAGTTTGTATATATAAAGTCACAGATGCTCCTCACAATACACTGGGGAAACCTTCAGAAATTTAAAAATACGAATCAATGAACACAAATGTTTCTTATACACAGCAATTTATCAGATGCATTAATCATACACTGAAATAAATTCAACAATTTATATCTAAAACTATAAATATGTTAAAAATTAAAGAAAATGCTTAAATTCATTACCTCCTATTATTTAATACATACAATGCATATTTTAACCGAAATTAAAATAGTGTAAATGTTAATTACATTATTTAAAAAACAATCTAACCTTTTTGCTTTTGAGAAATCGAATTGCGCATATGTGTGGCACATCGGACACACGCAGAGACATGAATTGACTAGATTATATATGCACCGTACATAAAAAAGATCAAAATTTAAAATTCTCAACATCTTTTGTTTCTGCGCATGTGTAGTCGAAACAACGTAAACAAACTTAGTCCGATGTAGTCCTAAGAGACGTAACGCGTCAACCTAAAACAATTTTTTCGATTTGTCATACATCTTTCCACAAAAACTCTCTTTGATATATAAAACGTATATATCGTTTTCTCATATATATATATATATATATATATATATATATATATATTTCATTGAATACGACAGACAATTATTTTTTATACAATTTCTCATGTCATCTATTTTTTTTTTCGTTTCGGGTGATAAATTATATAAAAACTGAATTAAGAATATTATGAAAAAATATGCACAACACAAGTTGACAATAGCCAAAAAATTAGATTAGTTATTTATTACAAAATATTCCAAACCTCTAACCTTATAGTTAAAAATAATAATTCACTTCATAGAAGGCAATTAAATATGACACATATCATTTACGAATATAAATATCCATGAAGGAATGTTATTCCTGATCAATCAAAATTTGTAATTAATTATATAGGCCATACATGTTTGAAACAAAGACACACTACACCTTTCTGACCATATCTCAATTAGGTCTCATTTGAATACTCAATGTGACCTATCGGACACTATTTGTAACATACTTGTTGACAGCACAAATATAACAGTCATCTACGTGTAAGAAAAGGCTAAAAATGGAAGCCATATTAATAAAAAAAAAAAAAACAATATTCACCAATATCAATTATGAAAATGGGTAAAATATCTTGACTGTGTTTTGAAAATAAAACTTTATATAAATATATACATACAACAATCTATTTCTTGTTAACATTTAATATATTTGAACCTTGAAAATGGTTAAATGTATAGACGGAAGCACTCGGATAGAAAGAACACTTGCACAGTTTTTATTTAATGTATCCTCTGAAAAGAAAATAAATTATAAGATCACATGAGAAATTGTGTAAAAACTTAATCAAAGCACCTTGTCTGTCGTATTCAATGAAACGTGCATAAAAGAAGGATTGCTGCCTAAATACACACACACACACACACACACACACATATATATATATATATATATATATATATATATATATATATTACGATAAACGTGCAATCAATTTACAAATACATGAATTATTCACACAAAAACTAATGCAAAGGTTAATGATTTAAATGGCGAGACATCTTCAGGTATAGAATAGATGTTGTTCTTGTTTTTTCTCTTAGTAATAAGAGGACAACGAAAATATATGTATTGTTGTATCCGAAAATGCTATTGAAAAAATTTAAAATCAAACTCAGCGTTGCTTTAGCGCGCTCCAAAAACAGTAACTCATTTTCATTTTGCATTAGTTTTTGTGTGAATAATTCATGCATATATATATATATGTGTGTGTGTGTGTGTGTGTGTGTGTGTGTATGTGTGTGTGCGTGTGTATGTGTGTGTGTGCATTTGTTTGTGTGTGTGCGTGTGTATTTAGGGTAGCAATCTATATATATATATATATATATGTGTGTGTGTGTGTGTGTGTGTGTGTGTGTAAATACTCATGGAGACCTACTGTACCCTATTCGTAGCATACTTGATGATAAAATAAATATAATAGCATCGTCTATATGTAAAAAAGGCTAAAAATAATGTAAGCCTTATTAATAAAGACAAAAAACAACACTATAATATGAACTATGAACATGGACACAATATCTTGACCGTGTTTTGAAAATGAAAACATTATATAAATACATACATACAACAATCTTTTCTTGTTAACAAAATCTGTTTCAACCTTGAAAATGGCAATGTATAGCCGAAAGCGCTCGGATAAAAAGAAGAATTGCACAGTTTTTATATACTTTATCATCCGAAAAGAAAAAAGAAATTTTGATCACATGAGAAATTGTATAAAAACTAAATCAAAGCACCTTGTCTGTCGTAATCAATGAAACGTGCATGAAAGACACACACACACACACACACACACACACACACACACATATATATATATATATATATATATATATATATATATATATATATATATATATATATATATATATATATTGGTCCTAACTTGTTATTGCGATTCTCCTATATGGTTCCTCAAGCGCATGAATTTAATCTTGAAACTAGACTGGCAAATTGATCTCATGGTTTTACTGTTGAAATAGCTAAATTTAATCGTAAGTTCTATTCTAACACTTTCTTTTCTCGCACTTCTTACGTGTGCAAATTTCTTCCACTTTCTCCTTTTCCTGCCCCCTACACTCTTGAAAACTTTCAATGCAACGCCAAAAACCACCTTCTGTCTTCGTGAAACCTGTTCTTCCATTACCATTTCACATCACTAAAATCTTCACAATCTCGTATTATATATATATATATATATATATATATATATATATATATATATATATAAATGAAATTTATATTATTCGTACTGTTATCTTCATTTTTATTGTAATATTGACGACGATTCGGCCGCTGAACGCTGCAGCATTCTTCAGGTGATATAAGTTCAAACTGAATTTCGAATCGAACACTTTACTTATTACACGGCGTAGATTGTTCTAGTTCCACATGCCATGCCTTTTCTAGATATCTCAGTGTCTGTTAATTCCCTTTAGTAACTTCACACGCCAAGGTTTTTGTTCACCTCTGCTATTGAACTCACAACTCTTTTGCGTAAATTCACTGGATTACTTCAAGCACTTCTCATATATATATATATATATATATATATATATATATATATATATATATATATATATATATATATCGGAGAGCTCAATGTAAATTCAGAGCAAATATGTTTGAATAAAAACAGACCACTATGTCAACTTAATAATCAACAAGAAAAAAGTTTAGGAAAATAAAAAAAGATTACTAGATGTAAATTGAATTATTCTTTCAATGTACTTTCTATGAATTTTTTCCAATCGACTATTTCATAGAAAATGCCCAAAACTCCAACAAACATCAAATTCTTCGTACATCTTCGTAGATTTTTTTTAGACATTTAGATTTATATCAAACTTTAACCCCCAAATATACCCTTTAAAGCAATGCGAAATAACAGCGTCCAAGAAACCTTCTCTCATGATCATGATATATTTTATTGTATCTTCTTCCTTTTATGTCGGTTTTCTTTTCACCCCTTACCCATCCATATCTAGAGATAACATACGTTAAGTTAAGCGATGTCTGGCCCACACCAAGTGGGGTTAGGGATAAAGAATTGAAATGGTAAATCTAACTCACTCATGTCTTCTCTCCCCACTCACTTCTTCACTTCGTCTTCTCTCCCCCCTCACTTCCTCACTTCGTTAATTTACATATGCTTAATACGGCCCGTCAAAAATGTGTAAATTTCTTTTCATTTTTCATCTGAACCTTTGGAAGTAAAGTCTGATGATCCAGAGCCCTTTAAAAGAGCTGTGGGGAAATAATTTATTACATGGAACCTTAAAGTGGTCTGTTTTTATTCAAACACACACACACACACATATATATATATATATATATTAAGAAATGGACAAAGTCCGATAATTTATTTATTAAAGACATTTTTATGTTTAACGTTCTTTTTTATAGATACAAGTATTTAAGTAAATGCTCTGTTTATAATAAACAGTATTAAATAACATTTACCGGCCTGAATGTCCGAGGAATTTTCATAGAAAATATTCGTCCTTTGACAGGATTCGAACCTGCATCCTATTCGTTACCGTCATTTACGCTGACGTGCCTTACCGACCAGCCACAAAGTAGACAAGGTCGGTAGACAAGGTCGAATTTACTGCTTATAAACTTCAATCTTCCATGAATCTTGTACATTTATAACTGCTCTGGCGTATCAAATGTAAACAAATGACGTCATATATTAACAAATGGACAAAGTCCGACAATTTATTTATTAAAGACATTTTTATGTTTAACGTTCTTTTTTATAGATACAAGTATTTAAGTAAATGCTCTGTTTATAATAAACAGTATTAAATAACATTTACCGGCCTGAATGTCCGAGAAATTTTCATAGAAAATATTCGTCCTTTGACAGGATTCGAACCTGCATCCTATACGGAACCGTCATTTACGCTGACGTGCCTTACCGATCGGCCATTTTTTAATATATGACGTCATTTTTACATTTGATACGCCATGAGCAGTTATGAATGTATGAGATTCATGGAAGATTGAAGTTTATAAGCAGTAAATTCGACCTTGCCTACCGAACGCTCCTTTGTGGCCGATCGGTAAGGCACTTTAGCATAAATTTCGGTTCCGAAGAGACATCTTCAGGGTATATATATATATATATATATATATATATATATATATATATACACTACAGTTCTAAAATTTGAGATCGCCCCTGGTAATTTTTTTTCAGTTGGTCCAAAGTTAGTTGTTTTGTAATTTAAGTAAGAAAGTAATTATTATACATGGTTAAAAAAAAGGGAGACATGATTTTTTATTAGAAATTTTATTATGACAAAAAGTAATAAAACACATTATGATTAAATTTTACTCTCGTTAAAATATCAACCCTTCGCCTTGAATAATCCAACAGAAATATTTGCCATTCGTTGCAAAAATATCTCAAACTTTTGATAATTGATTCCATTCTTTTTTCAATGACTCTAAGAGGTATTTTCATATTTCAGGTCATTTCTTCTGCTAATTCTACGGGTGGCTTCAAACATTGAACCGTAGTATATATATATATATATATATATATATATATATATATATTAAACATAAAAATTTGTACAGAAGTAGGTATGTACATGACCAGATATATACGCACACATGTATAAATAATATATATATATATATATACCTTGTGAGTGAAGGAGAAATTAAGAAAACTATGTAATTAGTTTCATATATATATATATATTATATATATATATATATATATATATATATAGATAGATAGATAGATAGATAGATAACTTTACAGAAGCACGCATATATATATATATATATATATATATATATATATATATATATATATATATATATATGTGTGTACAAAGTAGAAGCACGCATACACACAGGCACACAGATATACACACATGCACACACACACACACACACACACACACACACACACACACACACACATATATATATATATATATATATATATATATATATATATATATATATATATATATATATATATATATATATATATACAAGTAATGTGTGACGCGCTTTCAAATATTTAGCCGTCAAGAGCGACATGTTTTCTTTTTACGATGGCATTATATTTACCGTTCCCATCATGCTCTGCGTGCCTTCAACGATTATTACATATCTCTTTCTTGTGTTCCTACTTTCTTGAACGTCGCTCCACCACCTACCAGACCCCGAGTACAAATTCCTGCTAATTTCATTCTTAAGTTGCTGTCAGCATTACTGTTAAAACTGCTTATCTCCTGAAGTGCATTTCTCCGCCAGTTTTTTTCCCCAAACAATATCTTCTATTCCTTTTTTTTTAACCACTCCCACTACAAGCGGCGAACACTCTACTTGCCAACACGAAAGCTTTGGATTGCAGCCATCAGTTGTAAAATAATAAGGGTAGTCTCTTATCTTTCATTACGTAGCATTTTACTAATTCCAGTATTTCCTCTGCTACTCTTGGCCAGTCATTGTCGGGAAGCCTACCACACCGGGTCCGATACGTGGGTCTTACATGCTCCGCCCGTGATGTGTGAGAGATTTACTCAAACAATATCTGTGACGTCTGGTTATACATTCTTCTGTCCAGCATTCTCGTCCCCAGGCTCGCAATTCCGGTGGAAATGCGAGCGGACGTAC
This sequence comes from Acanthosepion pharaonis, assembly GCA_903632075.3. Classification (NCBI taxonomy): domain Eukaryota; kingdom Metazoa; phylum Mollusca; class Cephalopoda; order Sepiida; family Sepiidae; genus Acanthosepion; species Acanthosepion pharaonis. The sequence continues at coordinate 1,284,376 of CAHIKZ030000451.1, forward strand.
TTCTGCATTAGTTGACCGGGAATGGCCCTAGATCAACTTCCTGGTGTATCTGGCTTCTTTGATGGTGTGACATGTCTATCCGGGTATAATTCTACTAAAGTATTTGTAATGTATATCTAATATTGGTTACTGTAGTTACAACGTTTAAATCGTTATAATCCTGCCCTTGTGTGTGTGTGTGTGTGTGTTAGTGTATGAAATCAAGTGAGAGAGAGAGAGAGAGAGAGAGAGAAAGAGACAGAGAAACAGATAGTATTTTCATGGTTAAAAAATAATAATTAAAAATAATACCATGATCATACCGATACCCAAAGACTCATTGGAATGGCAAATATTTCTTCAAATAACTAAATGAAATATTAAGTTGGTGCAAAAATCATGACGTAATAATTTTTAACGTCAAAAAACGACATTCTTACGTCTTTATTTTGGCACCAACTTAATACTAACAAAGAGGAAAATTTCATTAGAAACAAAGAAAAGAGTTCTGACCTGCTATCTAATATCAGTCATCTTATATGACACAGGATGCTCGGCAATTTTCTCACTGATGAAAAGGAAATTACGTTAAAAGAACAGTGGTCCTACAGAAGGATTTTGAGCATGACTTTAAATAAAATTGGATTAGAACAGAAACTTACACTTCAAATTAGAAAGGGTCTGCTGACATTTATGAAGAAGAAACCTTGAAGAATGTGATGCCTCCAGAACATATTGAATTCAAAGGAAACGGAGGGAAACAGCGAAAATCCGACCTAACGAGCTTGTGCAAATGGATAGCAGAACGGTTAATGGTAAAAAAGACAAATGTTGCTAAGATCTACAAATGATAGAAAATGGTGGAGCGCTATGATTGCGTACATCTGTCTCAGGTGAAATACTTTTATGACTGCGAGGTACAAAATGTGCGTGAAAATAAACTAAACTTGGCCCTTGACATGGTGTGCGATAAATGTCTTCTTTCTTATACAGTCAGCGATCTTTTTGTATAGTGATTTTTTCTGTCAGTCACCACGTCCCTTGGCCTTTCTCTTGATTAGAGCTTTTCTTGTGTCCTTACAATCAGTGAGACCTTTATTTGTTTTCTCCTATCCCTGTATCACTCATCTGGCATCTTCTTAGTCTGTCTATATTTCTGAGATGAGGTATTATGTACATTATTTACATTATTCGGACTATTGTCCTTATCTTTTTCGCCATATTTATCACAACGTTTCGGCCGTTGTACGCTCCGGTCTTCTTCAGGTGGTTGGAATGTCGAACTGAACCCTTTATTTCGATCACTGGGGTAGACTGTTCTAGTTCCACGTGCCATGTTTAATGGATGTCAGTTATCAGTTATCTCTTGCTAATTTCCCTCTGAAAGTTCTCCACTGCCTTAACAGGGTATTGAAATCACACTCTTTGGGTCCTGTCAGTGGATCTAACCAAAGCCTTTATCCACTGTGCCATATGTCCTTGAGGACAGATGGCACAGTGGATAAAAAAAACTTGGTGTGTTGAGTTAAAGGGTAATTAACTGATACATCCGGAAGAGACATGGCACGTGGAACTAGAACAATCTACTCCAGTTGATGTTCGAAATTCCAACCACCTGAAGAAGGCCGGAGCGTACAACGGCCGAAACGTTTTGATACATATGGCGACAAAGATGAGGACAATAGTCCGAATAATGTAAATAATGGCATCTTCTTCTTCTTCTTCTTCTTCTTTTGGCGTGTCTTCTCAAGTCCTAGGCGGTTTTAGCTCTCCACAATTTCCTGTTCGTTATAGCTCTTAATAAATTTTGTTCTTTTGTTATTTCTCCCAAACCGTGTTCCGCTAATTACTAATTACGTTATACATTTTTCCCCTGACACTTTTGCCTTCAATCGGTCCTGTGAGTAGCAGATTTTCCAAGCCCTCTTTTCTCATCAGGTGCCCCCAAAATTTCAGCAGTCTCATCCCGATGTTCCCTATTTGTTTCCATTTCCTCTAAATCTTTAAAATGTTGTTTCCATTTCCTCTAAATCTTTAAAATGTTGTTTCCATTTCCTCTAAATCTTTAAAATGTTGTTTCCATTTCCTCTAAATCTTTAAAACATATTTTTAAAATGGATATCTTAAATTTTTCCATAGTTAATTTTTAAAATGGAATAATTGGTCTGAGAGCATGCTCCGATCCCGGTATGTCTATACCTCTGAGATGAGGTATCTTGATTACTTACGTTATTTACATTATTTGGACAATTATCCTCATCTTCAATACCATATTCACAAAAACAAAAAAAACTTGGAGAGTTGAGATAAAGGGTAATTAACTGAGACATCCGGAAGAGACATGGCACGTGGAACTAGAACAATCTACTCCAGTTGACGTTCGAACTTCTAACCAGCTGAAGAAGTCCGGTGCGTACAAGGGCCGAAACGTTGTGAATAGGGCAATGAAGATGAGGATAAAAGTCTGAATAATGTAAATAATATGTTTAATGTTCCGATCTCTTGTGAATATCTAGGCAGTTGTTACAATTGTGAAAGGATTAATTTCCCAGAATCTAGATGGCCAGAACCTGATTTTAATAACTCAATGATGGATAAAAAAAACCCAAAAAAATACGGACTGATTATATGGAATGACTTAAAAACAAAACTTGTATCGCTCTTTGATCATTGATTAGAATCTGTATTTCCGTCTAACCCAATAATCGTGTTCTCCCAGGTTGGTCCTTTGTCTTCACGCCAAATGTGACTTCGGTTCATTCCAGAACTTGTATATACGATCCATCGCTAAAGAGATGTCTGGTTCCCTGTACCGATCCAGTTAGTAGATGACACCACCTGTTATGCTCTTCATTTCTAATTTTTTATTCGGTTGAATTAGCTCGAACATTAATAAGTCTATTACGCCAAACATCACACGGTCCTTCATTAAGGTCAGGAGATCATTATGTGTCATAATATAGTTGGTCAATGTAGGTGATTAACCCTAGAGCTTAAAAGTGATGGAATCTACACTCGAATGATGAGCTATACTCCTGGAGACAACATCCAACTAAATCACAGACCTATGGAACCATCCCTTATATTTTTTTTCTATTTTTCGCGAACGCAGAATGCTCTTTGCAGGTGACTGCTGGAAAACTAAACAAGAACTCGCGAGGATCTATTGTTCTACATTTCACGAGAGCTAAATCAAACAGAAAATTGAATAATGTTGGCATATCTGGAGTGGAGCTACCGGCTCTTCACTTTGCAGGCTTGATAGAGTCTAAATAAAGAAACATTGCAGGTCTCTCGCTGTTCCATAGGTACCCCTATGCACAATGTTAAAACGAATTACAATTGTTTGTCCCTCTACCTCCAACCCTCCCAGTTAAGGCCCTCCACGACGTGTACATTGAGACGAACCCCTTTTTTGGATTCCTTTAGTAAGGAGCAAGTTCTACCAGAACATCTTCTCTCAAGAACTATTACTTTGTGGGTCAGAATTTGAGGAGGGTACTTTCCGGACTAATGCAATCTGTTTAAGTCAAGGGTTAATCTTTATTCTTTCCACATATCCTCATAAACTGCACCGCTTACTTCAGTAAGACTCTATCTTGATTGTTGTTAAAGTTTAAATAAGCAATCATCTTGGGACCAGGAACGAATTAATCCATTTTACATTGATCTCTATTGGAAAAATTGTTTCGGTTTACGAACATTTTGGGTTACGAACGGGCTTTAGGAACGAATTAAATTCGTAAACCAAAGTTCCACTGCATATGAAAGCGTAGTCGAGTGATTAGGAAATCAGACTTCAGACCATGAACTCCGGATGCAAATATCCATTTTGATTGTTTGCCAAGAAAATTCATATCAATCCGGGTAGAGATTGACTAGGTAGAAGTGATCATCTGAGGTGTTGGTGTGAACCCCCCCCAAAAAAAAAAACAGGTACTTCATTAACCATATGAAACGCAGGCAGATATTTTAAAACCATTTTTTAGGGGTGGGAGTATGCCATCATACACGGTTATATGCCGTCAAATACTCTATTTCCTATCTGGTATTTTAATTATTTACACTATTTACATTGTTCGGACAGTTTCCCTCGTCTTTCTTGCCACATTCACGACGTTTCGGCCGTTGTACGCCCCGGCCTTCTTCAGGTGATTGGAATTTAGAACCGAACTCTTTATTTTGTCCACTGTGGTAGACGGTTCTAGTTCCAAGTGCCATGCCTTTTCCGGATGTCTCGGTATTACTTATCTTCCTTAACTCATATGACAACAAAGATGATGATAACTGTCCGAACAGTGTAAGCGGTATTTTCCTTTAACTGAAAACTCGATTTGACAGGGAAATTTAAAAATAAATCCTCTGCTGAAGTTGCTAAGTTCTACGGTAATAACGAATCTCTAATCACATAAAGTTTCTTACATTACGTTTTAATAACTGGTCTGGTTTATTATTATTGAACGTTAAGATTCTATCCATAATACCCGGATTCAAATCTCGCCATGGTCGATATTCTTCATGATTTCAGCCTTGTCAGATGATACCATAGTGGTATCCTTAGGAAGTGCCTAAAAACCATATCTCACGGGTTGACCCTAAAAACCATATCACACGGGTTGACCCTAAAAATCATATCTCACAGGTTGACCCTAAAACCCATATCTCACGGGTTGACCCTAAAACCATATCCCACGGGTTGACCCTAAAACCCATATCTCACGGGTTGACCCTAAAAACCATATCACACGGGTTGACCCTAAAAACCATGTTACACGGGTTGACCCTAAAAACCATATCTCACGGGTTGACCCTTTTCGATAACCGTAAATGGTTGTGCTAGAAAGAAGTTACAAGTCATCGTAACCGAGTGACAGATTTACTCTGTGATTAGTGAAGAAACAGAAATGTGCTTGAGCATGTGTCTACGTCAGGGATCAGCGAATCACTACAACAGTTGATTTGTACTCGGAAACGGGCAACTGTCTGTTACATTATTATATATCTATATAACTGTTTTCTAAGATTAGTCTGGCTAAAGGACAATCTGATTGAGCGCTTAGTGAGGATGGAACTCATTACGTTAACGGATCAACCACGGTAGGAATCTTAGTTCGTATCCATAGATGTTGGCAATGTGAAAATATTAATTCATACATGTTATGTAAGATATGTGTGGATCTTTTTCAATTTATAAAATGCCGCGTCTTTATGTATGTGTGTTTTTACGAAGTTGATTTGTTTAAAGTCTTTGTTTAATTTTCTCCATTAAATTATCATCTTCGACAACCGTTTCCTAATCGCTAGGATTTTATTGTTTTATGTTTGTCATTTTTATTCCTGCTTAAGGAAAACGTGAAGGCCAGTTCTTGTCGGAAACAGTGTGTGGCCGCAGTTAGAGAGTTTTTTTTTCTTGGAAATAGCATTCACAAATATGTCAGTAACAATGCATGGATAATACTCATCAAAGGCAAGTATCTGCGTGTGAGCGCATGCGCGTGTGTGCGTGTGCGCACGCTCTGTCTTGGTTTCATGTTTTTCTTTTTTGCTTTTTTTTGTTGCCAACAGGCGTGTAATTAACTCATAATTCTCTATTTTTAAATTGTTGTTTCCTTTCTTGTGCTATTGAACATACGAATAGACGGCTACGTGTGATTTGTATTATAGTTAATGTTCTTTCTATTTTATTTTTTTTTTTAACTGCCTTCAACCTTCAATGTAACAAAATGGCGGAAGCAAAATGGCTGCTTGTCACAGGATATTAAAATTAAATCGAAACTTTTGGGAAACAACTCAGGACAAAAACAAATTGAAAGAAAACTAGAACATTTCAAGGAAACTGTTTCATAATTCCTGCTACAAAATTGCAGAAAAAAAAGTACGCAAAAATATGGCAGAAACGTTCTGTATTGATTTGGAATGAAGGATTCATATATTTTCGATTCGAGACATTTCTTTTATATTTTTATTTGCAAGAATTCAAGGGATGAACACCATTTTAACTGAAATGCAGAAAATGAAGTAAAAATTAATTAAAAAAGGAAAAGAAAAGAAAGAAAATCCGGACCAAACAAAATAAAAGAAAATGAAATCAATAAACAAGACTTATCATGAAAAACGAAAATTATGAAAATTTTTAACTTTGTCAAATATTATGGGATTAGTAAATGACTTGATAAAATAATTTAGGACCAACTTTCCTGACAGATTGAAATACTTTTGATGGCATCAGTAACTTTTTTTAATATTTCTGAGAAGTAGAAAAATATCTAACAAAGCAAGTATTTAAATAATAATAATAATAATAATAATAATAATAATAATAATCCAAAAAAAAAGTAATAACATCACACAAGCCTCAGGTCATAATGAAAAACCGAAATACACACAAATCACTGTGAAGATAAAAATGTTGGAAAGGTATGATCTTAGTCAGTCACAAGACGGTAATAAAACGAGTTCAAAATTCATGGAGCCATATAAGTCAGATACAGAATATTGCAAAACGAGAACAACTCCCAAAATTACATATAACCTTCTATAATTCAAATTGATTCTGGATGAAGAAGACCTCATATAAATCTCAATGAAGCAATTCAATAGCAGCAACAAATTAACAAAATAAATAAACTGAACATCAAAGTAAAAAAAAAGGCAGTCTCACAGACATGAAGATCCACCTTGAAAAAGAAAAATAGAAAAGAAATTGAACACCTTAGAAGTGAATTATCAGTTTAAGAACTAGAAAAGGCAGAAGTCGAAAGAAAATACAATATCAGGAATGAAAATGAAGTCCTATCAACTAAAGAAAAATAAAGCAAACAATACAACTGAAGGCTTCAAAGAATAAGAATTCTATAGACAGAACAAGATCTTTCAAACCGATGCAAAGAAATTTTACGGGAAATAGGTAAACAAAGAATTGAAGTGACAGTCCCCTAAAATGGAAGAAGTTATACAGTTCTGGGGAAAAATTTTAAAGAAACACAACGAAGAGGCAATTGGATTGCGCAAGAAAACGAATGAAAATAAACCAGAACAGACATGGGCGGGAATCACAGAAGAAGATGTTAAATGTGCACTGAAAAAGCACACAACTGGAAATCTCCAGGAATAGATAAAATTCCTAACTTCTGGCTATATTATTTAAATACAGCACACAAAAAACTCATAAAGAACTTCAAGAAATGGTTGCCGATCCAACTAAAATTTGCATGGATGAAAAAAGGAGTTACCTTTCTTCACCCAAAATAAGTGACACAAATATTCTGAAAAAACCAATTACATGTCTTCCAACAACATACAAACTGTTAACATCTATTTTAACAAAACAGACATATTTCTTCTTGGAAAGAAATGACATTTACCACTTGAACAAAAGGGGCAAACGAGGTTGCTACGGATGTAAAGACCAATTACTTATTAATAGGATGATCCTGGAAAAACTGCTTCCGTGGAAAAAAAAAAAAAATCTTAATTGCCTGGATAGATTATCGTAAAGCATTCGATAGTGTACCACATTCCTGGATCTTAAAGTCTTTAAGTATGTACAAGGTATTTATCATCAATTTTCAAACAATGTATGTCGATATGGAAAACTACACTTTACCTCAATCATAAAAATGGAATAAGTCTGGCGAAATAAACATCAATAGAGGAATATTTCAAGGTGACTTTGTCTCCTTTATTATTTTGCATATCACTTATAGCATTAACCAGCCAACTTAACAAAGACAGAATGCGGTTACAAAATAGCTCAAAAAGAAAATAAACCATCTATTTTACATGGATGACTTAAAATTGTATGCTAGGAATGACAATGAGCTGGAAACATCGGAATGAAATTCAATTTGGATAAATGTGCTAAAGCTACAGTTTTACGAGGATCGCTACAACAAACTTCCTCTATTAGTAGACCTGCTGTAACAATAAAAGATTTAGAACAAGGAGAAGCTTATAAGTACCTAGGTGTAAATGAGAGTGAAGGAATTCACCATAAGAAAATGAAAGAAATAGTGAAAGAGTACTATAGAAAATGACTGGTATTAAAACTGAATTGAATTCTCAGAACAGAATTATGGCCATTAATAACCTTGCCATCCCAGTGGTCCAATATTAAATGACATCAGACAAATGGATTCTAAAACAA
>CAHIKZ030000451.1:1297500-1330000 GCA_903632075.3 Acanthosepion pharaonis
AAAAGGACAAAAGCGATATTATTATATTATAAGCATCTAGGACAAAAATTATTATATTATAAGCGTATAGGACAAAAGCGATATTATTATATTATAAGCATCTAGGACAAAAATTATTATATTATAAGCGTATAGGACAAAAGCGATATTATTATATTATAAGCATCAAGGACAAAAAGTGATATTATAATATTATAAGCGTCTAGGACAAAAGAACAAAAAGCGATATTATTATAAGTGTCTAGGATAAAAGGACAAAAAGCGATATTATTATATTATAAGCGTCTAGGACAAAAGCGATATTATTATATTATAAGCGTCTAGAACAAAAGGACAAAAAGCGATATTATTATATTATAAGCGTCTAGGACAAAAAACAATATTATTATATTATAAGCGTCTAAAGATATTTAGAGCGACCAATAACAGGAAGTGATACAGAGCCATCACCGACCATGTCATGAACGGATTTGACACGTAAAAATAAAGAAAAATTATATTTACAATCAGAATGATACCGTTGAAATTTCTGTGACGCATGTGGAAGAAGGGATTGGAGAATTTAACACGCACAGAACATATAATCAGAGCAAATGGAAACAGTGAGTAACATACATCAAGAGTGTGCGTAAATGTATAATAGAATAGAGACCTGGAGTGATGTTAATGGAATAAAGTGGCTTAGAAATACAAAGGACAGGAATGTGTCGAGGACCATTCACATACTGAAGATACCTGGATGCATGAAAGAGCTGACGCCAAATAGAGTATGTCCTCTTTGACAATATGCATCATGTTTACTTACAAGCTAATCTAGACCCTACTCCAGGTGCCGCCTCTCCGGTGGGTAGTAGTTTCTATTCAGGTCCGCCATATTTACTGGCTGCTCATACAGGTTAAAATTGGCAATCTTCGTTGTGAATTCGAAAGGTTAGAATGGTTGTTTTCCTGCCATGAGACCGGGGTTCGAATCTCACCATGAAACTGACATCAGTTTTGGTAGATGACGGAAAACACTATCACAGATAGATCTAAAACCTTTGAGAGTAAAATTGGGAAGATGATATTTGTTTTAGCAGAAACGCACAAATCAGCGTTGATCAAGTATCTGAGTCTCAGTTGTGTTCTACATTTCATAGCCAAACAAGGATTGGGTTGTCGAAAATACAACTAAGGAAGCAAGCACTCTAGGGTATAGAATAATATGCCTACCATTCATTTTGACCTTTAGATCAACACAAAACCATCTTATTTTTGTATGATGCATAGGATTATTAACCTGATTGATATGTCAATTTTTTTCTATTTCCTATAGATGTTGACAATGTTTATCTTTCATTAAATCTCTTTTTTTCAATGGAAAAGAAAGCAAAATGTCTTCCCGACAGGCATTTTTAAACATCTAGTCTAAAAGTAGAGAATCTCTAATGTTTTAGTACTTGTATAACTTTGCCAGAACTCCAAAGTAATGATCATTTTAATTTAATCAAAACTCCGACATCTTAGATGAGTAACTCTGGATAGTTTTATTTTATTTTATTTTATTTTTTGTATCCTTTTGAAATGTTTAATAGACAGACAGGTTTGACCTAACAATTTTTCTTCAAATTTGATTTATAACTAGTAGATTTGGGGTTCCCTGTAACGCAATATTCAAATTAACACTGTCTTTTGATATATTTGCCTGATTTTTGTCTCTGATTCCCGATTTTCGAATAACATTACCCCACAAAATTCTCGATATGGTTTTAAGTAATAATCGAAATGTAAAAAAAGGTGCCAATATACCGAAAGACCTCACTAAATCCATTTTGTTAACATTACATAAGAAGCCAAGGGCAAACGAACGCGAATCCCACGAGAGAATCAATTTAGTGAGTCACAATCAATTTAATGTGCCACATAACTAAATTAATAATGCGAAACTGATGAATAGAACTAGAAGCAGAATTAGACCGGAAATAGGACAAAAGTCTTGCCTTGTCAGGAATAATGGAAGAAGAAATTTGATATTCATGATCAGAATGATATCAGAAAGAGCATTGGTATCTGTAATGATGGCAACTATTTACTCCTGTCTCGATATTAAATCTGATCAGTTCGATACGATCAAATTGGTAGATGATCTCAAAAGTCTGTTGATAACTGGCGCAAAAAAATGGTTCGTTATTTTTAACGCCTCCAAACCGAAACTGCTCTCTCTTAATTGTCTGAGAGACCCCTTTCTGCCTTCCACCAAGCATGGCTGATGCTAACCTCTAGGAGAGTGACTCGTTGTGCCTTCTCGGGCTAACGTTCTTGGCTGACTTGAAGTGGCAAGACTATATCGAATCTATTGCTAGGTCTGCAGCCAACTGACATATTTATAAGTCTACAATACGTCCATGCTTTGAATATTGCTGCCACATCTGGTTCAGTGCTCCTGCTATACATTTAGAGATCGTTGATAAATATCCAAAGGAGAAACAGCAATATTATTGGTTCTGACACCTCAGCTTTCCCATCGCCGTAAAGTTTCTTCTCTGTGCCCTTTTCTATAAGTACTTCACGTTAATTGTTCGGGTGAGCTCTTCGCTATTGTACCTAGACTTTATTAATTGAAGCGTAATACTAGATTGGAAACAAGGTCTCATTAATTTACAGTTGAATTGGCTAGATGTAACAAATATTTTATGTATTTCTAAAACAGAATCATAATATAGACCTCTATTCCGATGTCATTCTTTGTTGCAATGAATCAGTTGTTGACAAAATACCCATCAAAAGAAGTGTGCAATCTTTAAAGGCAAATGTTAGGCTCTTCTCGAGAATTTTTCACTGCAGTCAAGTTTTCTGGTAGTAAATCCCTATTTTCAATTAGAAAGAAGATGAAAGAAGATTAAAACAATTTAATCTTCATCTTCACTATAAATAACATTAATAAAATTCTTTAATTGAGATGAAAATCATTCGGGGCTGGTTGGAGTCTAGCCAAATTACAAACGTACGTTTGGGTTTAATGTGCGACTCCACCGTGAAAAATAATCCCTCTGTATTTATTATGTCTCCAATATGGATATTTTCTGTACTGACCTATCATTAATGAATATAATGCGTATTTTTAAGAGAAAAAATGCGCTGTATACGGAAAGAAATAAACTATACGTTGCGAGATTTTTTCGGAGGGCATATCATGCGCGTATCACATGATCTCTAAAGACAATTTCCCTGGATGTTTTTCATTTTGTGTTCCCACATTTCTTCCCTTGTTTCAGTTTTCGATCAAAGGAAGCGGGAAAAGATTGGTGTCGCTTTTCAGTCTCTCTTTTGATCGTCAGAATTTCTACAGTTTCTATTCATCTGACTTGTCTCGTGGGGATTGCAGAAATATGAACTTCACTTCCAGCCCTTGCCATCACCCTACTCTAGTGGTTGCATGTTCGTCATGCAAGTACTTCTGAAGCAACGCTGAAAACATTTCATTTCTCCTTTGACCTTTCCTCTTCACGGTCTCTTCCTTTCAACGTCGGAGGTTTCGCCATATTCTTTTGCTTATAATCCTTGTTTTTCCTTTTTTTTTTCTTCTCGCTTCTTTTCTTTCTTCTTTTTCTTTATTCTCCCTTTGTTTGTTTTTACGCCTTTAATGATAATTGTTTTACCTCTACCAGTCGTTTAATCTTCATTACTCCCCTACTCCTTCTTGTTTCTTCTTTTTCCTTCTTCTTTACTTCCCCCCTTTCTCTTTAACTGACCCTTTAATTTTCCCTTTTTGTTATTTCTACTTTTTTTTTTTATCTTTCTTTTTTGTTTTTGTATTTCTAAGACTTTTTCCATCATCCATTGATCTTCCCTCCTCTTTCTTAAATTCTCCTTCCTTTACCACCTCTTGTTTACTTTTACCTCTCTTTTACGTTTTCTTTACTTCTCCTACTACTCTTTCATTCAACCTTTCACCTTCCCACTTCTTTATACTATCTTTCTTACTTCGACTTCATCTTTTCCTCCTTTTATTCCTTTACTTCTCCTACTACTCTTTTACAGATCTTTTTTACCTTTCCTCTTCTTCCTTAAGTTGACTTCTCTTTTACTTTCCCTCTTTTATTTCTCTACTTCTTCCATTACTCTTTTACACATCCTTAAAACTAGACCCTTATTTTTCGCATCGCTTCCTTCTTTACTTTGATTTTTCCTCCTCCTTCCTTTACTACGACTTTTTTTTACTTCTCCTACCACTCTTTTATACATCCTTTTATTACCTTTTTAAGTTTTACGGCCACATCACGCTGAAACATTGTTTATCGTACGATTCACCGAAGTTAAACAATGTCGAGCCTGGTCAGTACCTACATGAATGACCACTTGTGAGTATCAGAGGCTGTATCATTCTATACGCTGGTAGTTTAATAGATAACGGATCAGAATTGGAAAGATCTTCAAATTTTAATTCCAATTGGATTCGTTATACTCTCTCGCGCGCAAGTATCTTTGAGAAAAGTGTGAATTCACCTCATTCTCACAGTAATGATTTGACTTCTTTTTTTTTTAAATCAGTTCGCCCCAGCAAGGGGACAAGAGGACAAAGCCACTAAGGTGCTACTGAGAGGGAAAGAGAATATAAAGATTTTAGAAGAAACCGGAAACATAACAGGAATGAAACGATAAACTTGACTTCTGTTAAAAAGACAGGAGAGGAGTGTGAACCGGGCGATAAACGAACTTATTGATATGAATAAAAGAATAATTAGTAAATAAAATTTCAGAGTTTAGACAAATAGAAATTTCAGAAGGAACCGGAAACCCTGGGCAAAATAGATAACAAGGAATAAAATTAGTAGTATTTGTAACAGTAAGTCATTATTATCTCCAAATCTAAAATTATTTTCTGGTTTTAAATCAATCTGAAAATATTTTCTGGTTGATAAACCGTAAAAAATGATCAATCAATCAACTGTATTACTTTTTTCTCCGATTTCACTCCTCCTCTCTTTCTAATCTTCTTTGAACTCTTTACTTCACCTTCTACTCTCTAACTCATCTCTTAAGCTTCTCGCTTCTTTTTACTTCTCATTTCGTACTCTGCCTTCTCCTCCTTTACTTTTCTTCTTTACTTCTACCGCTACTCTTTTACACATTCTTTAATCTTTATCCCTCCTTCTTCTTTACTGATCTTTTTTTCATTTCCTTCTCCGACACCTCTTTTACTTCCTCCTTCTTTTTTACTTCACATCATTTACCCAGCTTTCTCCTTCGCTCCTCCCCATCTTCTTTCAGTTCTTTAATTGCTACTACTACTACTACTCCTTTACATATCCTCTGATCTCCCTATTTCTCCTTTACTCCGCCTCTTTACTTACTCCATCAACTCAAGAATTCCCTTTTCCCTTCCATTTTACTCCTCCTCCTCTTTCATTCATTCATCTATTCATTTAATTTGAATTTAACTTTCTATATTCATCTTTAAGGCTACGGTGAAACACTGCTTCTCGTACGGTCACCGAAGTTAAGCAACGTCGGGCCTGGTCAGTAGCTTGATGGGTGGCAGCTTAGAAATACCAAGTGCTATAATCCTGGATGTACGGGTGGTGTGATAGATAACAGCTCGGATTTAGAAATCGTGGAGACAAATTGCAATTTCAGTCTGGTTCGTTATATTCACTTACAGGTAAATGATCTTGTGAAAGGTTTGAATCTACCGCTTCTCCCCCAGCTATGGGTTAATTAGTAGGACTTGCATCGGTAAATGATTATTATCTTCCAAAAGATTTCAGCGTAAAAATACTCTCTGGCTTTAAATGGCCTACAAAAGGTTGATAAACCGTAAAAAAGAAATCAATCACTATTTCTTCAAATTTCTTTCTTCGTTACTTATCTTCTACTAGCAGTAGAGCCCGGCGTTGCCCGGGGATGAAACAGTAAGAGATAGATCAAGTATCGACCATCATAAAGACTGAAAAATAAAATTTACAAAGATTATTGTTTAAGGTTGACGTACACGCATGCCTTAATTGGTTTTGTTTTTTGTTTTTTTGGGGTTTTTTTACGAATTGGTCAAACCCAAACTCAAACAAAAACATTGTTTTCAATCGTTAGGAGTCTATAGATTGAATAGAATTTTATTATAAACAATTGTCTTGTAAATGGAATTTTTAAAGCATTCTGAATGTAAAAATAAAGAAAAAAGTGTACAAGACAATAAGAAACATTACCTGCCAAAAAAAAAGAAGTGAAGTTTTGTTGAAATCGGTTGAAAAATGTAGGAAATCCGATCCCATATATAAACGAACACACACACACACACACAACCTGGGTTTATAATAAGTATACCTCAAGATGAGTTGTCCCCCTTTCATTCTGGCGACAGAATCGTGTTTTATCGTGTTTTCAAATTGATTTCATGCAAAAACAATTGTGTTTTTTCAATTTTTGGTGCTGTCAGAACAACCGCAAGGTAATTTTACGTTGTCCTGTGAAGTTTTGTTGAAATCGGTTGAAAAATGTAGGAAATCCGAACCAATATATAAACGTACAGACACACACACACACACACACACACACACACAATCTGCGTTTTATAATAAGTAAGATTATCATTTCTCGTTCTCTCACACTATTTCCTTTACCTCTCCTACTATACGTTTACTCCTTTTACTTATTTTTCTCTCTTTCTTTCTCTTTACTCGCTCATCTCCTTACTCTTTAGGTTTGGTTCTTTGGAGCCATTCAAAAGGCTACATTAATGACGTACACATTATTATTATTATTATTATTATTATTATTTATTTATTTATGTTTTATTTCCTTTGATTTCTAGTGTTTACATATTTCTTTTCTGGTCCCGCACAGTGAACTAAGGTAAGAAATGGCATTACATTTTCCACTGACCAATAAAAAAAAAAAAAAAAAAAACATTTTACATAGATAAAGTTCTTCATTAGGTATGGGCTGTACCAATGAGAACAGTTTTTTTTGTATTTCTTTAAGGCATGGGCTTCCAGGAATCCCTTCAATGAGTCTACTGGAATCTTTTCCAACCAATCAAAGGGCTCCAAATACAACAGGGATTATGGATATTCTTATATGCCACATTTTTGAGATTTCGATTTATTATTATTATTATTATTATTATTATTATTATTATTATTATTATTATTATTATTTTGTGTATCATATGTTACCTGCTTTGAAACCTTTAGAGCCAGGTCCAAACTATCATCCTTAGGACCTATATGAGAATTGTCATTTCTTTGATAGCACTTTTCTTAGTATATGGGATGATCTTCTGGGCAACTAGTATGTTGATGTTCCCTGTGACTCTGTTAGTAAAACTGTTCATACCTTTTCTCACGTAACCAAAAGTTCCGATTGCTATTAGTACACTCTTAGTCTTCATTCCTTTGCCTCTCCTACGATACTTTTACTCCTTTTTTATTTTTCCGTTTTCTTTCTCCTTACCCGCCCACCTCCTTACTCTTTAGGCTTCGTTCTTCTCTTTTTCCTCTTCCTAACCTAATGCTTCTCCTTCCTATTTTGCAACATCTTTTTATTTCGTTTTGCTGAATGTTGTAGTTAACTTCATCTTCCGCAGACAGCTCTGAAATTTTTTCCCATTCCTGATAACATTTATTCCTTTTATTTTTTTTTTTTTAATTCTTTATATTTTTAACACAATGACAGCTCCCATGACAGTTGACAGTTTTTATTATGATGCTGACTACGAGTTATCTCGTGTTTCGCATTGTCTGATGTATTTTCATTTGCGGGCGCCAACAATGATTTTTATTCGTAGTGATATTTTAGTGTGAAAAAATGTTTACAATTCAACTGAACTCATAACATTTTTTATTGTTTAAAAGTTGGCGGACTAATAGAGTTGGCGTTTGAAGTATGATTTTGTAATTGACCTCTGGCAGTCAACGGGTTAAGGTTCAGATTAATATCACGATTCTGTTTTGATTCTCATTAAAAATTAGTTTCATTAGCGTTACTCTTATTTTAGCAATTTTCACACCACTGCATTTCGCTGGGGACCAAGTTCTGCAAATCTTCCTCTCTCGATCTAGTAATCTTGCTATTTCAAGAGGAATTTGACCTGAATAAATTTAATTCTGAATGGGTTTCCATTTCTTCAGTTGTTTGCAAATATTTCTGGAGCTGTTCAAAAGGCTAAAATAATGACGTATACATTATTATTATTATTATTATTATTATTATTATTATTATTATTATTATTATTATTATTATTTCCCTTGATTTCTATTGTATATATATTACCTTCCGGGTCCTAAACTGATACCTAAGGTCATAAATGGCTTCCTGACAGCTTGTAATGATCATTTATTAAAAAAGAAACTAAGATCACAAACAAGTTACTTACATGATTATTATTATTATTATTATTATTATTATTATTATTATTATTATTATTATTGTATTTTATGTATCCTGCTTTGTATCCTGTAGAACCAGCTCCAAACTATGGCCCTTAGGCTCTATAGGAGAATTGTCATTTCATTGATAGCACTTTTCTTAGTATGTGGGTTGTTCCTAGTAGGACGGTTTTCTGGGTAACTTGTACGTTAATGTTACCTGGGAAACTGTTAGTAAAATTATCCATTTCTTTACTTACATTTCCCAGTGCTCCGTTTACTATTGGTACAGTCTTAGTCCTCATTCCCCACACCCTGTTAATCACGTTTTTGTGTTTATTGTGTTGTATTTGAACAATTTCTTCTTCTTCTAGAATAATAATAATAATAATAATAATAATAAGAAGAAGAAGAAGACTTCTTCTTCTTCTTCTTCTTCTTATTATTATTATTATTATTATTATTATTATTATTATTTTCTTTGATTTCTGGCGTTTACACATTTCTTTCCGGGTCCCGCCCATAGACCTAAGGTTAGAAATGGCATCATGACACTTTCCACTGACAAAAAAAAAAAAAAAAAAATTACAAAGATAAAGCCCTTCGTAAAGTGTGGGCTGTACTTGTCTGAACAATTTTTTGTATCCTTTCGATTAGTCTACTGCAATCTCCTTAGATATTTTCCGATTTCTTTTTGAATTTTTTTACGATTCCAATGTAATAAATTTCCATGGGGTTTTAAATTATAACTTTTATTTATATTATATATATATATATATATATATATATATATATATATATATATATATATATATATATATATATATTCGTTGTTATATAATCCAAGTGAATCCTATTAATACAATATAAAATATTAAATATTAATATATATTCACAGATAGAGCTCAATGTTTTAATTAAACAGAGCAACAAATTTCACACAATAGGAGTTAAGATCATCACCTATATGTAATCTTAATTCCTATTGTATGATATATATATATATATATATATATATATATATATATCATTGTCAATTGTAACGACACAAAGAATAATGATCTTCTCTTAAATTATTATTGTTATAATTATTTCCTTTGCTTTCTCATGTATAAACATTTCCTTTCTTCAATGAATCTATGAAAACATTCAACCACAACTGATGTCTTTCCGATCACATTTCTGAAATTTCTACGCCAAGATTCTTGTATTTTCATAGATTTTTTAAAAATCTTCAGAAGTACTTGTCTGCAGGAACAGCCATCTGAATAAGAAAATTATTATTATTATTATTATTATTATTATTATTATTATTTCCTTGGATTTCTGTTTTATACATATCGCATTCCGGGTCCCAACCAGAGATCTAAGGTCAGAAATGATTTCATGACATTTTGCACTGATCATTTATAACAAAAGAAATATTGTTATTTTTATTATTATATATGCCGTGTAGTTTTAGGGCGTGGGGGGGTCATCGCTCTGCACAACATCCTACCTTTTGTAGGTCTTAGGAGCATTTGTGTTTTTCACATTCCTACCACCCCAATCCTTCATTTTACCCATTAACGCAAGCTCGTCAAGTAGGTGGCTCCCTTCTACTTCTCGCCTATACGTTCATGTGAGCATCAAATTCTCGAAGCTCTCTTTTCTCATTATATGTCCCAAACATTTCAACTGTTTCTAGCTGATCCAGAATAAAAAATCTCCTTTTTTCTTTCCATTTGCATTAAAAATTCCTTGTTACTCAAATAATCTGGCATTCAATTCTCAGCATCCTTCTGTAAAACCAAATCCCTGTTACATTTCCAGCATTCACTGCCATATAAGATGAATGATATAACATAACTTTTTAACACCATTTTCTTTGTTCCTGACGAAATTTTCCAGTTTCTTAATTCTTTGCTTAGCTTTTGGAAGGCATCTTTTGCTATTGCAATTCGCGTTTAGATTTCGGCTTCACATTTTCTGTCCTCCGGGAAAACACTTCCAAGAAATTTAAATATCTTTACTTATGGCGTCCTCGTCAGAAATAGCGGTATTATTTGCATTTGGATGGGAAATTCTCTTTGAAATATCTTACGCTTTGGTGTCTATAAAAATGTTGATTATCGACCCACTGCTTAGAACCAGTGGCGTATCTGTGAGCTGTTCCACATTTGTTCTTCTTACAGGTGTCATTTCCATTAAGAATATTGGTGTTCATGGCTCTTCCCAATTTCCTGTATTGTGCAGTTCTTAATTTTTATCTTTTTGTTATGTCTCCTAGAGCTTGCGCTGCAATCAATTTATTCAAACTCGCGAGATAGGTTAAGCGTTAGATCCCTCTGTCCATCTTGCTTTTTGTTATTGTCCAAGTTCCTTGTACCACGGTGATGGTCCAAGGTTAGAACCAATGAAAGAATAACACGAACACAGGTATGGAATACAAAGATATATTACAACAGAAATATAATACAAAGAAGTAGAAGTATTAGTAATGACTATCAGATTTGGTTAGAGTGAACTATGTCTCGACAAGTATCACTATTCCAATGTCCTTACAATATACTCTCAAATATCTCTCCTCGTCTTACAATATAGTGATTTTCCAAGCGTAGCTTAGTTATGGCACAAGGCCAAAAGTATGGGACACACAGTGAGGATTGAACTCACTACTCAGGCCTAATTGTTCTAGCGAGACCTTGTCTTACAATATATCCTCATACCTCTTGAGAGGCGCAGTATTTATAATGTCAGGAATAGTCCATTTTTATTATGGGTAAGTTCCCATAACACCTTCAATATGTCTTGTTAGTATGAAATTTTCCAAGCTCTCTCACCATTATGTGCCCTATAAAGTTCAATCGTCTCTTTCTGGTGTTAAATAACAAAAACTTTTGTAGCCAATATCTCTACAACATTGTCGGTCGATGGTATTGTCAGCGTCCTTCTGCAGAGTCACATTTCTGTTGCTTCAAGCTTCTTCTTCATCTGCGAGGAAATTATACAGCATTCACTGCCGTATAGAAGGACTTATATTTTGGTTCTCTATGATTTTCTTTGAAACTAACGATGATTTTTTTCTGTTTCTGAATACTTAGCTTCACTTAGTATTTGAAAATCATTTATACGTAATGAAGATATCCTTTGCCTGGTTACTTTAAGCAAGAACATCCAAATCGTGTCAGTATTCACTCGTTTATTCCCTTGTTTGATTTTATAATGATAAGCGAGTTGTCACTGAATGTGTAATGGATGGGTTCAAAATCAGGTTTAAACTTTTGCGTTCACTTTCGAAATAATGCCATTGGAAGTGCTAGAAATGTTTAATCATTAGTCCAGATTTATATACCTTTAATTTTCAGGTCTTGGGTGACTATGACTTTAAACAACCCCCACTTTTTTAGTGATCTACGTAACTTATGACTCTTTACCTCACATAGTCATTGTTATAAAACCATTTACACCGTTCCATCTTCTGTTGGCTTCAGTATGTCTTATGAATATTGAATTTCAAACGCCATCTTTTCTATTATCCTTCCAGTTAAGTGTTAAATAGCAGCGTAGACGGATTCCTGAACTTGAGTGAAAGGCGGTTTAGTAAATAGATATGTCTGATTAAAATCCGAAGAGCGATTTTCCCATGATGTCATGCTAATTCACAGATAATAAAAAAAAAAAGAATCCTATAAGTTTATGTTTAAATTTCTACAATGAGGTTTTATTATTATAGATGAAACACTGACAGTGGTTGGAAACTGACTGAAATCCGACTCTTGCCTTGGAGAACGATATTGTGACCAAGTAAATGGTTAAGCAATAACAAAAACAGGTTTGCAGATATATCGTATATTAAACAGTAAGTACACCAGAAGAGTATTACACGACTAGTGAGAGTGTCTCGAATGAACTAGCACTCAATCAATTCATAGTTCCCCGTAGTCTTTTGTTCTACTAAACTTATAGTAGGCAGAAGAGTCTAACATAGACTCTTAGGAGGGAGGACACCGCAAAAAAATATTATCAAAGTCAGAGTCGCCTAATAGTAAAATGACTTTGTATTTAAAAGAAGACATTCTTCGTGAGAGAAAATACAGAGAGAGAAGTGTAAACACACAGAGAATTGTCTTACTGTAAACAATCTTAATTTGTTATATAGAATATTTTGCACGCTGCTATTTGACAGCAGTTGTACTAAATTATTTTCATTGGAGAGCATCAACAACAAAGTGTCGCAGTTCTCCAACAGTCATTTTAATGCTTGAAACTTTTGTTTACGGTTCAAAATTTAATATTGGCGTACAGCACAGGCATATTGAAAATATCTAGTCAAAACAAGAGAAAATAAAAGACTGACATAAAATACGAAAGAAGAAAAAACGACTGGCAAAGTCCCAATATTTTTTTTTCTTATTTCGTACTAACTGCAAGTCGTTTTTATACTCTTGTTTTAGCTACAAAATATGCCTGTGTAATACGCCATTGTCAAAAATGTGTTACATGCCGTTATTTCAATATTCATGGAATTTTAGAAATGCTGTTATTTCTTGGGGTTAAAAATATTCAGAAATAGTGGTGCCGTTGACCTTGAGGTGTCAGTATCTTGAATAACTTTTTTGAAAAGTAATCTTATTCTTTGTTCATATATATATATATATATATATATATATATATATATATGTGTGTGTGTGTGTGTGTGTAATGGCTGTAATATATATGTACATATATATATATATATATATATATATATATATATATATATATATATATATTAAACCCATATATATATATATATATATATATATATATATATATATATATATATATATATATATATATATATATATATATATATATATATATATTAAACCCTGTACATATATGTATATATATATATATATATATATATATATATATATATATATATATATGTTTCAATAAATAATATAGACAAGTGTTGTCTATTTATTTTATGTAAATTCTTTTCATATTGTTTGATAAGTTTAATAACATTATTATTAAACGAAGAAAGAAAATTTAGAAAGAAATTAAGCAATACACGGACAAAACAGTGATGTTAGTCTGTTTATACCAACGGCTTCCCATACTTAATATTTCTCGTTTTCACTCTCGCGTGGTCATGTGTGACGTCATGAGTTGCGGTAGGATTTTCGATTCCAGCGTCTTATATGCAGGAGTTTGTTGTTGCTTGGAATTCTTCCATTTAAACTGAAACAAACTATCATCACTGTTTTGACCATGTATTGTTTAATATATTGTAATGTAATTGTCATCTTTGATAATTGCTTATGTAAGCCGAAAGCTTGGAGAGGATTAAAAAATATGGATCAATATTGTGATTTTCTTTCTTTTAATGATAATGTTATTAAGCTTACCAGACGATATGAAAAGAATTTACATAAAATAAATAGACAACACTTGTCGATATTATTTAACGAAACATGCATCAATGAAAAAATGCTGCCTAAATACACACACAATATATATATATATATATATATATATATATATATATATATATATATATATGAAACACTCAACTAATTAAGTTTCTTTTTTCAAGGTGTTCAGATAAGACATTTAGCCATGGTGACTCTATTTGTCGTAATAATCACTGAAAACCCTTTGAGCTATTCAGCTAGAAAGAGAACAGGTTAAAAGTCGAAAGAAAAGTGAAAATGAAAACGTACGTGAAATATATATTGGCACTCGAGGACAGAAATTTAGAAAGCTAGAGAGCCCGAAGTTCATCTTGAATAACTTGGAAAACAATCCTGGAATAATATATATATATATGAACTTTATTTCATTTGTTTCATAAGCTTCCGATCCTTAGCAATTAGGAATTAATGATGAACTTGACATTTTTGTTTATCATCGATTTCATCAGTATTTTTCTGTTAAGATGAAGCGTAATTATACAATTTTATTGCTCAAATTTTAGTCTAGTAGTTTAATAAAAACCTCGGAGAATTCCAGTAAGATATCTTTAATCATTTATAAGGTAGAACAGTTCAAATCTTCATTTAACAATTGGACATTTTTTACTGTTACACAATTTAGACAATTTTGCTGTTACAACGGGTGTATATATATATATATATATATATATATATATATATATATATATATATACCAGAAAATTGTGAGACAAATAAGTCAAAACTGTAATTTTGTTTTGTGTGACGCACTCCATCCTTAAGGACGTCCTCGATTAAAGGAAGATACCGTCGTCGTAAAATAAATTAGCCCACATCAATCTACCTAAAACACGCGAGTGCGCACACACACGCACATAAACACACACACACACATATATATATATATATATATATATATGTGTGTGTGTGTTCAGGCGAAAGATACTATTAGATATCGTTAATGTCTAATCTCACGTTTTACATGAATGTGTATGTGTGTGTGCGTATGACAAGTTATTACAAGTTCAGTAATGACTATCCACGAGTTTCCGAGCGAGTTTCCCCTGAAAGGCATCGCAGTTATCCCTGTTGATGAGGCTTGTTCAGGAATATGTGCCTGTTCAAATTCTACAGTCCCTACATGTGGCTTATACTGCATCTATGCTTGGTGGACCTTACAGTTTCTGGGTGATAGTGACTCATCTGATGTGATCATCATTTTAAACAAGGCCAATACGCTCAATGCTATAATGGCAGTGCTTGGAAAATAATTCTCCCATCTATTTCCCCCATTATGAGCATTCTTATATCCATAACAGGCGGAACGGAATGGATGAAAAGAAAAGGAATTATTAATCGTGCTTTGTCCTCATATTATTATTTTTTTTCATATAGTAAATTATATATATATATATTATATATATATATATATATATATATATATATATATATATATATATATATATATATATATATATATATATATATATATATATATATATTCCCATATCCTGAGAAAAAAATATAACATATATCTGCACAGCACATAGAGTGAAAGGAGCACAAAAAGATATGGTCTTACATATAATATGGAGATTCTTCTGTGTTTCTGGAGAAGTCATTTTTAGGATTCCAGATTCAAACGGGCCGGAGATATATACCATGTCCCAAGCGAGTGATTTATCACGACCAAAGAGAGATAATCGCCGTTTGTATCCTTACATTTCTACTAAGACGCTACTGGGAGTAAACGAGAATAAGAAGACTTTAGAAGGAACAGGAAACCCAATTTTAAATGTCTACACCTGTGTAAAAGACCGGGGAGGAACGTGAACCGGGCATTCGGCAAACCTACCTACTCCTGTTGAGGAGATGCAAACTAATGTGTTTAAATAAAATTTCAGAGGCCAGAAGGAGAAGTTAGAAATATAGGGTTGAAGAGGACATTTGAAGGAAAAGGAAACTCAATCTTAAAGAGGAAACAAGATATACACCTATAACACCGTTCAATAGACCGGAGGAGTTTAAACCGGGCGATGGATTAACCTATCAAATCCTATCGAGGATAAAAGAAAAAGAAAAACAGATAAATATGTAGTTAATACCATGGCAGCGATCAGGCGGTGACGTTAAAATTATAGAGTTGAAGTAGACTGTAGAAGTGACTGAAACCGAAACCTAAATAAAAAAAATAACAAGGGGTAAGTCTCTACTCCTGTTTAGGAGACTGAATAGAGTTTGAACCGGGCGATTGGCGAACTTCACTGAATGAATGAAAAAATATTTCTACTTTTTATTTCTTTCTTTGTACGCTTACACAATGAGATTGTTGAAAGAGAGATGAAGTGTGCATGTTATCAGGCATGGTGGAGTAATGGTTTACGGCTCGGATTGAGGAATCAGAGAACCGAGTTCGAATTCACTTACGTGCTAATACCCTTTGGAAAGGTATGAATCCTCTTCTTCTCCCCCCAGCTATGGATAAATAGCAGGACAGACCGGATTCAGTAGCCATGGATGACAAATGATCTACAGCAGAAAGAAATGACAACCTACTGCGGAAAAAAAAATCTGCTTCTTCAGTCATGTATCGAAAGATACATGATCGCCTAAGTGTGTGTCACGCATGGCACATAACTGACTGAATGTGCATATTTTGAGGACGAGTAGGATACATCAGTTGATCCTGGACTTGAAGAGACCAAGATTATAGTGATCGGGGAAGTATCCACAATGTAACACTTCTTGAAAAGCTATCTAAGAGCTTATTTGTTACCAAAGGAAAACAACAGGAATGCGATGATTTCCCACCGTCAACATGGATTTCCCGGTCTTAGCTGTGAAGGTCTGAACTGGTGGAACTAAGGAACCTTTACTCGTCCGAACATTTGCCTTATAAATAGTGATAGAGTAGAGAGATGCAACTTTTTGTCTCTGGGATTAAGGTTGCAGTGTGGATAATATTTCATCACTCACAAGGCTGCATAATCGCTTTTGAACTCTGTCAAGGCTAGAGAGTGCGGACTGGGCAGCACTAAGACAAATATGGTAGCTATACTCGATTCTTGGTCTGAGCTGATTGTTATAAACATAGAGCATAGTAGAAAGAGTTATTTGTATTCTGGAGCGATACAAGGAACCGACAATTCTTTGAGCATTTTTTTTTCTGAGATGGCACACATACAAGCGTTCCATCTGCGGTCGGCAGTCAGCTTTGAACCTAGTAGGCGTTTCCTTCCATCTTAAACTGCAGAGAAACACCTATATTGTTTACCTTATTACTGTTTTGTTTTTGTTGTTGTTGTTGTTTTTTAGCTATTCCTTGCCTCGTAGGTCTTTACGGATCCAACTAAAATCTCTTACTTAGAGCTACTTTTTATGGCTGTTTGGTTTTATTATCTTTGGTAACATTTCATTTTGTTTCTATTATTTTTTTTTCTTTTTGTAGTTTTCTTCTCTTGTTATTGTTATCTCTTTCGTTCAACAAGATTTTACAGTCTGGAATATTCTTTAGAAATCAGCCCAAAACCCTTACCCGACAAACAACTGGCAAAAGCGAACTCCATTTTGAGATCGGCGAGAGACCAGCCATTACAGCAACGTTCTCCGCGCTTATCTTTCCTTTTGCCGATGGAAATATGCATTGAATTACAGGAGAAGAAACATCATTTAGTGCAATACAGGCGGAATTTTACTTACTAGTTGTAATTGAGTAGTCACTATCTAGGTAAATGTATATTCACCGGAGAGGAAAAGATGAAAGAAGGAAGATATAGAACGACAGACAGAGAGTCATACGCTGTTTAAAATGGCGTAAACATACCAATCTTATATCTAACTTCAGCAAACGGATTATATGTTACGTCACTATCACACGTATATGATCAGAGACATAAGTAAGCTTTAATTTTCAAACAAAGAATCGCATATATGAATATAAATATATATAAATATACAAATATATATGCGTGGTGGGTGGGAGGACGTCTGCTTGTCTGAGTGTGTGGCATGGATAGATAAGAAGATAAATATGAAGTGAAGTTAGAAAAATATTTTGTGGATGTTTTAGTATTATAGGAAAAAGTGAGTATTCATTCATTTTTTTATATATATATATATATATATATATATATATATATATATATATATATATATATGTCTCTGTGTGTTCGTGTGTGTGTGTGTATTTAGGCAGCAATCCTTCTTTCATGTATTTAGCCATTTTCAAAGGATTAAATATTTTTACTGTTATATATATATATATATATATTATATATATATATATATATATATATATATATATAGAGAGAGAGAGAGAGAAAGAGAGAGATGTGTGTGTGTGTGTGTGTGTGTGTATTTAGGCAGCAATCCTTCTTTCATGTATTTAGCCATTTTCAAGGATGAAATATCTTAACTGTTAAATAAGAAATAGTTTGTTGCATGCACGTATTTATGTTTTCATTTTTCAAAACACGGTCAAAATATTGTCTCCATGTTCAAAGTTAATATTATGGAGTTTTGTTTAAGTTTTGTTTTTATAAATAAGGATTGCGTCATTTTTAGCCTTTTTTTTTTTTTTGTAAGTAGATGATGCTATTATATTTGTGTTGTGAACATGTAACGAATAGTGTCCGGTAGGTCTCCATGAATATTTAAATGAGATGGAATTGATCTATTGTCAGAAAGGTGTAGAGCGAGTCTGCGTGTCAAACATGTTGTAGTGTGGCCTATATAATTATTTACGAATTTTGATTGATCAAGAATACAATTCCTTAATAGGCATTTAAATTCGTAAATAATATTTGACCTATTTAATTTTGTTCTAGGAGGTGAATTATTATTTTTAACCGCGCGCACACACACACACACACACACACACACACACACACACACACACATATATATATATATATATATATATATATATATATATATATATATATATATAGAGCTATTCGAGGGTACCCGTTTATTATGGCGACTAGCTAATCCCTATTGCAGCCGCTCCCTCAGGAACAGAGTCCATCTTTGGTTTATACTGCACCTATGCTGAGCAGACCTTAGTTACAGTTTCTGGGAGCGAGCGTGTTTACTGGGAGAGAGCATGTGATCAACAATTTGAATTAGGCCATCACGCTCATGCCCTTAGCCACAATGACTTGTGGCTTTGTGCTAACCCAGCTATCGACGATCCTCAAGAGTTCCGTCTACCCAATTTTCCTCCGAAGGCGTTGGTCAACGGGTGGTATGGTTTTCAGGCACCTTCCAAAGATGCTACACGCTAGGATCGACCTCGATCTATTCCGATAACATCAAAAAGTCTCCTTACTGAAAAATCGACCATGGTGAGACTCGAACCCGAAAATAGTCAGAAAGACAACGTTCTAACCACTCGGTCAATAGAGGAGAGAGAGAGAGAGAGAGAGAGAGAGAGAGAGAGGGGGGTATAGTGTCAGGTAAAGTAGATATTAGAGACAGTATACGCGTGTGCTGGCATGCATACGCAACTAAGCAAATAAACAATTACTAAATTAACGATTTTACGAACATCGTCGAGCGTTCAAATTTAAAATTTTAAGCGTACTTCAAATTGCCTTCTTTTTTTTCTCTCTTTTTTCTATTATTGACTCATACCTGAACCTCATTTCCTGCACTTAAACCCCAGTATTTCTTTAGTACTATTTTTGTGCTATTTTAATTTTGAACTATGAATCAGCGTCCATCCCATGGGGGCATCTGTATATTAAAAAAAAAAAAAAGAAAAAAAAAAGAAGCTATATCTGATGCCCGTTGATTTGGATAACCAACAAAATCGAGTCACACATCAAACGTAGGTATATGTGTATTTATTAACACACACACACACACACACACACACACACACACATATATATATATATATATATCGTCGTCGACTCTCCCGTCGAGATTCGACGTATGAGGGTCAAGCAGATCAGTTCCCAGGAAACCGACAGCCCGACACCGGCACATGAGATTTGATTCTAGTGGTGATGGTTTCGTGCAGGACCAACCACTCATTTTGAAGGGACGAATACAGAGACCTCGTGCACGAAGTGCCACAAGGTCCGCTAACGACTCTCCGCAGTAGGCACGGTGGAGTAATGGATATCGGCTTGGATTGAGGAATCGCAGAGCCGAGTTCGAATTCCAGTCGAATCCATTACATTCACTTACGTGCTAATACCCTTGGGAAAGGTGTAAATCCTCTTCTTCTCCCTCCAGCTATGGGTAAATAGCAGGACAGACTGGATGGCAGCTGGTCTAGGAGAAGGACAACTCTGAATATATATATGTGTGTGTGTGAATTTAAGAGAAGGGGAAAGCTGCAAACGTGTTTGGTTATAATGTAGATTTTTTTAAAAGATATATTATACTTAATTTCCATATTTTTTTCTATACGTGTTTCCGGTCTCGTGATCGAAATAAGTGGTTATTTTCATATATTATTAAATGTAATTAATTTTCCTTATGTTTTCAGCTGTTTAATTATTGACTTTTGTCTGTACTAGTAATCGAAATTTTTCTGGGAATTGTGGACAAAATATTCTAATAAAACAATTAGGATTGGTCAAAGAAGCACATACACGAGCCCTACACAACATAGGAAGTGTGTGTATATATATATATATATATATATATATATATATATATATATATATATATATATATATATATATAGATAGATAGATAGATAGATAGATAGATAGATAGATGAAACAATATATAAGTAAGGAGAAGGAAAATATATATACATAGTATCAAGAACACAGACAATACATAAAAATGGAGATAGGTTTAAGATGATGCATGAATCATAAAAAGATGAGAACAAAGACCTCCTTCCTTCGCCCTTTCTCTCTAATATATATATATATATATATATATATATATACATATATGGTCTGAAATGTTCATGAAGAACTGGTAGTAAAGCTATAAAATCTTGCTTGGATCAATTATTAATCTTCTTATTGATAACTACACTGTTTATTTCGATGTAAACTGTCAATAATTTTTTAAGGTTATCTGGTGTCTTACTCATGTCGTCTAAGACCTCTTCTAATTGTATTCACAGTGTCTCTTCAGGACGTGGTCTTCATAACTCTGCAGGACTTCCTATTCCATTGGTAGTAAAAAAAAAAAGTAACGTTTGTCTTTTGCCATACCCTATTCCGCTATCCATTTATAGAAGCTCCCTCTCTCGGTGGACCGCTTCTTTTACCTTCCTCATTTGGCTTCGGCATATATTGTCAAATTGTCCAGAACTTTCTACCTCACTATACTTTCCCAGATGTTGCCACTGTCTCTTTCTAATTTTGAGTATTAATGTCCTTTTGTTCTGTTTTTAACTCATTTTACATTTAATGTCGATATTTTATATTTTAATTGTGAAGTTTTGTTTTCTTTTATGCTTGACGTATTATATCTTGTTTTATATTCATATACATTCTTTAGAAATAAATCGGCAACATAAAGAAATTTGGCCGTAAGAAAATTGTTTTGTTACTTTATATATGAATATGTTTCTTTCCCCATCATAGTTTTTCTTCATTGTTTCTTTCTTGAGATATCATAAGAGTAATAATTGGTGGCTTCCACTGAACAGAAAGTGACAGAAAGTCTCTTTCATTGGTTTTCCTTAAACATTTTCTTTTATCCAACTTTCTTTTGTTAGAATATTTTCAAGAAACAAAGACCAAAATAACTTGTGTACAGTGCCATAGTTATGTCTGTGAAGATAGGGATGCCATTGAGAATCGTATAATAAGAAAATGCAGAAAGTTACCCCGAAGAGGGTGAAAAATAATTGATAAGGGCTAGGGTTGAAATGCAGATCGATTAGGATGTGTGCAGTACGACTGGAAACTCGTGTTTCACAAACCTGAATCTGTATATTTTTAAAATCATTTTACCACAAGCAAGGCAATAAAGACACTAAGACGCAAGGGGTTGATGAGTTTTAGAGATTATTAGAAAAAATATAATATTAAGTAGCGAGGAAAATAAAAGAACACGAATTAAGAAGACAAAAAGTAACAAATTGATCATGCATTTAAATTTTTGAAGATCAAAGTTGAGAAATAAGAATCCGGAAGAGAGTGCAAGAAGAAAAATGTTTTACTTAAGAAATTTCGGCTGCATGTAGCCATTTCAACTGTAAAATGATGAGACCTTGCCGCCAATCTAGTACTGCACTTAAATCCATAAAGTTTAGGTAGCAAAGTGGAAAGTTCATCAGAACAATTACCAGAAAAGTACTTATAGCAGAAGGAAGCTATGTTACGGTGGTGGGATATTAACGGAAGTGGGGATGTCAGAGGTCAAGAGCAGTTATATTGCAGATTCTTCATTGGATTCTATCTAGAATATCTAAACATATAGCAGAAACACCAGACCAGATATGAAAGCAATGTTGAAAGAAAGGAGGAATGGTAAACCTATAAATATGTAAAATAGATTCTGACAAGAACAATTGTCTAGCATGACAGAGGTAACCAACTTCCCTAGGCACAGACTTAGAAATTGTATTATTAAAATTATTAACAAATTATTTAATTAACAAAATTTATAGATCACTTTACAATAATAATAATAATAATAAGTGATAAATATCCAGAAACGATTGATCATCTTGTATCAGGTTGCACGATATTGGCACCCACTGAATATAAAACCCGGCATGACAGAGTAGGCCAATATCTGCACTGTAAAATCTGCAACTTCTACGGGAAGGAAACTGAAAGAAAATGGTATGAACACCACCCAGATCCGGTTACGGAGATAGGACCTGTTAGAATTCTATGGGACTACACAATACACACTGACAGAACAATCAAAGCCAACCGCCCAGATATTGTTATTAAAGACCACAAACAAAAACGGTGCCTCCTTATTGATATGGCAGTCCCTGCTAACTGCAATGTATCTTTGAAGATATTCAAAAAGTTGTCAAAATACAAGGACCTTGAAATAGAAATCTCGAAAATGTGGCATATGGGAACATCAACAATCCCTGTTGTAGTTGGAGCCCTAGGATTGGTTGGAAAAGATTGCAATAGTGTAATTGAAGGGATTCCTGGAAGTACATGCCTCAAGGAGATACAAAAAATTGTTCTGACAAGTACAGCCCACACTTTACCAAGGGCTTTATCTATGTAATTTTTTTTTTGTCAGTGGAAAGTCTCATGATGCCATTTCTAACCTTCGGTCCCTGGGCGGGACCCGGAAATAAATGTGTAAACGCCAGAAATCAAAGAAAATAAAAATAATAATAATAGGCGATATAGACAGAACAAGTACACATCATGGATTTACATTGCAGGAAGGTTTTATTATTCTATAAATTATCAAATAAAAACTGGCTAAATTGCAGAATATGTGACAAATATACAGAAACAATTGACCACCTTATATCAGGTTGTACAGCATTAATATATATATAACATTCGATCTGAAAACATTAGCCAATATCTTCACTGGAAAATCTTTTATGGGAAGAAAACTGCAAGTAATTGGTATGAACACCATCTAGACCTGGTTACAGACACGGAGTTGTAAAGATTTTATGGGACTTTATGAGGCACAGACAGAACAATCAAAACTAATCGTCCATACATCGTGATCAAAGACGACAAAAACAGAATGTGCTTTATTAACTGATATGACAGTTTTTGCAGACTCTAATGTTGCTTTTTGAAGATCTTCAAACAAACTATCAAAATGCAAGGATAGTGATGAGGTAATGAAAACAAATATAGCACCTGAAAACATCAATAATTACAGTTGCAGCTGGTGGCCTCTGTTTAATTAGAAAAGTTCTGATAGGCGCATTGAAGGACTCACTTGTAGCACTTACCTTAAATTAATACAAATTTTGTTAACTGAAGTACAGTTTGCACCCTTTGCTGGGCGTCATCTGTGAAAAATGGGCATTTTTAGGTTGTTGTTTTTTTTCCTAAATATGCAGTGGAAAATATTATGATGCATTTCTCTCCATAGATTCCTGGTTGGGACATAAGAGAGGTAAGAGCAAGAAATTGGTATGAACACCATCCAGACCAAGTTACGGAGAAAGGACTTCATAATACATTTGGACAGAATAATAAAGCTAATCGTGATTAGAGACCGCAGAGAGAAAAAAAAGCCTCTTTATTTATATGGCAGTCCCTGCAGACTGCAATGTATCTTTGAGGATCTTCGAAAAAGCGATAAAAATACAAGGACCTTGAAATCGAAATATCAAAAATGTGGCACATGGACATTAACAATTCCATTTGTAGTTGGATCCGTCGGATTGATTAGAAGAGGTTCCCATAGAGACATTGAAGGGATTCCTGGAAGCCCATGCCTTAAAGAAATACAAAAAATTGTTCTCGCAATTACAGCCCACACCTTACGAAGGGATTTATCTATGTAAAATATGTGTGATTATTTTTTCAAAATTGTTCAGTGGAAAATGTCATGGTGATATTTCTGACCTTAGGTCTCTGGTCGGGACCCGGAAAGAAATGAGTACACACCAGAAATCAAAGGAAATAATAATAATAATAATAATAGCAGTAGTAGTAGTAGTAGTAGTAGTAGAAGAAGAAGAAGAAGAAGAAGAAGAAGAAGTTTAACAAATGCCTTAATCCTAAAACAATCATGAATCTACTGTGATCTTAACTGATTGGAGATGTTCACGTATGTATGTTTTGTTCTGGAGAATAATGGCTACCACCAACATCCGGTTCACTAGCACATATTTGCTGACCAGTTGTCTGAGTTTAGTAAGTTGTATTTTAAGTTTGAAGGAAGAGGCAGTACAAGTAGTTTGAGTGTAAAATCTATATATTCGAGAAAAACCTCATTCGGAAGCCGTCTGGGTCGACTAGGTTCCATCTGCAAGGTTATGAGCTGCTTTTATCAAAAACTGTAACCATATCGCGAACATTTGGCTGTGATATATATGAAAAAAATCTAATCAAATTGGGTTTCATGATGGTTATATTGGATTTTTACACGAATGTCCCTCTGTTAGCTTGCTGCTCTCTCTTACGCAATAATTGTAATAATAATAAAACATACCGCAGGAGAATTCAAAATGATTTAGGACATGAGAATGACACTTGTACCCATTCTCGCTGCAGTGCATGGAAAATTTTTAAAGAAAAAAAAAAAGTAAAGGAAAAAACAGTGTAACATGTTTTATGAATTGGAAGTCTGTGAAAGAATCGAAGTCATGTAAAAGACAACATTTTAAAAAAATGAGCTAGAATCCTGAAGCTAATCCTGGAATATGGAAGAGATATGTGGGACAGTTAATCCGCAGTGAAAATCGCGTGTCACTACTGACAGGAAAATAGAACGAGAAAGAATTTATTAAAAGGAAAATCAGTCATATTTTCCGGCCTTTTCAAATAAAAAAGAGCATTTAATTCAGGTCAGAAGACAATATTAAAACATTAAAAATATTTTTTCATTCATATAACAAAATGTCGTGGTTCAAGTTCATTTTTTTTTACATTTACATTCGCTCTATACATGGTCCCGGGCCACGGGAGGTTTACAGAGGAAGAGGTATAGTTTATGTGAATATATGGAGAAGATAACGGTTAACTCTAGATTTGAACAGGTTAAGAGTGTAGTAATCGGGGAAACAAGCTTTTGGGAGTTGGTTCCACAGAGCAGTGATTCGTGGGAAGAAGCACCTCGAGCGGAACCTCCATCTCACCAAAGAGAATGAGTATTGTTCGCTACATAGATAGATAGATAAATTGATAGATAGATAGATAGATAGATAGATAAAAACAATGTATAGAGAAGGAATATGTATATACATACTATCAAAAACACACACACGATGCATACAAATGGAGATAGGTTTAAGAAAATACAGGGTCATAAAAGATAGAAAAAGTCCTCCTTCCTTTGCCCTTACTCTGTAATATATATATATATATATATATATATATATATATATATATATATATATATATATATTTAATGAAAAAAACAGACCACTTTAAGGTACCATTACAATAATTTATTTCACCAAAATCCTTTTAAAGGACTCCGGATCATCAGGTAACAATTCCAACAACGAAATGAAAGGAAAAATGGGATTAGAAATTGATGGGTAGTGTAATTTTTGTAATTTAACAGGGAGGGTGAGAGTTGTAGTTAAAGAGACAAGGTAGAGTATAGGGAGGGGTTAATTTCATATCTCTCTTAAGCATGCTTTATATTAGTACAAAAATGGACAATATTAAAATTTAAAATTCACCCTCAGCGTTGCGACCGCACGTTCAAAAAAGTTCTTATAATTAACAATAACTCATTTCTAAAAACATATTTGGGATTACATCCATTTTTTCGTTGTCCTGTTATTAACTGGATGTAAAAAACAAATTTATTTCCATTCCTGATGATGTCTGTATGCACAGATGAAAGCTTGTAAAAAATTTAAAAATAAAACACTTCTGCAACAGGAATCATAACATTCATCTACAGGTTCGGGGTTAATGTAATTTATTAAAATTGTTTGCGAAGATGTATTCTCGCCATTTATATCATTAACTTCTATATCTGTTTTTTGTATGAATGATTCATGTAATATATATATATATATATATATATATATATATATATATATATATATATATATATATATATATATATATATATAAAGTGTGGGCTGAAATGTTCATAAGCTGGGCATGAAGAACTGGTACTAAAGACATAGCGGGTCTTAGTCGTGAATGTAAGTATTAGTGAAACTAAGGAATGTAATCCATCTGAACACTTTCCATGAAAATAGCAATAGTGGTTCGCGACGTTTCGTCTGTAAGAAACGGGTTGTAAGGTGGAAAATAATCTGTCACCTGTAAGGACTACCTGGAGATGCGTTTGAACTCTATCGAAACAGAAAAGACTGAGCAGCTCCTTCCCATATACGTCCCAAATATTCCAACTGTGTACTGATCCGGCTCTTGTAAATATACAGGAGAGCATGAAAAGCCAGGTACTTACTAGAACGGTAGAGAGAACTGAGCATTTTTTCCGGTATCTTTAGCAATCTATTGGACGTGCGAGTTCCACTTGAGATCTGGGTTGAGTTTAAGTCCAAAGAGTCGAGGGGTCTCCCTGGGGTATCATCCGTTCATCATCCTGAATGTTGATCCTTCTGCGTTAGATCGGCGATACTGATTAAGTTAATAAATAAATATGAATGCTAGAAAAAATGATGAACGGATGGTCCATGGCTCCTTGCGCACTTCTATACAACCCAGAAAAAGTAGAATTGGCGGGGAAATATGAAGATATTATCATTAGAATTTAATTATATTTTCGAATTTGGATTCATTGGAAATCAGCCAGAATAATAAGAAAAAAATGTTGGAATACCACTGATGATCAACTATCAAATGTAATCTGCTAAAACAGAATAAATTATTAAAATAACCTGAAGACGTGATATGCTTCCTCCTGACGACAAAATTACTAAAAATCAGCGAAAACACCAAGTCAAGTCATAAATGCAAAATTTGAATCAGAACCCGTCTGATGAAAACTAGTATACTGAAGAATTTTGAATATCTACATTTCAAATAAAATAATTAATCTGATAATATGTAACTAATACTGACATCTGTAATCTTTAAAATTATGTCTTCTAGTTACTCTTTCACTTTTATCGGAATCCGCAAGGATTTTATTAATACTGTCGTCTAGAAGGGCTTACATCAATCCTCCAAGTTAAAAAAATAGCATTCGATGATATTTTGACATTGGTAATACTACTGTCAAGCTGGAGTTATATCGTTCTTCCTAGAAATTCTAGTAATCACCTCACTGGTGTGATTTCGTAATGTGTTCTTCTGGAAATATTCTAGATAGTCTATCCTTCAGCTCAATATTTTTTTCTAATCATGACACCTCAAGTAAGGCAATAAAGCCACTAAGAAGTAAGGTGTTACTGAGTGTGAGAGAATATGCGGAAAAGAAAACGTTATGAAAGGTGTGAGAACAATAAAAGAAAAAGAATTAAGAAGACAAAAGATAACAGTTGGCATTGCATTTAAATTTTCGAAGATGAAAGTTGACTGGGAAGCAATAACCGGAAGAGAATTCCACGAGCAAGAAGTGTGAGGGGAAGGAACTGCTAGCATAGAACTTACAGATATGTATAAAAAAAGGGTCAAAGAAACTCTCGTTTTGGATGGTTTAATATCAAGAAGAAAAAGAAACTGAGGAAAAAGAAGAGGGGGAGGAGGGGGGAGAAGAAGAAAAAAGAAAGAAGGAAAGAAAAATATGAATAAATGAAGACGATGTGAGAAGAGGAGGAACAGAGCAGGAAGAAGACGAAAATAAGAAAAATACGACGAAAGAAGAAAAAAATGAAAACAAAAGAGGAGGGGGAGTGGAGGAAGAAGAAGAAGAAGAAGAAGAAGAAGAAGAAGAAGAAGAAGAAGAAGAAGAAATAGAGAAGGAAAGAAAAAAAAATAAATGAAGACGATGTGAGAAGAGGAGGAATAGAGCTGGAAGTAGACGAAAATAAGAAAATACGACGAAAGAAGAAAAAAATGAAGAGGAGGAGGAGGAAGAGGGGGAGAAGGAGTAGGAGGAGGAAAGATAAAAATAAGACTGCTTAAACAGAAGAAGATGAAAAAGAGGAGAATGAACGCTAAAAATAGGACTGTGCAAACTGAAGAAAGAAAGAAAGAAAGAAAGAAAGAAAGAAAGAAAGAAAGAAAGAAAGAAAAGTAAAAATAAATGAAGACGAAAGAAGAGGAGGAAGAAGGGAAGGAGAAGTAGAAAAGAAAAAAAAATAGAAGTAAATGTAGGAGGCAAAAATATGAAAAATAAGATGACGACGAAAGAAGAATACAAAAGAAAAAAAGGAACGGTAAAAATAAAACTGTGTCAGAAGAAGAAGAAGAAGAAGAAGAAGAAGAAGAAAGAAGAAGAAAAAGCACAAAAAAATAGTTACTGAACTAGTGTTCTTTGTTAAAACGGGAAAATCAGCACAATGTAAAAAAAAAAAAAAAAATTCGCTACAAGTATTTAGCTGCTATCGTTTTAGTGCTAAAATATTTAGATGATTCATAATTTAAAATGTCCCCGCGATCGGTTTTGCTGAAATTCTGAAATTTTGTCACTGTCATGTCAAGATCGTAGTCAGAGTAGGCTTTAGTATATGAACGAATTATTCCATCCGTATGACGAATCTGAAATAACAAAAAAAAAAAAAAACAAAAAAAACAATTATCAGTTACACCACCTGTCAAGGATGACAGATGAAGAACAATACAATCATTATTTATAATAATTCCTTTCCGTTCACAAAATGTTTCGTTTTCTTTCATTCTTTGTCTCCTTCCAGAATGAACACTTCCGCACCTTCTTCAACATCAGCCTCTTCCCCTATTATTATTATTATTATTATTATTATTCTCTTTTAAACGACAAAAATAGAGAAGTGCCGACAATTATCTCTGTTTCGGCTTTGAAGAGCGGAAACGAACCACGTTTCCTTGATCACTTGATCGATTAGATCCGTTATAATTGAAATTTCTTTATTCTCCGTATTTCTGTTGCATTTTTAATACTCAAATAATATCTTTTAGTCATCCACTCATTTTCCTGTTCTAACTTAAAAAAAAAAAACAAAAAAAACCAAAAAAAAACACTTCTTACGTGAAAATTAATTCACTAAAATTCATTGATCGTATGATTAGGTCTTCTTTCCCGAATTAGAAATGCTATTATTATTATTATTATTATTATTGCTAGCATTCCATGCTTTAACAACGTATCGAAATGCGAAAATCCTTCTATAAGCACATACAAAGATAGATCATTTTCACACATTCATACGGTTGAATACGAAATATATAATCTCGATAAAGCAGACTAATAGTACGCAAGTGAGTGACAAAATGGAAGACAAATTCGATGTTATTCATTTCGTCTTTCAAAAGAACTTTTTTTCAGAATAGCCTTTTTATCGGTGGAAACAATCGTAGGGGAATGAACTAATTACAACAAATATCTGCTATAACTCTTGAATCGGAGAAATGCTGAAAATCTAATTTAGTTTTTAATTTTTAGGTGCACAACCTAGCCGAATACATTCAGCATTTTACAGCTGTTTTTTCTATTGTCTTTAAATATCGCACATGTTAATATTAGATGTTTGGTAAGAAAGGCCATATGCTGTATAATCCTGAACACACATTTACGGTTGCATACTCAGAAACCAATGCACTTTCTATATATTTTTGTTCTAATGAATTAGTTTCTATTTTTGATTAAAACTGTGAAATTATGATCAGAATTATTACGATAAACAACTATATCAAGATTTTTGAATGCCTATAGACGTTCAAAGAATTAGGCCTCTTTCTGAGCGCAACCGTTAATCGTGACTGGAAAAAAAGTTATTAAGAAAATCGAAATAAGTTTTCGTATCTAATCGCTTCAGAAGATTATTTTACTTCACATAGATCTTGCGATTTATTTATTTTGAATCTTGACCAGTTCCAACTCGATGCCTGTTGGGCTGTGGTCTGGAGACGATGTGAAGAAAACTATAGGTTCCGGCCATTGATGCCCATCTTCAAAAGGAAGGAAACATTTGACCAGCCAAGCAATCCACGGAACCCGGCATCAAAAGGTAGCACATGACATGTGTATCTGTTTTCCACGCAATCAAGTTCTACGACGATAAAAAATATCAGTAAAAATTTCCGTTATCGTTAAATATTTGAGCTTAACAACTTTAATAAAATATTGCAATAAAAATAATAAATATGGATGCTGGTCGTTATTTTATGAACTGCGGAGAAATGAAAACATTTAAAATTGATAACTTTTTTTAATTTCATTGAAACAGCCGATAAACATTTCTATCATCATTTCATTCTCACTGAAATAATGTAGTGCATTTTCCCCTCTTTCCCGTCCTAAGTCTGACGGTAAACTTTATCCAACAGGAAGGCCTCTGATCAGGAAGTTTTGAGGAGCGTGGAACTACCTCATAATTGCTGATGTTCCCAGGTCCATCCTGGCCAGGGGTGGTAGCAGCTGTTAGAGTCCGAGCTATGGGCAAATAGGTGACACCCAAATTGGGTTCAAAACACTATGAAAGTGTAAAAATAGGTTATAATACATACCAGAAATACTTTGTAAAAATTATTACCAGCAATACTTTTTTAGAAAAAAAAAAAAAGATATTACCAACTATAGTTTATTACGAAAGAAAATATTACCAGCAATCAAAAATTTGTCGGCATTAAATAACCCATTGAGGTTGATATGCCGTAAAACTAAAGAAACCACACCAAAAAAATTCCCCTTTTTCCATGTATCAAAACGGTATAGTCCATTACTTATGAGGTATTGACAAGAGACGCTACATACTTTTATCTTTATTTATTTCTTTATTTTTTTCGAACCAATTTCCTGTTTTTCGAATAATAATTTAATCGGATCGGTGATGAT
This sequence comes from Acanthosepion pharaonis, assembly GCA_903632075.3. Lineage (NCBI taxonomy): Eukaryota > Metazoa > Mollusca > Cephalopoda > Sepiida > Sepiidae > Acanthosepion > Acanthosepion pharaonis. Next base: position 1,328,774 of record CAHIKZ030000451.1, read on the forward strand.
GATCTGCATACATTGTTACAAATGACATGAGATGTTTCCTAGGTAGATCATTAATAAAAGACAGAAAGAGGATAATACCAAGACAACTGGCCATTAAAAACGAACTTTACGGACCTGCCTATGAGAAAAGGACTCGATAATTGCATAGACTCACCCAAAGAATGTGTGCAGCAAACCCCTCTGCTAAATATTGCACCACAAGAAGTAGAATGAAAAGAGTATCACAAATTATTTGCAATTAAACTGAAAAGACTACGAGAAGCCTGTCTAAAGCTATGGCTCTCGTGTTAAAACTACCATCGAGCGTTTAACTGATTCTGTTGAACCATCAGTAACCATCCTCGTGGAGGAAAATAAATACTGTTTGCCGTTTGGGGATGTTTCAAGGGAGATGAGCAACTATTTCCTTTTGAGAATAAACTCAAAGAATTTACCAATGCCAACGAGTAGGTTGAGGATCCTATACGGCAACGGGATGGAACGAACTCCAGAATACTTGAAAACAGGGCGAATAGCTGTGAAATTCTACAGATTTAGGAAACATTTCACATTCAGGTAGCAGTTATAGAATTTTTTTCGAGATTAGAAATAACTCAAAGCTTTTCTTCTTTTGTACAACATCATGGTTTTATTTTAGTATCCTTCGTCGGGCCAATTCTTTTTTTTGGGTGGCGGGGGTGTCTGTAAACTTCCTGAGTTGAGATAATTTTATCACAAAGCAAGTTATCTGTGAGAGGATAAAGATAGTTTGATTTATTCGAATTTTCAAGTTCATCAATACTTTGCAGGTTATTTAAAAGCAAGAAAATATTTTTGGATTGTAAGAATTTTTAGGATATAATAATGATTCAATGATACAAATCTTATTATTTAACCCATAGCTTGGAGGGGATATGTTGATTTAATGATTATTTTTTTCTACGGCCTCTCAACTCTTGGAAGTCTATTTAAAAGCAAAAGATATTTTTTAAATTGCAAGAAATCATTTAAGATAATAATGATTTAGTGATACAAATCTTATTAATTAACACATGGCTTGTGGGGGAATGTTGGTTTTATGATAAATTTGTTTTCTACGTCTTACCAACCCTTTCCAGGGTATTTAAAGCCAGAAAATATTTTTAGATTTAAGAATTGTTTGGGAGATAATAATAGTATAGTGATACAAGTTTTACTAATTAACCCATAGTTGAGGGGAGAAGAAGTAGATTCATACATCCCCTCCCA
>CAHIKZ030000451.1:1340000-1360000 GCA_903632075.3 Acanthosepion pharaonis
CTCTAAAAGGGCAGATGAACATTCTTGAAGTGTATCATCGCTGGACACTTGGGGGCTGACTCCACAACTTCCTATCCTTTGTATCTGGAAGAAATGTCCCCTTAATATACCACGATATTGCTTTCCCGTAATCAATTCACATTAGCTCGTAATATATATTAATCGATATTTTCATCTGTCCCTTTTTCCTTCAGTGTATGAAAATGTCAAATTACCCCAAACTACTTTTATTATCTCTCTAAAATTTCAACCTCCTCCTTCCGGTCTCAAATGGAAATGGTCTTTTTGTTCTTCTTTTCCTTAAAATGTCTTCGTTGCTCATATATTACCTCCATATATTGCCAGCTTCATTCTGTAGAACTACATCCTTGTTGCCTTGTCATAACTTCATCTGTCATATCTAGGTAACTTGTTATTAGCTGATATCGTAGTCTTTAAATTTCAAAGCGACGATTAGGAATGGATTGGTGTATAGCTTTTATTAATTTTTCAGGCAGAAATATTTGTCGAAAGGCCAGGCGTGACCTCGAATTGGACATGTCAGAGCATGTATTTTTGATTCCCTTCCTAATGTCAGTCGAATATTTTCGGGTTTGGGTGTTACGTTTCTGAATGAAATGGGGTAAAATCAAAACAAGATTTGGTCTTTTAACCCTGACTCTAAACAGTAGAATATTGAGTTATTTTGGCGTGTGAAAAGTTTGATATATAGGCAGAGGATTATGTATAAATTAAGCTTTGATTTTGAGAGACAGACAGAGACGAACTGGGACGTCAGAAACAGGCAGTCGTCAGTATTGACTCGAGATTCCAAGTGCCGTCTTCGGATCTTTTGTGTTAATAAATGCCAAATAAATTGTAAATTATTTTATTCAACTTCATTAAATCGTCAATGTTTAACCAAAACCGGCATTATTATTATTTTTTCGGTAATAACTTGACTTTATTTGAAGTCATCCCAGTCGGTAAAACCAAATTTACCACGGTTTATTGACTAAAAGAAGAAAGGCAAACATTCTTCGTCAGTAAAAATGGCAACACTCGAAGAACTAATACTGAATGATCCAGGGCTTATACTTGCATCAATCCCTAAGCTAGGTGGAAGCCGTATAACACTCCTTATCCAATAGCCGTGCGAAGATTGATATGTCGGAACAAGCGGGGTCTGAACTGAGTAACTACACACCGATAGAAAGCGTAACTAGACCAATAGGGTCTAGGTTGAAATTGTCACTGCCGTATAGAAGGATTGATATTACATGGATATTTTATCACTTTCTTTGTTTCTAACGAAACTTTCCTGTTTATTAATAGTTTATCTTCTCTAATGTATCATTCTCGATTCAGAGGCGTCTTCGGATTTCTGTCTGTTAAGTTGCTTCACAGAAGTTTGATCTTGTCATCTGCAATTTACAACTGGAATGTCTCTTTTACTAATCCCCACAAATTCGTTATCATCTTTTACTTTTCGATTGTAATTAATATATTGTTCTCTTAGAAAATGTAAAAGGCTTTTTCTGTTACGGTTTGTTGTATATATATATATATATATATATATATATATATATATATATATATATAACTAGTGAGTTAGTCAAAATGACTTAATTCCCTTTATAGTCAACCAATAGAATGTTGACCAATCAGACGCCGCAGAACATTGTATCCGTCGTGTATAAAGGCGGCCATCTTTGTTTATCCTTCCGGAATGACCAGAGCCAACTTATATGCCGATATCCACTGCGAACCTGAACTACGCTTTCCTACTGTCTCCGAAATATTCACTGCCAACCTCTGGATTCTATACTCGAAGATGACCGTCATGAAAATATCTAGGATTTTCCTTATCGAAGTTCTTTAGATTTAATTACGAAAACCACTGTTAATTTATTGATTGTCGTTTCACTCTAATTCTTTACTGTTCTGATATACGCCATTGTAATTCAGGACGTCAATGATCATGGCTCTTCACAATTGTCTTCACTCTACTAATTCTCATATTATTAAAAACTAATCGTTATCTGATTGTTTTATTGTTTTAATGAGTGATTCGTTTTCTACCTTAGCAACCCATTAAAGGTTATTTTAAACCAGATAATATTTTTAGCTTGTAAGAATATCTTTCTTAGATAATAATGGCCTTTGTAATTAACCTATAGACGAAGATGAGGATTCTTATCGTCCCCAAAGATAGTTGCGTATGAGTGAGTACAATGAACTGGAATTGAAACTGAGCAATTATGTGATATTCCCAAGCGGTCACCTATATATATATATATATATATATATATATATATATATATATATATATATATATATATATAGGTTGGTGCAAAAATAATGACGTAATAATGTCGTTTTTTGACGTATTTTTAACATCAAAAAACGACATTCTTACGTCATTATTTTTGCACCAACCTAATATATACTGACCAGGCTCAACATTAACTTCGGTGAACATTATAGGATTGTAAAAGTGAATGCGTTTTTTTTTTCAATTTATTATATGAGGTAAGGAAATTGGATACAGAATACGCTACACTAATAATAAAATTTCTAGGGCACATAATGTGGAAATAGGGCTTGGAAAACCTGATACTCACAAGACAGATTGAAGGCAGGAGAGACATGTGAAAATAACGCATAACCTACCTTGTGAGCTTTAGGATATGGATGATGGAACAAGGTTTATGAGAAATATCAAAACGAGGAAATTTATTAAGAGATACAAAGGACAGGACATTGTGGAGAACCATGATCGCCTACGCCGTGAAGAGGCACGGCACATAGTGGTATGAGGCTAGTTTTGTCTTGCAGCATTAGGTTTCACAAAGCCAAAAATATTGGCAGGTAAACTTGAGTCACGGACTTAAATGGCCTCAATAAATTTAGACAGAAATATCAATGACACGACTCGTGTCCATCTCATTCTGAAATGGCTAAACTATAATCTGCATAAAAATTTTTTTTCTCAGATAAAGGATTATAAATAGCTTCAAAGGATTAAATCCTATAAATCTCAAAGAAGATGATTTTGTATCAGTCCCTAGAAAATCACTTAAACACTTTCAAATGCAGTAAGAACTAAATATGGAAACGGTTAATATGGCTGTAACAATTTATTTAGATCAACTAGATTTTTTTCTGAAGTGGTGGAGAATTGTTGTTAAATTACAAATTCTGCAAAAATTAATAGCAGACAAATATGAATTTAAATTTATCAGTGACTAGCAGCATGAGCCAGCGTTGCCCGTGCTTGATTCAAAAATCGTACGACTCATACAGCAATCGCTATCACTTGACTTAAAATATTTTTGCCCTTCCTTGTCTTTAAAGGAGTGCCCTTTGCCGTGCTGATGTTGCTACATGCCTTACTTCTTGTCTATCTCACACTGCGAATTTTTTATAAGCTCTATATTAAACATTAAATCTGTTACGAAAAAAGAAGTAAACAAAATGAACACAAAACGATCAGCTTTAAAAAAGGACTCGTAACTGGAAAAACCGAATGAAAAAAGAATATTAACAACAAATACTTTTTCACAACCAACCCAATTCTGCGGAATCAGAATCACCGTTGAGTTTAAGCAAGCGAATGAGCCAATTGGAGTAAAGTACCATGCAGATTTAAATTTTTCCCACTTGTGACGAATGCAGCTATCGATATTTTTTTTTGCATGTTAGCATGCTAGTTAACATTCGTGTCAGTCAGCTGTTGGCTCTCACGCTGGCCAATAGAATCTTCCTGCCTATTCGTGGCATCCAGCTATAGACTCTCGCTCTGGCCAGTAGAAATGACCGCAAACTACATGAAAATTGCCGTAGAAGCATGAAAAAATCGATTATTTTCATTATCGATTGGAGTTGGGAAATACAAAGTCGGTCTTGGCCTTCCCGCTAACTTGGAGCATGTGCATGTAAATTTTGGTGCAAATCCGTCGAAAATTGCGGCTGTGCATTCGTTACACACACACACACACACACACACACACACACACACACACACACACACACACACACACACATCCTGCCTTTTATAGATAGGGATTTTTTTTTTATTTCAGTTTGGCGTTTACATTCGCAATTCTCCTACTTGCATACATTTTTTTTTTTACGCGATTTGACGTTTTTTGTCGATTTGATGTAATGCTAACAATCAAAATAGTCAAAACAAAAAACTATGAAGAGACGCAATTTTTTGTTCGATTTTCTAAGGCAAAGCTTCGATTCTTTCGGGTCAATCGTCTCATGTTTGTTACAAAGACAATAATGAAGCAGAGAGAGGTCAATATATACCATTTACTATCTTCGCAATTGTAAATACAACGTTAATTGCCATCTCCTGTCTCTATGAACCCTGTTTCTTTATTGTCCTCTCTTCATTTGCCCTTGTGAAAGTCTTCTTTTTCACTTGGGCTCTTTGTAACACACTGTTTGCTAGTGGCATCAAGGCTTTGGTTAGGGTAAATTTTTTAGAAAAAATTCCTTCGACTCAGTCGTTTGACATCTGTTTCAAAGACAATAAAAGATGTACAAACATGACCCAATTTTGTTAAAGAACTATATGTAAATTATTGACATATCAGTGACATTTAGTAGGATAAAAACGTACATAACGCCGTTTTTAATATTAATATAATTTATTTGAAGACATTATTAGTAAAAAGAATATGCTAAAATAAACTTATTAAGAAAATAAAATGTCAGATTTTACTGGCCTCGAGGTGAGTTGAACTGAAAACAATACTGCTGCTATCCATTTATTCTACCATCTGCGAAGAATTGGTGCCGATAAGACAATACTTTAACGAGTTCCATGCAACAGTGATAAGCCGAAAGCAGAAGCATTTGCTACATTTACACTAAGTTAGACAATGACGACTATGAAAAAAAATTAATATGGCGTGCGTGCGAACACGACGTGATGGCAACGCGAACGAATCAGCTTGAATAGGAAACGCATGATTGTCGATCAGATAAAATTATTTTCGATTTAATGAAAAGGCAAGAAAGATAATTTCCACCTTCATTGAATCAATACATTTTTACTACTGTTGTTAGAAATTAGAAATTCTTTTAAAGACGGCAAACTAAAGAAAAACAAAATTAACAGAAGTGTACTTAATGTTTTCAGTAATGCATTGTGTAACATTGTTGACTGGCTGGGCCGGACTGTTTTGCAGAAAATCGGAACTTGCTTTTTACTGGAAATAAATGGCTATAAAGACGTTGACAGCATTTTCTCAAGGGTGCTGCTTCTTATTTTTCCTCACTCGGGTCCTCTGTAGTACAGACAAAATTAAACGACACTTCAACTCACGATATACTGATAATACACTACAGGTCATGTTATATGCTGTTATATGTTATAGGTTCTGGCTTGGACATAGCATTAAGTACTAGTCACTGAATCTGTGGATTGTGTAAATGATAACGTCACCGAATGCGAAATCGTTTGGCCGAGGTAAAATTTCAGTTGTGTTCGTTATATTTATTACGAATATTTAGTTTTGGGGAAGCTATGAATCCATCACTTCTTCGTCAGTTCTGGGTAATTAGTACAACTTGTATCTGGAAAAATTATTGTTAACGCAATATTAACTCGTAAAAAAAAAAGTTTATTCTAACATCTTATTTTTTTTTGATCTAACATCTCCATTTTTTTTAATACTCGCAAAAGAATGAGAATTATTTTTACAATATAAAAATACGTATCGACTCTAAATAACTTACAACAGGTCTGTAATCCGTAAAATATAAATTTATAAAGCAAAATATTGTACAAACCTTGATATGCATAATAAAATCAGATGTAGCTGATGTGTATTCTTTGTGTGTGTTTGATATACGCTATATTTAAACGAGAAAGTTTAATTACGAGGTCTTCTTGACGTCGCGACGCATTCATTAGTAATGTGCACTGTTGAAAAAAGAGGTTTTGACAAAGTGTAGATAAAACGTAAAAAACGTACAAATAAAAAATAAAAAACGTAAAAAACGTACAAATAAAAAATAAACGCTTTATAACACAAGCGCTCGAAGCGGACATTGTGCTGTGTCTGAAAGTCGACAGTGGAAAAAGTTAGTTTCGCCGCCAGACGTATAAATATGTCTAGAGCAGCAAGTGTTTTAAATTGTTTACCTCTCTCGAACACCATTCTCCTTCATTTCTAGTAATCTTGCCTTAATTCTTCTTCTGGTCCCTTATTAAATAACATGAAGGGACTGCTTGTGTTTACAGTGTTGTACCATACAGTATGCGTCAGCTATGAGAGAACACACCTTAACGAAACCAAAGTAACTAACTTTTGATGCTTTTTTTTCCGACCTGTCGTGGAAGCTTCGATTCTAACGCAGTAGATGAAAATTCATGTTGTTCTCGTTGCTTTTACCGCCTGCCGAACACATTTGCGTGATTGCAGCTTTTTAATTGTCTCCAGGCCACTCATGTTTAAGTTAACAAAAGACCTCCAGGCCTCTGGCAAAAATTGTGCGGGCAAAAAAAAGGAAAAAAGAGAGTATTTTCCGCGGCTGAAATTGTCAACAATTTTAAGTTTTGAGAAAAGCCCAGTGTAACATGGATGAGAATCCCGAAAAATCAATGAAGCCCATTGCCAATCAGCTCCAAATGGCAAACGGTTTCACGAAGATATTAAACAGAAATCCTATGTCATCAAAATCAGACAGTTTTTGTGTAATATTACCCGACGTAAGCGTGTGAGCCGGTGTGACGTCGTCCCCCGGTCGCAGCGCCGACTGTGACGTTCTATCCTGATCTACCACGGCGCCAGTTGTGACGTCCCTAAACAGCACCAGTTGTGACGTCTTCGCCGCGGCGTCAGCTGTTCGCTCCTCGCCGTTCCGTCCGTGTGTCGCTGCTCCAAACGTGACGTTCTAACCCTTTGGTGATTCGGGTAGGAATCTGGTTAGATTGATACCAGCCTCGCCGTTCCCAACCTGCTTCCAATGCCTGGTTAGCAGGGTAACTGCACTGATCTCCAGTCTGCCTACCCACGTTGTGAATTGATCTTAGACAGACGAGATCAACAGGGGCTGGGGCCGTAATGCAAGCTGAGTTCAACGGGAGTGATAACACACAAATATGTATAAAAGAACATAAAATGAAAACTCACAAAGTTCAAAGTATCAAAGAAAAAGGTAAAAAACTTTTTATGTCTATTTGTTCGGTACATAGGACGATGTCTACTTCCCGACCAGTTCTGTGGATTGTGGCACGACGCTTTCGCTAGGCAAATTCTAACGCTTCAAGTTGTCTACCCTCTAAGAAATTTGTGTTTCGGTGTGTCTTTGGACGAAAGTCGAAAAACTTATTTCTGTGGTCTGGTCCTAAGTCGCTCTTCAAACTACTTGTTCTTGGTTGAAGAAGAGTCCAAAACGGCTGCACTGATTTCTGTCTAGTGGGGCTTCGTTTTTTATTGACGCCGTCAAAACTGGGGTGGTTCTGTTTGGCGTCGGGTGTTCCTCGATAATTCTAAATACGTATCCACTCTTCTTATTTCTGGTTAGGGATTTTTCACTCTTTTCCATTTTTGGTAACTCTTTTCTCACTCCCACTCTCTTACTGTGCTTCTGAGGGGCGTGCACTACCTTCCCCACTTCTTCGTATCGGCTTCTCCCACTTACACTCTGATAGAGGCGTCGACTGATTTTCTTCGTGCGTCACGTGACCGCTCTCGGCCAATGAGGTCCTGGTCGGTATTTTTCCTCCTCCTTCGTGCGTCATGTGATCCACTGGGCCAATGACGTCTTAGTCGGGTATCTTTCCTCCTCCCTCGTGCGTCATGTGATCCACTTGGCCAATGACGTCTGAGTCGGGCGTGAACAACCCGTGGCTTTCTTTTGGGAAAGAAATACCTTGCTTAACTAAAAAAAAAAATTAATTAAATCGCCCTTATCATGAGCGGCCGAGGTGACACTCTTGGTTTTAACACGTGGCGTTTGTCAAGCAGTTTATCGCTAATCGGACATGATCTAAGAAAGGAATTTTCCTAGCCTACCTGGCGTCTCTAAAGCAAAAATAAAGACATTTCATTTCCCTTTCGGCCCATGTGTTGACAACAAAAAATCTTTATTATCACAGGGCAAACGTTTATTCTGTCAAAAGAAAAAAAAAACTTAGCCAGCGAAAACTACTTTTATGGGAATTTTTTTTTTTTTTCAATTCTTTACACCCAGGGAAGACCGTCTGTGTTTCGTCAATGTTCAACAATGGATTTTCTTTTTTGGTGACATCCAATGATAACAAAATTCCATTTTTCGTGGACAAGCGGAAATCGGTCAACGCTTGTTCGTAGGTGACCTAGATATTTTCGACATCTGATATCTATCAACAATAACCTTCTTCCTCCTCATTTCTGTCTCTTAAGCCGTGTGTGTGTGTGTGTTCGCCTATGACCCGTCTCGTATTACTTTTTCTTTCTTCTTCTTCGTTTTCTCTTTCTTTCTCCCAAATCGCTTGAATGCAAAGAAAGAATTATTCTTAAAAACTAAAATATTTTATCGGCCTTAAATAACCCTCAAATGGTTGATAAACCGTAAAAAACAAATCATATATCTATAAATATTTCTTTCAAATCGTCAGGATGCATTGTGCCACAATCCTCCCCTTACCGATTTGTCATTTACCCGTAAATGACACCTAAACCCAAATACATCATTTAACATGCACCATGCATTTGTCTCATGCAATTCTATACTACTTCCTTACATGCAGTGTAATGTTCTTTTCTTCTTTTTCTGTTCTACATGCAAATGTAATGTTCTTTTTCATCTTCTTCTGTTCTACATGCAAATGTAATGTTCTTTTTTCATCTTCTTTTGTTCTACATGCAAATGTAATGTTCTTTTTCATCTTCTTCTGTTCTACATGCAAAAGTAATGTTCTTTTCATCTTCTTTTGTTCTACATGCAAATGTAATGTACTTTTCATCTTCTTTTGTTCTACATGCAAATGTAATGTGTGCGGGTGTCTGTGGGTGCAGATGTGGTTACTATGGCTTGTTTTTCTTGGTGAATGTTTTCCTCTCCGCTGTGGGAGGTTTTTCCGCCGCACGTGGCGGTCTCACGCCAGCCTCCTCCGCTGATCTTCCTGCAATTTCTTCGCCAATCCCGTCTGAGTAAGGAACACTGCTCGGCATCTCCCTCTCGAGTTGCTGCATGCTCATTAGATTGTCGTTCGCTAATCTCCACTTACTCTTAACCTTCCATATTAATACACCCCCGATGGCTATAACTATGAATGTGCCCATCACTATTGACCAACTTATCGCTATCTGCTCCTCGTCTTCCTAAACCACCCCTTCGTTTCCCAACGCACTTAACTTGTCCCTCAATTGATCCATATCGATCCTTTCTATCGGCTTCATTAGTACTGGCATTTTATTTAAGGTAACATTAGAGAATCCCTTCACTATCGGCTCCCACAATTCTGTACAATTGACTAAGCCTCTGCCAATCATCTCTATGATTGAATCTTTCTCTTCATATCTTTCTTCTTCCTGGTAATAGAGGGGTAAGGAAATGGATATCCCAACCGCCAAACATCCCATGGGTAATTTTAACAGGGATAATGGTGGCCTTACTCTTAATGTCCTTGTGGACTCTCCCCCACATACCCTAGACAAGCTGATAGGTTTCTGTGTGGCTACTGCCCACACCCCGTCTGAAACACTGATAGCTTGTGGTAATGCCGTGTTTGCTAATACCTCCACTTGGCAGGTTCTCTTGATTCCTTCCCTCTTCCCTTCAAACAATTCTAGTATGCACATTCTGCGGTTACCAGTTATATAGATAGGGCTTAACGAGGTACAAGTCCCTAGAGCATTATCTCTACACCTTCCAGCTTCTTCAGCTGATAGCAACATAAATTTCGTTCTCCCCGAATTTAAAGCTATGTATTCTGTTTCCACCTTGTACCTTGCTATCATTCCCAAACCTTGATCTCTTTTGGGGTAGGGAATGGGTAAATTTATAACCTGGTATATCTCGAATATACTCTCTCTATCTAACAACGGAACAGATATCACAACCAATAGTCGCCTATTTTCTAACAAGGTCACACATCCTAGTGCATTATAATACTTCCACAATTCTTTACTCAATTATTCTATAATTTCTTATTAAGTTCAGCTCTTCCCTCCTCTAACTAACTTCTAGCAGACAGAATGGCCCGGACAGAAGTGCGTGGCGCTCACTCCAAAGGTCGTACTTCATGACACTACCTATGGCCAGTTAGCAATGCCAATAATCTTCTTCCGTCCTTCGTGAGATGCAGCTCGCGACTCCATCCCTTCCATCCACATCCACCGCAGTCAGCCAGCAGGTTTTTGGATGAGCCAGTGTCGTTATCTTGTCGACACTGAATGCTTCCATTCTGCACAGCCTTCTTGTTCTACTGAGATTTGGGGTTCTTCACCCTTCTTGATCTCATCTGCCGAGATGGTCCCTGCTCAACATCTAACCTTCCCTCTGTATTTAATTCCCGTCCAGGAGGTGTTTTGTCCTCTTCTTCCTCTCCTGTTTATTCCTTCTGTTTAGAGTCCTTGCCTTGGACGTCTTTAATCCTTCTCGACTCTATGTCTAGATCTCTCCTGTTCCTTAGCCTTTCCTTGAGCTGGGAAAGGGGTATTTGATCCTCTTCCTCCCACTCGCTGGGCCCTTCGTCCTGTTCAGGGTGCCTCTTTTTAGAGCCTTCGACTGCTTGATTGGATCTCCTCGTTTTCCTCTTCCTTTTCTTTGGACATGGGGGTGCGATGGCGACCTCACTGGGTCTTTTCTGCACCGATTCAGTCGACGACTGAACATCGCTGATCCCCGCCGAGGGTTCCAATTCCGTCACTCGGATCGCTTCGTCTATCTGGCCAAGTCGATCTATCTCCTCATTTTCTTCGGAATCTTCTTCCGTCTCCATTTCTTCTGGCTCAACCAGAGTTACCTTTCTTGTCCTTGTCTTCTTAGGCCTCGGCTCGCTCATTTCCAGGTTAGCTATTTCAGCCTTCTTCAGATCATTGGCATGGGCCCTCCTTGCTCGTCCTGCCACTTGATCCCATATTACATATGATACTGGACCCGTCTGCTCTACTATCCGGTAGTACGGTTCCCATCTTTGGTCCAGCTTTCCTTCTCTCTGGTGGATTTTATAGTAGACAGGGTCTCCAACCTTCAATTCTAGTACCTTTCTTTCAGCATTCACTCTCTCATTTCTTTTCTTCTGGGCCCTCTTTATTCTTCTTCTGGCCTGGACAAATATTTTATGTTGTTGTTCCAGCAACAGCTGATGATGATCTTCTCCCATATACTTTCTTCGGGGCTTCAATAGGTTATCCACAGGCAGGACCACGTCTCTGCCAAACAACAAAAAGTAAGGAGAAAATCTGGAGGTTTCGTTTATCGTAAACCTCACGGCCGCCAGAGCCTGCGTCAAATACAAGTCTCAATTTCCAGTTTTCTCTCTGACCAGCTTGGCCAATACATCTCCCAAGGTTCTATGAAACCTTCCCACTTTAGCATTTCCTTGGGGATGATATGGAGATGTTTTTACGTGCTCTATATTCAAACCTGTCAGAACTTCTCTCATGATGCTGTTTACATTCTCCGTGCCATTATCTGTTACCAATTGCACAGGGGCGCCATACCTAGGGAAGATTTCCCTTATTATCAACCCGGCCACAGTTCTAGCCTTCTTGTCTGGTACTGCAAATGCCTTAGACCAATTTGTTAGCCAATCGACAAAAATCACTATATAGTTGTTTCCTTGCGCAGTTTCCCCATATGGTCCTGATACACCCATACTCACTTTCTCGAAAGGGAAGTTCGGCACGTCCGTTTCCTCCAGTGGTGCCATTTCCTGCCTTCTGCTCTGCGAGTGGCACACTACGCAGCTCCGAACATAGTTAGTGACCTATCCGTACAGTTTGGGCCAATAGTACTTTCTTCCTATAAGATCACATGTCCTATCAATTCCCATGTGACCCAACCTCTCGTGGCACTGTTCCAATATCTCTGGTCTTAAACTTTTGGGCACATACAACTTGGGCTTGACTTCTTCATCCCTGCCTGAGAGATAATACAGCCTTTCCTCTATTATGGCATACTTGGTGGTCTCTCCTGCCTTCACCTTTTCTCTCAGAGCAGCTATTTCACTGTCTGCCTGCTCCTTCTCAATTCCTTCTGTCCAGTAAGGATCGGTTATTATCTGTGCGTCCCCTTCTTCGTCCGATTCTAACATAGGGTGGTCTTTTAGCTTATTAGAGTTAATTACTCCTATTCTATAGGCTTTATCATCTACTCCCTTTTACAGATCTTTCTTCCAGTTATTTCGGTATTCTTGAGAGTAAATCTGCGCACGTGTTTTCCTTCCCTGCCAAATACTCTATCTTACAGTGGTAGCCACTTAACTTAAGTGCCCACTGTTGAATTTTCTTATTATTTGTCCATTCTGCCTGCAATAGGTACTGCAGAGGTTTGTGGTCTGTTTTTATAGTAAAGACCGCACCATTCAAATAGTAGTCCAGTTTTTGGAGAGCATACATGATGGCATATGCTTCTCTTTCTATTACTGGCCATCTCTGTTGTGTCTCCGAGAGCTTATGGGAGAGGAAGTATATCGGTACATCCTCTGGTATGCCTGGCACTGGTCCTTCTTTATCGGGACACGGCTGGGTAAGAACTGCCCCTACACACTGCTCACTGGCATCCGTGTATAGTACCATGGGCTTGCTGAGATCTGGGTACGTCAGCAGTAGGACGGCTGTCAACTGTTCGTTTAGCGTATCAAATGCCCGTTGACAGTCCTCTGTCCACTTGAACCTAGCGTATTTTTTCGTCACGGCTACTAGTGGTATGGCAATTCTTGAAAATGCCGGGACGAAGCGTCGGTAGTAACCTATAGCTCCTATAAAACCTCTTACCTGTCTCACTGTCTTAGGTTCTGGCATTTCCCTTATGACCTTCACCTTATCCATGTCGGGTTTAATACCGTCTCCATTTATGACAAAGCCCAAGAACCTAGTCTCTTCCTTCAGAAACTGACACTTTGACAATTTTAATTTTAAGCCGTGTTTTCTTAACCTTCCCAACACTTGTCTTGTGTTGTTCCACTGTTTCCGAAAATATTAAGATATCGTCCAAATACGCCATGGCAAAGCTCTCGTATCCTCCTAACACTATTGAAATTAGCTGTTGGAAGATTCCCGGGGCATTAGCTAAACCGAATGGCATCACACTGAACTGAAACAGTCCCAGGTGACACGCAAATGCGGCCTTCTCCTTGTCAGCCTCATCAAGGGCTACTGCCAATACTCGGACCTCAAGTCCAACGTAGAGAAGTACTTTGCCTTCCCTAATAATGCCAATATGTCATCTATTAGTGGCAATGGCACCGCCAACGGCTTCGATATAGAATTTAGTTTCCTAAAATCTACACAGACACGGTGCCCGCCATCTTTCTTACCCACTATTACTATTGGGAAGCTCCAAGTGGAGATCGATCTTTCGATCATTCCAGCTTCCAACATCTCTTCTACTGCCTCTTCTACAAGAGGTCTTTTATGAATAGGTGTCCGGTAGGGTTTTAATTTCACAGGGGGGTGATCTCCGGTGTCGATTTTCATTTTGACTGTGTGGGTCTGGCCTAATTCCTTGTCTGACTGGGCCACCACATCTCGATTGTCCCTCAACAGACCCCCCACTCTGGTTCTAAATTGATCCGGTGCTAATATATCTTCGTCTACGATTCCTTCTGTTTGCTCTACAGGTTTCTTTCGTTCCTCCTCGAATCTCACCCGATTCAGAGTCCGTAGGGGAAGCGCTTTCCCTATCTCTTCCCCTCTCCTAACCTTTATAGTCTTTTGGGCCTGGTTCACCATCATAATAGGCACTAATTCGGCTGCCTCCACCACCGTTTCACACAGGGTTACCTCGCTCTCCTCTAGGCCCTTTCCTTCTACAGGGACCAACTGCAGGGGTCCTCTCCCTACCCTTTTTCCTGACATTAACCTACCCTTTCCCGACACCGCCGTCCTAGGGGGTAGCTTTACATCTTCCTCCACCACTATTGTTATCTCTTCCGCTGGTGGGCATCTTAATGGCGTTCTCTCGCCATTCACCACCAACACAGTGGGGTTAAACTCGATCTGGGCCCTCTGGCTCCGGAACCAATCTTCTCCCAAGATTGCGTCCGTACATAGGTCGGGGGTTACGTAAAAATTTTGGGTGCTTCTTACTTTCCCAATCCTCACTGGGAGCCTCACCATCACTTTTTTATCTTCAGGGGGCTCCATCTGCTTTCTTGTGACCTTTATGTCCGCTTCCCGTAAGCTTCTCTTCCGTTTCACCCTGCCTGTATGCTTCCTCTCTCATCAATGACACAGATGCTCCTGTGTCTACGAGAGCTTTCATCGCCCTACCCCCTATCTCTGCTCTACAGGATAGCTCTTTCTCTTGCGTCAGCGAAGAGAACACTTGAGCTTTCCTCTTCCTGGGCCCCCACCTTTGGGTTAACCCAGCCATAGGCGCCGGTAGCAATAAGTCACCTTCATTATTCTCAAGAGGTGAAGTTCTGCGCCCCACGAACCTGGGCGACCCCGGCCGGACCTCTCCGAGTCTCTCGCAGCTGTTTCTAAGGATACAGCTTCTCTTCAGGTGTCCTGGCCTCCTGCAAAACCAGCACCTTCTTGTCGGACAGTTCGCCGCAAAGTGGCCCGCCCGACCACATGTCCAACATTTTGCTCTTTTTCTTTTCAACTGGGCTAACCTCCCGTTTACTCCCGGGGGGGGGGCTGTCCTCTACCCAAGCGGTTCGCCCGACCACTGGTCCAAGCTTTTATTTCTCTTCTTTTTAACTGGGACACCCTCCCTCTTAATTCCGGGGTGGCCCGCTGGCTTTTCTCGGGCTCGGCCTTCTTTGTTAATATCGGTGGGGCACCTTTCCTCAGCCCGCACCACTTGGCCAGGTGTCTTTTCTTACCACACCTGGTGCACCTGTCCCGATCGAAGTCTGGGGGCAAACCCCACTTCGTCGGACATTCCGCCGCCCTGTGGTCCTTATGCCCACAGGTCCAGCAGACCAGCCCGTATCTGCCCGACGTGGGCTTATAAAAGCCATGCCTGGTCGACCATGCCTTTCTATTGGGGTCTTCTTCCCATACCTCAGGCTGATCTACTTCTAATTTAACCTTCCGATTCCACGCGGGGGGTCTTCCGCCTACCCCCCTTCTTCCGGCCTCCTGGCTTAGTATCTGTTTTCCTTCCACCCTTTTCACCTTTTCCCATACGCCCTGGCTCTCCTTGGCCAGCTCTATTGCTGCCGACAGTCTCAGCGGTCCCTCTTTTAGCACGTTGTGACGAACACGTTCGTCGCACTAGCGCCTCCACATACAGGGTCTGCCAGTTGGGCCTGCATGACTGCATTGTCTCTAACCACTTCCGGGAAGGGAAATGATGACAGCTTCCCTGCTCAGGCCCCCCAATTCTCCGGGGTTTCGTCCCGCAGCTGTGTCAGCTTTAGAAGGGCCCTCATGGCCTCTATAGCCGTGCCCTCGTCGGCAAATTCCTTGGTCAATAGTCCTTTAATTTTTCCCAAGACAAGTGGGGTTGACTCTCCAAGAGCTCCTTCATAAATTCAGACGCTTTCCCTTTTGGCATCGTATGCCAGATACAGGGTTTTTCGTGGTCTGTAAGTTCGTAAATAACTCGGTTCTTTTCCAGGATTGCCAGCCAGTTTTTTGAAATCTTTCCACTGCTGTCAAATGCTGGGACCCTCGGTCCACCTAACAGCCCTTCTTAGGTCAGCTGACAACCCCTTGTCTAGCCCCCCTCTTCATCCCTCACTGCTCCATCTGAATCATAGTCCGACATATTTAAAGAGAAAGAAATCTACGCAGCAACAATCGAGGTTGGGAAATCAAATAAAGTGTCCTACCTTACAGACGATTCTGTTCTCGTTCCTCGCGGTCCCGGGTTGTTTTGAGTCCTATTCGAAATTTCTCAGCAACAGAGGTCGATCCAGGATCCTGTCCTGCTGTCACGGTACCAACTGTGGCAGTGCCTGTCTCAGGGCTGCATCCTATGGTCACTGCACCACATGTGAGGTGACGTGGCTGCCCCATTCTCTGATCCTTTGGTCACGGCACCAATTGTGACGTGACGTGGCTGTCCCAGTCTCTGATCTTTTGGTCACGGCACAAATTGTGACGTCGTCCCACGGTCGCGGCGCCGACTATGACGTTCTATCCTGATCTACCACGGTGCCAGTTGTGACGTCCCTAAAACAGCACCAGTTGTGACGTCTTCGCCGCGGCGTCAGCTGTTCGCTCCTCGCCGCTCCGTCCGGGTGTCGCTGCTCCAAACATGACGTTCTAACCCTTTGGTGATTCGGGTAGGAATCTGGTTAGATTGATACTAGCCTCGCCGTTCCCAACCTGCTTCCAACGCCTGGTTACCAAGGTAACTGCACTGATCTCCAGTCTGCCTACCCACGTTGTGAATTGATCTTAGACAGACGAGATCAACAGGGGCTGGGGCCGTAATGCAAGCTGAGTTCAACGGGGGTGATAACACACAAATATGTATAAAAGAAAATAAAATGAAAACTCAAAAAGTTCAAAGTATCAAAGAAAAAGGTAACAAACTTTTTATGTCTATTTGTTCGGTACATAGGACTATGTCTTCTTCCCGACCCGTTCTGTGGATTGTGGCACGACGTTTTCGCTAGGCAAATTCTAACGCTTCAAGTTGTCTAATCTCTAAGAAATTTGTGTTTCGGTGTGTCTTTGGACGAAAGTCGAAAAACTTATTTCTGTGGTCTGGTCCTAAGTCGCTCTTCAAACTACTTGTTCTTGGTTGAAGAAGAGTCCAAAAGTGTGCGTGAATATTGGTCAGCTATCTTGATGTGGTTTCAACACTGGGCACTCATCTCTGCCTGCCGCCCGGGGCTCAACTTCTTCTCTCCAGAGTCTGAGCTCTTCTCTGCCTGCTGGTGCACGAACTAACTTCTTCTCACCAGCTTGGGTCGAACGAACTTCTTCTCGCAGGGCCAAACGAACTGGCCTCTTCTGCCCGCTAGGGGCGAACGAACTCAACTCCGCCTGCCGTCCGCGGCTGCACTGATTTCTGTCTGGTGGGGCTTCGTTTTTTATTGACGCCGTCAAAACTAGGGTGGTTCTGTTTGGCGTCGGGTGTTCCTCGATAATTCTAAATACGTATCCACCCTTCTTATTTCTGGTTAGGGATTTTTCACTCTTTTCCATTTTAGGTAATTCTTTCCTCACTCCCACTCTCTTACCGTGCTTCTGAGGGGCGTGCACTACCTTCCCCACTTCTTCGTATCGGCTTCTCCCACTTACATTCTGATAGAGGCGTCGACTGATTTTCTTCGTGCGTCACGTGACCGCTCTCGGCCAATGAGGTCCTGGTCGGTATCTTTCCTCCTCCCTCGTGCGTCATGTGATCCACTTGGCCAATGACGTCTTAGTCGGGCGTGAACAACCCGTGGCTTTGTTTTGGGAAAGAAATACCTTGCTTAACTAAAAAAAAAATTAATTAAATCGCCCTTATCATGAGCGGCCGAGATGACACTCTTGGTTTTAACACGTGGTGTTTGTCAAGCAGTTTATCGCTAATTGGACATGATCTAAGAAAGGAATTTTCCTAGCCTACCTGGCGTCTCTAAAGCAAAAATAAAGTCATTTCATTTTCCTTTAGGCCCATGTGTTGACAACAAAAAATCTTTATTATCACAGGGCAAACGTTTATTCTGTCAAAAGAAAAAAAAACTTAGCCAGCGAAAACTACTTGTGTGGGAATTTTTTTTTTTCAATTCTTTACACCCAGGGAAGACCGTCTGTGTTTCGTCAATGTTCAACAATGGATTTCTTATTTTGGTGACATCCAATGATAACAAAATTCCATTTTTCGTGGACAAGCGGAAATCGGTCAACGCTTGTTCGTAGGTGACCTAGATATTTTCGACATCTGATATCTATCAACAATAACCTTCTTCCTCCTCATTTCCGTCTCTTAAGCCGTGTGTGTGTGTGTTCGCCTATGACCCGTCTCGTATTACTTTTTCTTTCTTCTTCGTTTTCTCTTTCTTTCTCCCAAATCGCTTGAATGCAAAGAAAGAATTATTCTTAAAAACTAAAATATTTTTTCGGCCTTAAATAATCCTCAAATGGTTGATAAACCGTAAAAAAGCAAATCATATATCTATAAATATTTCTTTCAAATCGTCAGGATGCATGGTGCCACACCGGTCAAAGATATAACTGACAATATCAAGCAATTCCACGATTATATTACCACTTACAGTTGGTTCACAATTACTCCTGATTAAAATTCTCTGATTTGGGACGTCGTTGACAGGGTGACAAGCAAGCAAGTCTACAATACGAAGGAATCGCTGAAGATATCTATCCATGTCTTCAATGCTAACATGAATAACGGACACCTGATCAATAAATGTAATCTTTTTAAAAGTAGCATCGTGTTCGTAATCAAAGATGATGGCGGTTGTATTGAATAGAATAGTTTGTGTATGCGTGTAAGAATATGTGTATAAATTATACAGAACTATAGTCTACTCTGCTATATAACGTGTTACTATACAAATTAAAATGTGTTCTCAAATAACTGACGGAAACTGTAAGTACATCCTTCTGTTCTAAATTTTTTTCAACTTGTTCATTTTACTGAGTTTTCTCAAGTAAAATGATACGTGGTCTGAAGATTGCGATAGAAAGTTACATTTGATCCTCCAAAATTCTGCTATGATGTGATTCATTTTCATGGTCATTTCTTCTCCTTTTACTCATTCTTCGTCTTCTTTTTCTTTTCTTTTTTACTTCTTCTTCTTCTTCTTCTTCTTCTTCTGCTACTTCTTCTTCTTCTACTTCTTCTTCTTCTTCTTCTTCAGCTTCTTCTTTTTCTTCTGCTTCTTCTTTTTCTTCTTCTTCTGCTTCTTCTTATTATTCTGCTTCTTTTCTTCTTCTTCTTCTTATTATTCTGCTTTCTTCTTCTTCTTCTTCTTCTTCTTCTTCTGCTTCTTCTTATTATTATTAATATTATTATTCTGCTTCTTCTTCTTCTTCTTCTTCTTCTCTTCTTCTCTGTTCTTTTTCTTCTTCTTATTATTCATCTTTTTCTTCTTCTTCTTCTTCTTCTTATTATCTTCTTCTATTCTTCTTCTGCTTCTTCTTCTTCTTCTTCTTCTTTTTCTTCTTCTTTCATCTTTTTCTTCTTCTTCTTCTTCTTCTTCTTCTTCTTCTGCTTCTTCTTCTTCTTCTTCTTCTTCTTCTTCTTCTTCTTCTTCTTATTCTTTACTTTATCTACTTCTTCTTCTTCTTCTGCTTCTTCTTCTTCTTCTTCTTTTCTCTTCTTCTTCTTCTTCTTCTTCTCTGCTTCTTATTCTTCTTCTTCTTCTGCTTCTTTTCTTCTTCTTCTTCTGCTTCTTCTTCTTCTGCTTCTTCTTCTTCTTCTTCTTCTTCTTCTTCTTTATTATTATTATTCTTCTTATTCTTTATTCTTCTTCTTCTTTTCTTCTGCTTCTTCTTCTTCTTCTTCTTCTTCTTCTGCTTCTTCTTCTTCTTCTTCTTCTTCTTCTCTTTTTCTTCTTCTTCTTCTTCTTCTTCTTCTTCTATTTCTTCTTCTTCTTCTTCTTCTTCTTCTTCTGCTTCTTTTCTTCTTCTTTTCTTCTTCTTCTTCTTCTGTTCTTCTTCTTCTTCTTCTTATTATTGTTTATTTATTTCTTCTTCTCTTTTCTTCTTCTTTCTTCTTCTTCTTCTTCTTCACTTCTTCTTCTTCTTTTTTCTTCTTCTACTTCTTCTTCTTTTCTTCTTCTTCTTCTTCTTCTTCTTCTTCTTCTTCTTCTGCTTCTTCATCTTCTTCTTCTTCTTCTTCTTCTTCTTCTTCTTCTTCTTTCTTTTCTTCTTCTTCTTCTTTTTTTCTTCTGCTTCTTTTCTTCTTTCTTCTTCTTCTTCTTCTGC
>CAHIKZ030000451.1:1362500-1397500 GCA_903632075.3 Acanthosepion pharaonis
TCTTCTTCTTCTTCTTCTGCTTTATCTTCTTCTTCTGTTCTTCTTCTTCTTTCTTCTTCTTCTGCTTCTTCTTCTTCTTCTTCTTCTTCTGCTTCTTATTAATTTAAAATTTATTATTCTTCTTCTTAAAAACTATTTCTTCTTCTATTTCTTCTTCTTCTTCATCTTTTTCTTCTTCTTCTGCTTCTTCTTATTATTCTTCTTCTATTATTCTTCTTCATCTTCTTCTACTTCTTCTATTATTATTCTTCTTCTTCTTCTTCTTCTTCTTCTTGTTCTACTTCTTCTTCTTCTTATTCTGCTTCTTCTTCTACTTCTTCTTCTTCTTCTTCTTCTGCTTCATTCTTCTTCTTCTTCTTCTTTGTTCTTCTTCTTCTGCTTCTTTTTCTTCTTCTTCTAGCTTCTTCTTCTTCTTCTTGCCCTTCTTCTTCTTCTTCTACTTCTTCTTCTTCTTCTTCTTCTTCTGCTTCTTCTTCTTCTTCTTCTTCTTCTTCTTCTTCTGCTTCTTCTTCTTCTTCTTCTTCTTCTTCTTCTTCTTCTTCTTTCTTCTTCTTCATCTCTTCTTCTTCTCTTCTTCTTCTTCTTAGCTATTCTTATTCTTTATCTTCTTCTTCTTCTTCTTCTTTCTTCTTCTTCTTCTTCTTCTTCTTCTTCTTCTTCTTCTTCTTCTTCTAGGTTTTCTTCTTCTTCTTCTTCTTCTGCTTCTTCTTCTTCTAGCTATTTAGCTTTATTATAGCTGCTTCAACTATTCTTCTTCTGTTCTTCTTTAACAACCAGCTATTCTATTCTTCTTCAACTATTTCTTCTTCTTATGCTTTCTTCTTCTGCTTCCTTCTTCTTCTTCTTCTTCTGCTTCTTCTATTCTTCTTCTTCTTCTTCTTCTGCTTCTTCTTCTTCTTCTTCTTTTCTTCTTCTTCTGCTTCTTCTTCTTCTGCTTCTTCTTCTTCTTCTTCTTATTCTTCTACTTCTTCTTTCTTCTTCTTCTTCTTCTGCTTCTTCTTCTTCTTATTATTTCTTCTGCTTCTTCTTCTTCTTCTTCTGCTTCTTCTTCTTCTTCTGCTTCTTTCTTCTTCTTCTCTTCTTCTTCTTCTTCTTCTTCTTCTTCTTCTTCTTCTTATTTCTTCTTCTTCTGCTTCTTCTTCTTCTTCTGCTTCTTCTTCTTCTTCTTCTTCTTCTTCTTCTCTTCATCTTCTTCTTCTTCTTTCTTCTTTTTCTTCTTCTCTAGCTTCTTCTTCTTCTTCTTCTTCTTATTTTCTGCTTCTTCTTCTGTTATTTAACTATTTATTATATTTAATTTCTTTAATAATATTCTTCTTCTCTTTAGCTTCTTCTTCCATTTCTTCTTCTTCTTCTTCTTCTTCTTCTTCTTCTTCTTCTTCTTCTTCTTATTCTTCTTCTTCTTCTACTTTCTTCTTGCTTCATCTTCTTCAAAACTGCTTCTTCTTCTTCTTTCTATTTCTTCTGCTTCTTTTCTTCTTCTTCTTCTTCTTAGCTTCTTTTGCTTCTTCTTCTTCTTTCTTCTTCTGCTTCTTTATTTATTCTTCTTCTTCTTCTTCTTCTACCTTCAATTCTACTACTGCTTCTTCTTCTTCTTCTGCTTCTCTATTTCTTTACTGCTATTCTTCTTCTTCTTCTGCTTCTTCTTCTTCTTCTTCTTCTTCTTCTTCTCATCTTCTTCTTCTTACTGCTTCTACTTCTTCTACTTCTTCTTCTTCTTCTTCTTCTTCTTCTGCTTCTTCTTATTATTAAAATTGTATTCTTCTTCTTCTTCTTCTTCTGCTTCTTCTTCTTCTGCTGCTTCTTCTTCTGCTTCTTCTTCTTCTGCATCTTCTTCTACTTCTTCTTCTTATTATTCTTCTTCTTCTTCTTCTTCTTCTCTTTTATTATTATTATTATTCTATTCTGCTTCTTCTTCTACTTCTTCTTCTTCTTCTTCTTCTTCTTCTTCTTCTTCTTCTTCTGCTTCTTATTCTTCTTCTTCTTCTTTTCTACTATTTCTTCTTTTCTTTTTCTTCTTCTCTACTATTTCTTCTTCTTCTTCTTCTTCTTCTTCTTCTTCTCTACTATTTCTTCTTCTTCTTCTTCTTCTTCTTCTTCTCCTTCTTCTTCTTCTTCTTCTTCTACTTCTTCTTCTTCTTCTTCTGCTTCATCTTCTTCTTCTTCTTCTTCTTTTCTTCTTCTTCTGCTTCTTCTTCTTCTTCTTCTTCTATTATTTTTCTTCTTCTTCTTCTCCTTCTTCTTCTTATTCTTTTCTTCTTTTCTTCTTCTTCTTCTTCTGCTTCTGCTTCTTCTTCTTCTTTTTTCTTCTTTCTTCTTCTTCTTCTTCTTCTTCTTCTTCTTCTTATTATTATTATTCTTCTTCTACTTCTGCTTCTGCTTCATCTTCTTCTTCTGCTTCTTTTCAACTATTCTTCTTCTGCTTCTTTTCTTCTTCTTCTTTTTCTTCTTCTTCTGCTTCTTCTTCTTCTTCTGCTTCTTCTTCTGCTTCTTCTTCTTCTTCTTCTTCTGACTTCTTCTTCTTCTAATTATTCTTCTTCTTCTTCTTCTTCTTCTTCTAGCTATTCTTCTGCTTCTTCTTCTTCTGCTTCTTCTTCTAGCTTCTTCTTCTTCTTCTTCTTCTTCTGCTTCTTCTTCTTCATCTTCTTCTTCTTCTTCTTCTTCTTCTTCTTCTTCTTCTTCTACTTCTTCTTCTTCTAATATAGCTTCCTTCTTCTTCTTCTTCTTCTTCTTCTTCTTCATTCTTCTTCTTCTGCTTCTTCTTCTTATTATTATTATTATTCTAGGATCAGATAGCTCCAGATCAAAACAATAAAGCTAAGGTAAAAACATACGAATATCAGTATAATCATCTTGGTTCCCAGTCTCAACCTTATACTAATAATATCCCTGGCAGACATATATTACGTGCGCAACTTCGTGACAAGTTTTGATAAAACAGCACATAAACTTGCAAGTGGAGTTAAAATCAGGTAAACCAGTCCACTCAGACGGTCTCTGGTAGAGCATGTTCAAAATATCTACATGTGACAAAAAGTCGCCTTGGTTTCATCATACTTTCAGCTGAGAAAAAATCACCACCCGCTCCTTTTGACACCTTGCTATAAAACGCCTACTCTACTCCCACTCATGAAGAAATGTGCACAGTCTATCTGTCTTTAGGGTACTTAGCTGCTTATAGTTAGCAAATGAGATCAAAATCTGCAGTACAGAATCTGCCGCCTACAATCTTCAAAAATTTAAATGAAACGCCAATCGCCATCTTCTGTCTTCCTGAACACTGTTTATTATCCCTTTCTCACTTCTCCTCACTAATGTATATCCTTTCTTTTCTTCTTCTAACCCGTTCTTCTGCTTCATTACTTATTCTTAGGGTGAAATGGTTTTAAAAGCCTCAGAGGCTTCATCTACGTTCTTCTTCTTCCAATAGGTTACAATTAGAAACCATGAGAAACATGTCTCTTGAAATATCAAAACATTATTATTATTATTATTATTATTATTATTATTATTATTATTATTATTTCCTTGGATATCTGTTGCATACACATTTCCTTCCGCATTCCCAACCAGGTATTCTAAGGTCAAAAATAGCTTCATGGCATATTCTATTGATAAAAAAAACCCTAAGCTCACACACATTTTACATGGATAAAGCTCTTCATAATGTGGGAGCTGTACTTATGAGTACATTTTATTTGTATTTCTAGAGGCATGGGCTACCAGGAATTCCTTCAGTGAGTCTATCCAATCTATTTTTCCAATCAATCCTAGTGCTCGAACTACAACTGGAATTATTGATACCCTCATGTACCACATCTTTTAGATTTCCACTTAAAGATCCTTGTATCTTGATAGATTTTTGAAGATCTTCGAAGATACGTTACAATCTGCAAGAACTGCCATGTTAGTAAAATGCACATTCTGCTTTTGAGGTCTTTGATCACGATCTCTGGGAGATCAGCTTCCATTGTTCGGTCTGTATATATTGTAAAGTGTCATCATTTGATACCGAGAAAGTGTAACAAAGAATAAAAAAATTCCAGCACCTTCCTCGGTATACTTGCGGGCAGAAACACTCAACAGATGCAGCTCTTTCTCGAAGTAATTACCGCAATTTTTGGATGGGGGGGTGTTCAATTTTATTTCTTACGTCTGTTGTTTATCGCAGGGAATTGAGTGACAGAAACCTTTCGCAATTTTCCAGCTTCTTAATCCGTATCTTCGTTATTGCCTAAAATCTAAAAAAAATAAAATCTAGAAAGAATAAAATCAAAACCTGGCTGCAGATCTCTAATCAGATCTAGTTCTAACAGCTCAGTGGGCGAGAGACACGCTTGCAACAATCAATACCACCAAAGCCAAGATATTAACTTTCAATCAACACCAAAGCCGACTCAGAATTACTTCAGTTACGTTGTAGGCTCAGTGAGATTCCTTAACTTGAACGTCAATTGTGGCTCAAGTCCACGCGAGATGTCAAGTTCCCGCGAGATCTCAAGTGGAACTCTTATATACGCTAAATATGCTAAAAAAAATAGTTGTTGTTTTCTGCCGGAACAGAAAGCAACTTAAAATTACCCTCCATACATACTTCTTTGGTTCATAAATTTTACGGAATTAATTTTACTCGATTGGTGGAAAGGTTTCCTTATTTTAGTTAAAATGGCTAAATCCAACAGTAAGTTCTATTCAAATAGGTTTTTTTTTCAAATAGTTTTTTTCTCTCTCGCACTTCTCGCTTGTGGGTCTTTCTTCTGATTCTTTCTTCCCAGTGAACTTTGATTTAAATGCAATGAGAATAGTTATCTTCTGTCTTCTTAATTACTATTCTCTTATTTTAAATGCAATTTCTTCAATCTTATTTTAAATCTCTTCTGTCTTCTTAATTACTATTCTCTTATTTTAAATGCTTCTGATTCGTTTTTTCTGGCTTCTTCTTCTTCTTCTTATTTGAATCGTTATCTTCTTCTTCTTTAATTACTATTCTCTTATTTTTAAATGCAATGTGAATCGTTTTCTTCTGCTTCTTCTTAATTACTTATTCTCTTATTTTTAAATTCAATGTGAATCTTTTTTTCTTCTGTCTTCTTAATTACTATTCTCTTATTTTAAATGCAATGCCTTCTTCTTCTTCTTCTTCTTCTTCTTCTTCTTCTTCTTCTTCTTCCTGAATCGTTATCTTCTTACTATTCTTTTATTTTAAATAATTACTTATTCTCTTATTTTTAAAAGAAATGTGAATCGTTTTATTCTGGTCTTCTTAATTAATTACTATTCTCTTCTTAATTTAAAAAAATGTGAATCGTTATCTTCTGTCTTCTTAATTACTATTCTCTTATTTTAAAGGCAATGTGAATAGTTATCTTCTGTCTTCTTAATTACTATTCTCTTATTTTAAATGCAATGTGAATCATCTTCGTTATCTTCTCTTAATTTAAAAGAAATATGAATCGTTTTATTCTGTCTTCTTAATTAATTCTCTTATTTTCTGTTATTTGGCTTGCAATACTATGAATCGTTATCGTTCTTCTGGCTTCTTAATTACTATTCTCTTATTTTAATGCAATGTGAATCTGTTACCTTCTTCTTCTTGAATTATCTTCTCTTATTTTTAAATTCTGCTTGAATCGTTTCTTCTTTCTTCTTCTTAATTTCTATTCTCTTATTTTAAATGCAATATGAATCGTTATCTTCTGGCTTCTTAATTACTATTCTCTTATTTTAAATTCAATGTGAATTTTTTTTCTTCTAATTACTATTTTTATTTTAAATTCAATTGAATCTTTTCTTCTTTCTCTTCTCTTATTTTAAATGCAATGTGAATCGTTATCTTCTGTCTTCTTAATTACTATTCTCTTAATTTAAATGCAATGTGAATCGTTTATCTTCTGGCTTCTTAATTATTCTCTAGTTTTTCTCTTATCTCTTTTAAATTCTTATTTTAAATGCAATGAATCGTTTTCTTCTGTCTTCTTAGTTACTATTCTCTTATTTTAAATGCAATGTGAATCGTTATCTTTTGTTATCTTAGAAATGCAATGTGAATCGTTATCTTCTGGCTTCTTAATTACTATTCTCTTATTTTAAATTCAATGTGAATCGTTATCTTCTGTCTTTTTAATTACTATTCTCTTATTTTAAATTCAATGTGAATCTTTTCTTCTGTCTTCTTAATTACTATTCTCTTATTTTTAAATGCAATCGTTTTATTGAATCGTTATCTTCTGGCTTCTTAATTACTATTCTCTTATTTTAAAATGAAATTATTCTGACCTTCGTTTTATTCTGGCTGAATCGTTAATTTCTTTCTTAATTATTATTTATTTTTTTTCTTATCTTTGGCTTCTTAATTACTATCAATCTGAATTATCTTTTTCTTCTGTCTTATTTTAAATCAATTACTATTCTCTTATTTTAAATGCAATGAATCGTTATCTTCTCTTCCTAATTACGATTCTCTTATTTTAAATTTACTATTCTTCTTAATTTAATTTTAAATCTTGTGAATCGTTATTTTTTTATTCTGGCTTCTTAATTACTATTCTCTTATTTTTAAATTCAATGTCTTTCTTCTGAGATCTTTTTCTTTGTTTTTCAATGTGAATTCTTCTCTAATTCTATTCTCTTATTTTAAATGCTTCTTATGAATCGTTACTTTCTGGCTTCTTAATTTTATTCTCTTATTTT
The DNA here is from genome assembly GCA_903632075.3 of Acanthosepion pharaonis. NCBI lineage: Eukaryota > Metazoa > Mollusca > Cephalopoda > Sepiida > Sepiidae > Acanthosepion > Acanthosepion pharaonis. The sequence continues at coordinate 1,369,188 of CAHIKZ030000451.1, forward strand.
TAAATATTCTTCAATGTGAATCGTTATCTTCTGGCTTCTTAATTACTATTCTCTTATTTTTAAATGCAATGTGAATCGTTATCTTCTGTCTTCTTAATTACTATTCTCTTATTTTTACTATGAATCGTTATCTTCTGTCTTCTTAATTACTATTTCTTATTTTAAATTCAATGTGAATCGTTATCTTCTAGCTTCTTTTTCTTCTCTTATTTTCTTGAATCGTTTTCTATTCTAATTACTATTCTTATTTTAAATGCAATGTGAATCGTTATCTTCTGGCTTCTTATTACTATTCTCTTAATTTAAAAATGTGAATCGTTATCTTTTATTCTCTCTTATTTTTTTGAAATTCTATTCTTTTATTTTAAATTCAATGTGAATCGTTATCTTCTTCTTCTAATTCTATCTTCTTTTCAATGAATCGTTACCTTCTCTTTTTCTTCTTAATTCTTATTCTCTTATTTTAAATGCAATGTGAATCTTTTCTTCTGTCTTCTTAATTACTATTCTCTTATTTTAAATGCAATGTGAATCGTTATCTTCTGTCTTCTTAATTACTATTCTCTTATTTTAAATTCAATGAATGTTATCTTCGTTCTTAATTCTTCTCTTCTTCAATGTAATCGTTATCTATTCTCTTACTATTTTATTTTAAATTCAATGTGAATCGTTTCTTCTCATCTTTTTACTATTCTCTTATTTTTCAATTGAATCTTTATTCTTCTAATTCTTATTTTTTATTTTAAAAGCAATGTGAATCGTTTTCTTCTGTCTTCTTAATTACTATTCTCTTATTTTCAAATGCAATGTGAATGAATCGTTTAATCTTCTTCTTCTTAATTACTATTCTCTTAATTTTAAAAAGAAATGAATCTTTTACCTTCTGGCTTCTTAATTACTATTCTTCTTATTTTTAAATGCAATGTGAATCGTTATCTTCTGTCTTCTTAATTACTATTCTCTTATTTCAAATTCAATGTGAATCGTTTTCTTCTGGCTTCTTAATTACTATTCTCTTATTTTAAATGCTATGTGAATCGTTATCTTCTGCCTCCTTAATTACGATTCTCTTATTTTAAATGCAATGTGAAACGTTATCTTCTGTCTTCTTAATTACTATTCTCTTATTTTAAATGCAATATGAATGAATCGTTATCTTCTTCTTCTTAATTACTATTCTCTTATTTTACATGCAATGTGAATCGTTATCTTCTGGCTTCTTAATTACTATTCTCTTATTTTAAATTCAATGTGAATCTTTTAATTCTTCTTTTTGGTTCTTCTTTGGCTTCTTAATTACTATTCTCTTATTTTAATGCAATGTGAATCGTTTTCTTTGGCTTCTTAAACTATTCTCTTATTTTTAAATGCAATGTGAATCGTTTTTCTTCTGGCTTCTTAATTACGATTCTCGTTTTATTCTGAATCGTTTTCTTCTGGCTTCTTAATTACTATTCTCTTATTTTAAATGCAATGTGAATCGTTATCTTCTGGCTTCTTAATTCCTATTCTCTTATTTTAAATGCAATGAATCGTTATCTTAATTGGTGCCTTCTTACTATTCTCTTATTTTTAAATGCAATATGAATCGTTATTCTTCTATTGGCTTCTTTTACTTATTCTCTTAATTTTAAATTTTAAAATGGGAATCTTTTTTCTTCTTAATTCTATTTCTTGCAATGTGAATTTACTATTCTATTCTTATTTTAAATGCAATGTGAATCGTTATCTTCTGGCTTCTTAATTACTATTCTCTTATTTTTAAATGCAATGTGAATCTTTATCTTCTTCTAATTACTATTCTCTTATTTAAATTCAATTATTTTTATTCTTCTTAATTACTTTTCTTATTTTAAATGCAATGTGAATCGTTATCTTCTGGCTTCTTAATTACTATTTCTTATTTTAAATGCAATGTGAATCGTTATCTTCTGTCTTCTTAATTACTATTCTCTTATTTTAAATGCAATGTGAATCGTTATCTTCTGGCTTCTTAATTACTATTCTCTTATTTTAAATTCAATGTGAATCGTTTCTTTTTCTTCTTAATTACTATTTTATTTTAAATTATTCTTTTTCTTCTTCTTCTTATTCCCTTATTTTAAATGCAATCTGTTATCTTCTGGAATTCGTTATTTTAAATGCAATTTGTGAATCGCTGTCTATTAATTACTATTTCTCTTAATTTGTGAATCGTTTCTTCTGCTTTTCTTCTTAAATGCAATCTGAATCGTTATCTTCTGGCTTCTTAATTACTATTCTCTTATTTTAAATTCAAGTGAATTCTTTATCTTTTTCTTAATTACTATTCTCTTATTTTAAATGCAATGTTGAATTCTTCTTAATTACTCTATTCTCTTATTTTAAATGCAATGTGAATCGTTATCTTCTGGCTTCTTAATTACTATTCTCTTATTTTAAATGCAATGTGAATCGTTATCTTCTTCTTGTAATTACTATTCTCTTATTTTAAATTCAATGTGAATCGTTTCTTCTTCTTCTTAATTACTATTCTCTTATTTTTAAATGCAATATGAATCGTTATCTTCTCGTCTTATTTTAAATGCAATGTGAATCGTTTTCTTCTTCTTCTTAATTACTATTTCTTATTTTAAATTCAATGAATCGTTATCTTCTGTCTTCTTAATTACTATTCTCTTATTTTAAATGCAATGTGAATCGTTATCTTCTGGCTTCTTAATTACTATTCTCTTATTTCAAATGAATCAATGTTTAATTCTATTCTCTTATTTCTTCTGAATCGTTCTTTTCTTATTACTATTCCTTATTCTCTTATCTTTTTAAATGCAATGTGAATCGTTTCTTCTGTCTTCTTAATTTACTATTCTCTTTATTTTAAATGCAATGTGAATCGTTATCTTCTGTCTTCTTAATTACTATTCTCTTATTTTAAATGCAATGTGAATCGTTATCTTCTGGCTTCTTAATTACTATTCTCTTAATTTAAAAGAAATGTGAATCGTTTTATTCTGGCTTCTTAATTACTATTCTCTTATTTTAAATTCAATGTGAATCTTTTTCTTCTGTCTTCTTAATTACTATTCTCTTATTTTAAATGCAATGTGAATCGTTATCTTCTTTTTTCTGAAATGTGATTCGTTCTTAATTACTATTCTCTCTTCTTTTTTTAAAAATGCAATATGAATCGTTATCTTCTGGCTTCTTAATTACTATTCTCTTATTTTAAATGCAATGTGAATCGTTTTCTTCTGGCTTCTTAATTACTATTCTCTTATTTTTAAATTCAATGTGTTAATGACTTCTTTTTTCTCTTAATTTAAAAGAAATGTTCTTAATTACTATTCTCTTATTTTAAATGCAATGTGAATCGTTATCTTCTGCCTCCTTAATTACTATTCTCTTTAAAATTTTAAAATTCTCTTAAATGTGAATCGTTTTCTTCTGTCTTTTAATTACTATTCTCTTATTTTAAAATGCAATGTGAATCGTTATCTTCTTCTTACTATTTCTTTATTTTAAATCTTGAATCGTTATCTTCTGTCTTCTCTTACTATTTCTTATTTTAAATGCAATGTGAATCGTTATCTTCTGGCTTCTTAATTATTCTATTCTCTTATTTTTTAAATGCAATGTGAATAATTTATTCTCTTATTTTCTGAAAAATGTGAATCGTTTTATTCTCTTTAATTACTATTCTCTTATTTTAAATGCAATGTGAATCGTTATCTTCTGTCTTCTTAATTACTATTTTTGAATTATTTTAAATGCAATATGAATTATTAATTATTCTTATTTTAAATTCAATGTGAATCGTTTTATTCTGGCTTCTTAATTACTATTCTCTTATTTTAAATTCAATGTGAATCTTTTTCTTCTGTCTTCTTAATTACTATTCTCTTATTTTAAATGCAATGTGAATCGTTATCTTCTGGCTTCTTAATTACTATTCTCTTAATTTAAAAGAAATGTGAATCGTTTTATTCTGGCTTCTTAATTACTATTCTCTTATTTTAAATTCAATGTGAATCGTTAACTTAATTTTGGATTCTTCTCTAATTCCTATTCTCTTATTTTAAATGCAATGTGAATCGTTATCTTCTGTCTTCTTAATTACGATTCTCTTATTTTTTTAAATGCAATGTGAATCGTTATCTTCTGGCTTCTTAATTACTATTCTCTTATTTTAAATGCAATGTGAATCGTTATCTCTTCTTAATTAATTATTTTAAATGCAATGTGAATCGTTATCTATGATTAATTAATTCTCTTATTTTAAATGCAATGCTTCTTAATTATTACTATTCTCTTATTTTAAATGCAATGTGAATCGTTTTCTTCTGTCTTCTTAATTACTATTCTCTTATTTTAAATGCAATGTGAATCGTTATCTTCTGGCTTCTTAATTACGATTCTCTTATTTTAAATGCAATGTGAATCGTTTTCTTCTGTCTTCTTAATTACTATTCTCTTATTTTAAATGCAATATGAATCGTTATCTTCTGGCTTCTTAATTACTATTCTCTTATTTTAAAATGCAATGTGAATCGTTATCTTCTGGCTTTAATTACTATTCTCTTATTTTAAATTGAATTTATTCTATTAATTAAATTTCTTATTTTCAAATGCAATGTGAATCGTTTTCTTCTGTCTTCTTAATTACTATTTCTCTTATTTTAAATGCAATTTAATTAATTCGTTATTTCTTTTGGCTTCTTAATTACTATTCTCTTATTTTAAATGCAATGTGAATCGTTATCTTCTGGCTCTTAATTACTATTCTCTTATTTTTAAATGCAATGTGAATCGTTATCTTCTGGCTTCTTAATTACTATTCTCTTATTTTAAATGCAATGTGAATTTTTATTCTTCTGGAATCGTTTCTTTAATTACTATTCTCTTATTTTTAAATTCAATGTGAATTTTTTTCTTCTGTCTTCTTAATTACTATTCTCTTATTTTAAATGCAATGTGAATCGTTATCTTCTGGCTTCTTAATTACTATTCTCTTATTTTAATTTAAATGAAATGTGAATCGTTTTATTCTGTCTTCTTAATTACTCTTCTCTTATTTCAAATGCAATGTGAATCGTTAACTTCTGTCTTCTTAATTACGATTCTCTTATTTTAAATGCAATGTGAATCGTTACCTTCTGTCTTCTTAATTACGATTCTCTTATTTTAAATGCAATGTGAATCGTTATCTTCTGGCTTCTTAATTACTATTCTCTTATTTTAAATGCAATGTTAATCGTTATCTTCTGGCTTCTTAATTACTATTCTCTTACTATTCTCTTATTTTAAATGCAATGTGAATCGTTATCTTCTTCTTAATTTCTATTCTCTTATTTTAAATGCAATGTGAATCGTTACTATTCTTCTTTATTCTTTATTTTAAATGCAATGAATCGTTATCTTCTGGCTTATTAATTACTATTCTCTTATTTTTAAATGCAATGTGAATCGTTTTCTTCTGTCTTCTTAATTACTATTCTCTTATTTTAAATGCAATGTGAATCGTTATCTTCTGTCTTCTTAATTACTATTCTCTTATTTTAAATGCAAATGAATCGTTGAATCGTTATCTTCTGTCTCGTTTTATTCCTTTAATTTATTTCTTATTTTAAATGCAATTCTCTTATTTTTTAAATGCAATGTGAATCGTGAATCGTTTCTTCTTCTTTAATTACTATTCTCTTATTTTTAAATGCAATGTGAATCGTTTTCTTCTGTCTTTTTAATTACTATTTTCTCTTATTTTAAATGCAATGTGAATCTTTTATCTTCTGTCTTCTTAATACTATTCTCTTAATCGTTTTTTTAATTCTCTTATTTCAAATGCAATGTGAATCGTTAACTTCTGGCTTCTTAATTACTATTCTCTTATTTTAAATGCAATGTGAATCGTTACCTTCTGTCTTCTTAATTACGATTCTCTTATTTTAAATGCAATGTGAATCGTTATCTTCTGTCTTCTTAATTACTATTCTCTTATTTTAAATGCAATATGAATCGTTATCTTCTGGCTTCTTAATTACTATTCTCTTATTTTAAATGCAATGTGAATCGTTATCTTCTGGCTTCTTAATTACTATTCTCTTATTTTAAATTCAATGTGAATCGTTTTTTCTGTCTTCTTAATTACTATTCTCTTATTTTAAATGCAATGTGAATCGTTTTCTTCTGTGTCTTCTAATTACTATTCTCTTAATTTTAAATGCAATGTGAATCGTTTTCTTCTGTCTTCTTAATTACTATTCTCTTATTTTAAATGCAATGTGAATGAATCTTCTTATTACTATTCTCTTATTTTAAATGCAATGTGAATCGTTATCTTCTGGCTTCTTAATTACTATTCTCTTATTTTACCATGCAATGTGAATCGTTATCTTCTGGCTTCTTAATTACTATTCTCTTATTTTAAATTCAATGTGAATCTTTTTTTCTGTCTTCTTAATTACTATTCTCTTATTTTAAATGCAATGTGAATCGTTATCTTCTGGCTTCTTAATTACTATTCTCTTAATTTAAAAGAAATGTGAATCGTTTTATTCTGGCTTCTTAATTACTATTCTCTTATTTCAAATGCAATGTGAATCGTTAACTTCTGGCTTCTTAATTCCTATTCTCTTATTTTAAATGCAATGTGAATCGTTACCTTCTGTCTTCCTAATTACGATTCTCTTATTTTAAATGCAATGTGAATCGTTATCTTCTGTCTTCTTAATTACTATTCTCTTATTTTAAATGCAATATGAATCGTTATCTTCTGGCTTCTTAATTACTATTCTCTTATTTTACATGCAATGTGAATCGTTATCTTCTGGCTTCTTAATTACTATTCTCTTATTTTAAATTCAATGTGAATCTTTTTCTTCTGTCTTCTTAATTACTATTCTCTTATTTTAAATGCAATGTGAATCGTTATCTTCTGGCTTCTTAATTACTATTCTCTTAATTTAAAAGAAATGTGATTCGTTTTATTCTGGCTTCTTAATTACTATTCTCTTATTTCAAATGCAATGTGAATCGTTCGTTATTACTATTCTCTTATTTTAAAATGCAATGTGAATCGTTTATTCTTATTTTAAATTCCTATTCTCTTATTTTAAATGCAATGTGAATCGTTACCTTCTGTCTTCCTAATTACGATTCTCTTATTTTTTAAATCGCTCTTTAATTACTATTCTCTATTTTTTAAATGCAATGTGAATCGTTATCTTCTGTCTTCTTAATTACTATTCTCTTATTTTAAATGCAATGTGAATCGTTATCTTCTGGCTTCTTAATTACTATTCTCTTATTTTAAATGCAATGTGAATCGTTATGAATCGTTATATTCTCTTATTTTAAATGCAATGTGAATCTTCTGGCTTTTTTCTATTCTCTTATTTTTAAATGCAATGTGAATCGTTATCTTCTGTCTTCTTAATTACTATTCTCTTATTTTAAATGCAATGTGAATCGTTTTCTTCTGGCTTCTTAATTACTATTCTCTTTATTTTAAATGCAATGAATCGTTATCTTCTGGCTTCTTAATTACTATTCTCTTATTTTTAAATGCAATGTGAATCGTTCTGGCTTCTTAATTACTATTCTCTTTTTAAATTCTGAATCGTTTTTTCTTCTTAATTACTATTCTCTTATTTTAAATGCAATGTGAATCGTTATCTTCTGTCTTCTTAATTACTATTCTCTTATTTTTAAATTCAATGTGAATCGTTTTCTTCTGTCTTCTTAATTACTATTCTCTTATTTTAAATGCAATGTGAATCGTTATCTTTCTCTTAATTACTATTCTTAATTATCTATTCTCTTATTTTTAAATTCAATGTGAATCGTTTTTTTCTGTCTTCTTAATTACTATTCTCTTATTTTAAATGCAATGTGAATCGTTATCTTCTGGCTCTTAATTACTATTCTCTTAATTTAAAAGAAATGTGAATCGTTTTATTCTTCTTCTTAATTACTATTCTCTTATTTAAATGCAATGTGAATCGTTTTCTTCTGGCTTCTTAATTACTATTCTCTTATTTTAAATGCAATGAATCGAATCTGACTCCTTATTATCTTCTGAATCGTTATCTTCTGCTTCTTAATTACTATTCTCTTATTTTACATGCAATGTGAATCGTTATCTTCTGGCTTCTTAATTACTATTCTCTTATTTTAAATTCAATGTGAAATCTTTCTTCTTATTTTTTACTATTCTCTTATTTTAAATTCAATTGAATCGTTATTCTCTTATTACTATTCTCTTATTTTAAATGCAATGTGAATCGTTTTCTTCTGTCTTCTTAATTCCTATTCTCTTATTTTAAATGCAATGTGAATCGTTATCTTCTCTTTCTATTCTCTTATTTTAAATTCTCTTATTTTAAATGCTTCTTAATTGAATTCTCTTATTTTAAATGCAATGTGAATCGTTATCTTCTCTTAATTACTATTCTCTTTATTTTAAATGCACATGAATCGTTATCTTCTGCGCTTCTTAATTACTATTTCTTTATTTTTAATTACTATTCTCTTATTTTAAATGCAATGTGAATCGTTATCTTCTGGCTTCTTAATTACTATTCTCTTATTTTTAAATGCAATGTGAATCGTTATCTTCTGGCTTCTTAATTTAATTCTGTTTTCTTTATTTTCTCTTATTTTCTGAATCGTTATCTTTTAATTACTATTCTCTTATTTTAAATGCAATGTGAATCGTTTTATTCTGGCTTCTTAATTACTATTCTCTTATTTTAAATGCAATGTGAATCGTTATCTTCTGTCTTCTTAATTACTATTCTCTTATTTTTAAATCAATGTGAATCGTTATCTTCTGTCTTCTTAATTACGATTCTCTTATTTTAAATGCAATGTGAATCGTTATCTTCTGTCTTCTTAATTACTATTCTCTTATTTTTAAATGCAATGTGAATCGTTATCTTCTGTCTTCTTAATTACTATTCTCTTATTTTAAATGCAATGTGAATCGTTATCTTCTGGCTTCTTAATTACTATTCTCTTATTTTAAATGCAATGTGAATCGTTATCTTCTTAATTACTATTCTCTTATTTAAAATGCAATGTGAATCGTTATCTTCTGGCTTCTTAATTACTATTCTCTTATTTTAAATGCAAATGGTTATCTTCTGGCTTCTTAATTACTATTCTCTTATTTTAAATGCAATTGAATCGTTATCTTCTGTCTTAATTACTATTCTCTTATTTTAAATTCTGAATCGTTTTTAATTCTCTTACTATTCTCGTTATTTTTACAATGTTTATTCGTTATTTTGTCTTTTAATTTATTCTCTTATTTATTTAAATGCAAAATGAATCGTTATCTTCTGGCTTCTTAATTACTATTCTCTTATTTTAAATGCAATGTGAATCGTTTTATTCTGGCTTCTTAATTACTATTCTCTTATTTTAAATTCAATGTGAATCGTTATCTTCTGGCTTCTTAATTACTATTCTCTTATTTTAAATGCAATGTTAATCGTTATTTTCAATCATCGTTATCTTAATTACTATTCTCTTATTTTAAATGCAATGTGAATCGTTATCTTCTGGCTTCTTAATTACTATTCTCTTATTTTACATGCAATGTGAATCGTTATCTTTGGCTTCTTAATTACTATTCTCTTATTTTAAATTCAATGAATCTTTTCTTCTGTCTTCTTTAATTACTATTCTCTTATTTTAAATGCAATGTGAATCGTTATCTTCTGGCTTCTTAATTACTATTCTCTTATTTTTAAATGCAATGTGAATCGTTTTCTTCTGTCTTCTTAATTACTATTCTCTTATTTTTAAATGCAATGTGAATCGTTATCTTCTGGCTTCTTAATTACTATTCTCTTATTTTAAATGCAATGAATCGTTATCTTCTGTCTTCTTAATTACTATTCTCTTATTTTAATGCAATCAATCGTGAATCTTTTTAATTACTATTCTCTTATTTTTCAATGTGAATCGTTATTTTCTTGTCTTCTTAATTACTATTCTCTTATTTTTAAATGCAATGTGAATCGTTATCTTCTGGCTTTTAATTACTATTCTCTTATTTAAACATGCAATGTGAATCGTTTTCTTCTGGCTTTAATTACTATTCTCTTATTTTAAATGCAATGTGAATCTTTTTTCTTCTGTATTCTTAATTCCTATTCTCTTATTTTAAATGCAATGTGAATCGTTATCCTTCTGTACTATTCTCTTAATCTTAAATTTAACGAATCGTTTTATTTTAAATGTTTAAAAATGTGAATCGTTAACTTCTGTCTTCTTAATTACTATTCTCTTATTTTAAATGCAATGTGAATCGTTATCTTTTGTCTTCTTGTACGATTCTCTTATTTTAAATGCAATGGGAATCGTTATCTTCTGTCTTCTTAATTACTATTCTCTTATTTTAAATGCAATATGAATCGTTATCTTCTGGCTTCTTAATTACTATTCTGTTATTTTAAATGCAATGTGAATCGTTATCTTCTGGCTTCTTAATTACTATTCTCTTATTTTAAATGCAATGTGAATCGTTATCTTCTGTCTTCTTAATTACTATTCTCTTATTTTAAATGCAATGTGAATCGTTATCTTCTGGCTTCTTAATTACTATTCTCTTATTTTAAATTCAATGTGAATCTTTTTCTTCTGTCTTCTTAGTTACTATTCTCTTATTTGAAAATGCAATTTAAAAATCGTTGAATCGATTTCTTCTTCTTAATTACTATTCTCTTATTTTAAATGCAATGTGAATCGTTATCTTCCTTTTATTCTCTTATTTTAAATCTTAATTTACGATTCTCTTATTTTTAAATGCAATGTGAATCGTTATCTTCTGTCTTCTTAATTACTATTCTCTTATTTTAAATGCAATATGAATCTTTTATCTTCTGGCTTCTTAATTACTATTCTCTTATTTTTACATTCAATGTGAATCGTTATCTTCTGGCTTTTAATTACTATTCTCTTTTTTTAAATTCAATGTGAATCTTTTTCTTCTGTCTTCTTAATTACTATTCTCTTATTTTAAATGCAATGTGAATCGTTATCTTCTGGCTTCTTAATTACTATTCTCTTAATTTAAAAGAAATATGAATCGTTTTATTCTGGCTTCTTAATTACTATTCTCTCATTTCAAATGCAATGTGAATCGTTAACATCTGGCTTCTTAATTCCTATTCACTTGTTTACATTCGATACGCCAGAGCAGTTATGAATGTACGAGATTCATGGAAAGTTGGAGTTTATAAGCAGTAAATTCGACCTTGTCTACCGATTGGTTCTTTGTAGCTTAAGCGGTAAGGCACGTCAGCGTATATATGACGGTTCCGTATAGGATGCAGGTTCGAATCCTGTCAAAGAACGAAAATTTTCTATGAAAACTCCTCGGACATTCAGGCCGGTAAATGTTATTTAATACTGTTTATCATAAACAGAGCATTTGCTTAAATACTTGTATCTATAAAAAATAACAACGTTAAACATAAAATATGTCTTTAATAAATAAATTGTCGGACCTTGTCCATTTCTTAATATATTATATATATATATATATATATGTGTGTGTGTGTTTTCTATCGCTGGGGATGACCGTTGTGGAGTAATATATCTCCGCTCGAAATGATATCTTTGAGAGCCGAGTACGTATTCCAGTCGAGTTCCTTTGATTTATTTACGCAGAAATACCGTTGAAAAAAGTTATGAATCCATCTCCCCAGCTATAGGTTGAATAGCAGCAAAGACTATGTTCTCTAGCCTTATTTGTAACCAGTCTACCGCAGAAAGTAATGGAATCCTATTGCGGGAAAAAATCTGCTTTGTCAGTCACGTATCGAAAGATAAATGATCGCCCAAGCAGATATCACGTATGGCATATAAATGACACGTCGCTGGGGACTGAGAGAAAAAAAAAGATGCCACCGCCATTTTATTGTCATTCAAGTGACATGAAAACGGAGAAGATGAATAAGAAAGTACAGGTGTTTGGGACATAATCTCTCAGTTTTTTAGATATTATCAGTAGCAATAGGTAGACTTGCTCTCAAAGAGAGTCAGTCCACCTATTGCTACCGACAATATCGATAATGCAATAGCAGAGATTAGTCATATATTTTATAGCTTTCTTCATAGAAGGGAAAAAATGCGACTTTACGAAACCTCCATTGCATGTCGACCGTTCGATACGTTTTCAAGACAATTCAAGGCTTTCTAGCAATTGTGTGTTAAAAACTACCCAGCGTTTAATGCTGTTTCCAAACAAGCGTAGACAAGCGTCGTTGATAATATGAACTGTTTTTGACGTAATTTTATATGGTGTGTTGGTACTGTCGTTTAGTTTAGTCTGTACTGCACACTATACAAACGAAAAAAAAAAAGCGTAGCACATCTGAAATAGCCGTCAGAGTCTTTCTTCTTATTATTCTTTCTTTTCTTTCTTTTCTTTTCTTTCTTTCTTTCTTTCTTTCTTTCTTTCTTCTTCTTCTCTTCCTCCTTCTGCTTCAATTTTTTTATCCTTTATTTCATATTCATTTCTTCCCTTCTTCTTTCTTTTGTGTTTCTTTTTTCTTTCTTTCTTTCTTTCTTTCTTTCTATCTATCTATCAATCTATCTATCTGTCTGTCTATCTGTCTGTCTATCTGTCTATCTAGCAAAAAATATAGAATGTAGATCTCTAGCTGTCTGTTTTATATTCATGATTCATTTAATTTCGTTTATCTTTCATTCTGTCTTCCTCACTTAGTTTTGTCTTCTTCTTTTCTCCTCGTAACACTCTGTACCTTCTTTATCAAATTCTTTATCGCTTTATTTTATACACTCTTCTTACTTTTCCTCTTTTTCTTCCTTTCTCTGTTTCTATCTATCTATCTATCTATCTATCTATCTATCTAGTAAGAATGTAGTATATATAGCTATCTAGCTATCTATTTTATATTACTTATTCATTTAATTTCGCTTATCATTCATTCTGTCTTCCTCACTTAGATTTTGTCTTCTTCTTCTTCTTCTTCTTCTTCTTCTCATCATCATCATCATCATCATCATCATCATCATCATCATTTTATCCCCCCTCTCTACTTCCCTTTCTTTATCTTTCACTCTCAATATTTTGTAACTTTTCGCTAATCCCTTTTTCATCTATTCAATTTTTTTAACGCTTTATTTTATATCAACTACTTCCTCCTTATCTTCTTTATCTATCTATCTATCTATCTATCTATCTATCTATCTATCTATCTATCTATCTATCTAGCAAAGATATAGAATGTACAGCTATCTAGCTGTCTATTTTATATTCCTGTTCCGTTTAATTTCGCTCATCTTTCATTCAGGCTTCCTCACTATCAACCATTTACACGGGCTTGTTAGATAGGTTATTCGCTGCATTCTCTCTTCCCTTTAACATGACCTGTGAGTGTTGATATTTCCAAGCCATATTTCCTCATTATGTGCCCTAGAAATTTAGTTGCCCTTTTAAAAAAAAAATATTCATCATTACTCATATGTTCAAGGCATGGTATTCTCAGCGTTCTTCTGCAGAAAAATGTTTCTCAAGTCTATCCTTCATATTCTTCACTGCTATATAGGAAGACTGATATTACAAAATAGTACAGCAGTTCTTTTAGTTTACTTGTTTTCTAATCAAATTTTCCTGATTCTTAATAATTTGCTCAAATTTTGGAAGGTATCATTTACTATTCCAATGTGTCTTCGGATTTCGATATCTCATTTTCCGTGCTACGCTTATTTCCAGTAGATGAGAAGTCCTGAATGTCTCGAAAACGGGCCAGCATAGCCATGCAACAATGATCAATCAATGCTGACCTGGCAATGTTATGGACACATCTGATACATATTCATTATTAGATTGCGATTGTATGTAAAAAAAATTAGCAGAAGGGGTATTGATTCTGAGAAGGTAGCAGAGGTTTTACATGTATTTCGTTGCTTCTTCAGAGAAGGGAAATAGAATTTTATTTTTATCTAAAAGTATGCATTTTCGATTCAAGCTGATTCGCTTTATTAAGTATTTATTTCCATAGTCGTAACTTGGTGAAAATGTAACAATTGTTTTAGATTTTATCACTGTGCATGTAATTCTTTAAATTATTGCAGTCACCAATTCGTCACTGATGGTTGCGAAAACAAAAAGTTTAAAAAAAAAAATGATCCAATTTACACCAGCATTGTTTTCAGTACAACTCACACGGAGGCCACTATGTGAAGGTAAAATCTTGCATTTTACTCTGTTGACAATCATAATTTCGTATTTTCCTCTTTTTTTTTTTAATATCTTCTTATACAAGTTTCCTAGTTCTTTGAGAACCGGGTTTTTTAATAGCACTAACCTTTTCTTAGTTTTCTGATTACCTTTTCTTTTCTGATTAATGATGACGAACATCAAATTAACTTCGCAAATGAAAAGGTATGCTCAATCCGTTATCTTAAAAGCAGTATTTACAGTGATTTAAAGATTGCTCGTTTCTTGAACATTGGATGATTTTTTGTTACCAAATTTCGCAAAATGCTGGAAACCGTTAACCTTGTTTTTGCAAAATGCCACGAAATATATTAATAATCCCCATTTCTTTTTGAGGGTTCGGTTCTTTTTATGTTAATTCCTTCAGACCTGTTTATTCGTCATCTTAACAAGCACTGCTCCGAATAAACATTATTTCCAAAGCTTAGGAATTCAAAAGAAAACTTTTTTTCTTGATTTTAATTGTTTTGACTATTTATTTAATCTTGGTGATTCTATCAACTCCAAATATACAAAAGCATCTGTCCTTTTTTTTTCCTTTTTTTCCAGTAGTTTGTTCTTCAAGCTGTAGACCATTTCGCACTGTTTATAATTTTTAGGTTTGGTAATTTTGTTTGGATGAGGCGTTCACACAGCAGCTTAAAATACCACAGCAAATTACTCAGGCATATTCAATTTCTCCGTACACCTGTTGTAATCGGTAGGTTTCAAGAGAGGATAATTGGCAGCAGTTCTTTAAGTGTAACGGCTTGGTATTCTAGTTGACTTTATCATTGTTCTTATATAGATGCTTTCCATTATCATTGCTATTGTTATTATCATTATAATACATCCCCAAAGTGGAATTACACTCATTCCCTCCGTGTTAATATTCTAAGGAGAAAGATACAATTAAACATTTTTCCCAAGAACCGCTATTTTATAAAACAAACTAACGGATACCTCCCTGGACATTATAATCGTAACCTTTTCAATTCAAGGATCAATCTTTATCCTTCTTATTCCCATAATCATCACTTCCTATTTATTCCTGTCACATTTATATCATACGCCTCATTCAGTAACGCTCTACCTTGAGTGGCACTTGGGCTTTATAAAGGGTGAGCAGAAATATGGTTTTAACAGTTAACGACACAGAGAATCGACGATGTTAGAGATTACGATCAGTTTGTATTCGTTATTTCGGGAAAGCTATGAATCGATCTATCCCAAATCTCTGGGGAAATATAACACCAGTTGGCAAACTTTTCCCGATTTTCTCTGTAGAATTGCCACTTATTGCTTGAATAGAACGAAGGTGTGGGTGAACAAAAGTAATAAGCAAATCTAGTTCGAGCTCAAGCGAGGACAGTTTCTGTTCACTTAACAATAATGCCCTGAGAAATGACATTTCCCCACTAACTATGTGTAAAAGGGTTAGTGGGAACGTTTTATACGCCAATCGCTATTGGGCGGTCAATAACAAGAAAAGTCAAATATTGGTATATTCTTCCGGCACCATGCAATCTAGTCGCATATAACTTCGAGTAGAAAAGAGCAACGACAAGTAACCTCAATTTCCTTAAGACAAGAAGTGGAATTACTCAGCATGACATCTTGACAATATCATGTTTAATAAGAAAGGTTTACTTTGAAGATGCCTATGTCTGTTTATAATTTGAATAAGAATGATAAATGTGTACCATATTTCATCCTATCGCTAACCGGGAACTACTTAATTAAAAGAACAATAGGAGATATGCCTGGACACGGACAAAAGAACGAGAACAATCAACCCCAGCAGAATTAAATATAGGGTGCAGCTGAAAATTCCCCAAAAGTCACAGAAATTGAACATTAGGATTGAATGCATTAGTTAGTAGTAATGGTCAACCTGACTATGGAGCTGATTAGTGCCCCGATGGCGAGTTCATATAAATATTAAGTTTAGTTTGACACAAGGTCACGAGCTCTCTTTCCTTACTTCGAGACCCCTACTTCGGATAGTTTTGAATGGCAGTCAAATAATGAAGTGTGCCATTGATATCTATGAACAAAAAGGTGTGAATGCCCTAATGAAATCACCAAACTGAGTTCACGCTCCAGCTAGGACAGTTATTCGAAAAAAACACTAACCTACTAATCCCTTAGCTATGTATAAATAAAAGGGAACTTTACCGATTTCAAACATATATGTCATTCCTTCTTGAGAATTCTATAAAACATCAAGCCAAGGAAAGTTGAGATGTCATAATGGAACCAAAAACTGTGTTCAAATTCTAGATTCCCTTTCTTGTGAAAGGCATGTACCCACTATTCCCATCCAAATACATAAATACTAGAGCAGTTTGCATCTTTCCACCTTAGAAGACAATCATTCTTGTCCAATCCTTGGCCAGATGTTAAGGATCGTCCCTTGCTAGAAATTCCACGTAGACCAGCACAACCTGTCACATTACACTGAGGAGGACAAGTTAATATCATGTAAACTTTATTTACATTATTCGGACTATTCTCATCATCTTTGTCGACATATTTATCACAACGTTCCGGCCGTTGTACGCTCCGGCCTTCTTCAGGTGGTTGGAATTTCGAATTGAAAACTGGATAGTGGATAGCAAACGAGTTCAATTCAGTCTAATCCATTACATTCACTTACGTGCTAATACCATTTGGAAAGGTATTAATCCTCTTCTCTCTCTCTAGCTATGGGTAAATAGCAGGACAGACTTGGTTCTATAGATTTGGGTGGCAACTGGTCTAGGACAACTCTGAATACATAACCTGCAGAGGTTGTTTGGGGACCTTGTATCCGGGCCTTCAAAAAGCGTGGTTGGCTCTGCACAAAGCCTTCGGCACTATAATTAAATCATATCTTGGTGACTGGGCTGTCGGTGATTATAAACTGAGCTGCTTGGCCCTCATACGTCGAATACGACAGGAGAGTCCACCACATATATATATATATATATATATATATATATATATATATATATATATATATATATAAAGAAAGAACAATGAATATATAATCCGTTGTTCTTATAGATATTTTTATTTTTACAAAATAGTGCTCAATGTAAATTTACAGAGCATTAATATTTTAAACATATTTTAAATCAATAAATTTATAATATTATATATATATATATATATATATATATATATATATATATATATATATATCAGTGTAAACGACAATAGATAAGCCGACGCGTTTCGTCCAATGTGGACAAGGCAAAAACGAAATTAATTTATAAAAGAAAGTAACTAATAATAACAGAACAAAATGTCCTTAGGAACTGGAAGAATTTAGAGAACGATATTTTCATACTGTTCTCTAAATTCTTCCAGCTGCTAAGGACATTTTTTTTGTATTATTTGATTAATAAATTCATTTCGTTTTTGCCTTAAAAAGTTCATATTGGACGAAACGCGTCGGCTACCATTATACTTTTCCTATTGTCTTTTACATTTATAAATATTGTGTTTTTCTACATGGTAACTCTGAAATTTTTTCACACAAAAACACACACACACACACACACACACACACATATATATATATATATATATATATATATATATATATATGAAGTTTATTAGCTATAAATTGCTAGAAAAGAAAATTACAACGATATCTTAAGTCAAAACAATTTTTTAGAAACTTTCTATGAATAACTTTAATAAACAAGATATTTACTTTGGTTCAACAACTCGATGCTCCATCTTTCCCACTTCCCAGAATTCATTTTTTTCTCATCAAACAACTGTTTTACGAAGTCTTATAAGTATTTTCGCGCAACAAAGTCGGTAACAGCCGGAATAAATGTTAAATGGAAGATACAATATCTAGTGAATAAATAGAAATGTCTCACCCAAGCAGTAAAAATTTTGTCTGGCTAGCAAGAGAAATAGGCTGTCTAGCATTAGCCTGATTGAATACTGTGATCTATTTTCAAATTAATTCCGGATGCATTTCGCAGATTATTTTCGTCAATGAGTTTTAATCGAAATCAGTACTTCTGCGAATCAATCGTTTCATTTACCAAAAAGAAATTTACATCCGACAAATCCACTTCTAATTCAACCAAATACGCCGTTTCTCCTTGTTTGCACGAAAGCAGGCTTTTAGTACAATTACTGCACGTCTATTTTTCTTGTGTCGTAAAAGTTTGTTTATGTTACACGTTTTTCGTGCTTAGGGCCATATCACGCTAAAACATTGGTTCCCGTACGATCTCCGAAGTTAAGCGACGTCGATTTTAGTCAGTGTCCTGTATATTAGGGTGGCGTAACGCATAATGGATATTTTCAATCGGAGCGTCGAGTTCCAATTCCAGACAGGTTCTTTATATTCACTTACTAGCAGCATGGCCCGGCGTTGCCCGTGTTTGATTTAAAAATCGCTATCACTTGATTTAAAATATTTTGCCCTTCCTTGCCTTTAAAGGAGTGCCCTTTGCCGCGCTGATGTTTGCTACATGCCTTACTTCTTGCTTATCTAACACTGCGAATTTTTTTCTAAGCTCTATACTAAACATTAAATCTGATACGAAAAAGAACTAAAGAAAATGAACACAAAACGATCAGCTTTAAAAAGGACTCGTAACTGGAAAAATCGAATGAAAAAGAATGTTAACAACAAATACTTTTTCACACCGAACCCAGTTCTGCGGAATCAAAATCAACGTTGAGTTTAAGCAAGCGAATGAGCCAATTGGAGTAAAGTGCCATGCCGATTTCAATTTTTGAATGCAGCTATCGATTTTTTTTTGCATGCTAGCATGCTAGTTAACATTCGTGTCAGTCAGTTGTTGGCTCTCACGCTGGCCAATAGAATCTTCCTGTCTATTCGTGGCAGCCAGCTAATGGCTCTCACTCTGGCCAGTAGAAAATGGCCGCAAACTACATGAAAACTGCCGTAGAAGCATGAAAAAATCGATTATTTCCACTATCAATGGAGTTGGAAAATGCAAAGTCTTGGCCTTTTCTCTAACTTGGAGCATGTGCATGTAAATTTTGGTGCAAATCCGTCGAGAATTGCGGCCGTGTATTCGTTACACACACACACACACACACACACTCGCACATCCTTCCTTTTGTATATAGAGATGAGCAAAAACTCTTGGGGATGGTATGAATTCCCCCCCCCCTTGCAAATATGGGTTATTAAGATTTTTATCACTAAATCGTTATTATCTAAAAAAATCTCACAATCAAAAAAATATTTTCTGGGTTTAAATAACCTGCAAAGGGCTGAAAGGCTTTAGAAAAAAAAAGTATCAACAAACGTTTTTCGAAGGTCGTCAAATTTGGTTTAAAAAAAACGGTATATTCTGTTTAACCCTTTTAGTTAAGTTAAAGATGTCCTAATGGAGTCACCAAACCGAGTTAAAAATCTAACTGACCTCCAGTTTCAATTAATAAACGTGAAAGTCATGAACCTAATATTCCTGTGGATATGCATAAATACCACAACAGTTTGCAACTTTCAGCCTTAGAAGTTCATGCTTCTTGCATCTTTCAGCCTTAGAAGGTAATGCATCTTTCAGCCTTAGAAGGTAATGCTGCTTGCATCTTTCAGCCTTAGAAGGTCATGCATCTTTCAGCCTTAGAAGCTAATGCTTCTTGCATCTTTCAGCCTTAGAAGGTCATGCTTCTTGCATCTTTCAGCTTTAGAAGGTAATGCATCTTTCAGCCTTAGAAGGTAATGCTTTTTGCATCTTTCAGCCTTAGAAGGTCATGCTTCTTGCATCTTTCAGCCTTAGAAGGTAATGCATCTTTCAGACTTAGAAGGTAATGCTTCTTGCATTTTTCAGCCTTAGAAGGTCATGCATTTTTCAGCCTTAGAAGGTAATGCTTCTTGCATCTTTCAGCCTTAGAAGGTCATGCTTCTTGCATCTTTCAGCCTTAGAAGGTAATGCATCTTTCAGCCTTAGAAGGTAATGCTTTTTGCATCTTTCAGCCTTAGAAGGTAATGCATCTTTCAGCCTTAGAAGGTAATGCTTCTTGCATCTTTCAGCCTTAGAAGGTCATGCTTCTTGCATCTTTCAGCCTTAGAAGGTCATGCATCTTTCCGCCTTAGAAAGTAATTCTTCTTGCATCTTTCAGCCTTAGAAGGTAATGCATCTTTCAGCCTTAGAAGGTAATGCTTCTTGCATCTTTCAGCCTTAGAAGGTCATCTTTACTTCTTAGGATTTGCATCTTTCAGCCTTAGAAGGTGCATCTTTCAGCCTTAGAAGGTAATTCATCTTTCAGCCTTAGAAGGTAATGCTTCTTGCATCTTTCAGCCTTAGAAGGTCGTGCTTCTTGCATCTTTCAGCCTTAGAAGGTCATGCGTCTTTCAGCCTTAGAAGGTAATTCTTCTTGCATCTTTCAGCCTTAGAAGGTAATGCATCTTTCAGCCTTAGAAGGTAATGCTTCTTGCATCTTTCAGCCTTAGAAGGTCATGCTTCTTGCATCTTTCAGCCTTAGAAGGTCATGCATCTTTCAGCCTTAGAAGTTAATTCATCTTTCAGCCTTAGAAGGTAATGCTTCTTGCATCTTTCAGCCTTAGAAGGTCGTGCTTCTTGCATCTTTCAGCCTTAGAAGGTCATGCATCTTTCAGCCTTAGAAGGTAATGCTTCTTGCATCTTTCAGCCTTAGAAGGTAATTCATCTTTCAGCCTTAGAATGTAATGCTTCTTGCATCTTTCAGCCTAGGAAGGTCATGCTTCTTGCATCTTTCAGCCTTAGAAGATAATGCTTCTTGTGTGGTCAATAATACACCAATGCAAGGATTGTTCCATGCTGGTAATACAACCTGGCGCATGAAATTAAGGAATACGATGTCGCCAAGTAATCCCAATGAGACTGAGAGAAACGACAGAAACGAATTACCCAGCACGACATCCCGACAATATAATGGATAAAAAATAAAAATAAATATATTGTTTAATAATTAAACAGGGCGTCTACACAAATATGGGTATCCACTAAAATAACGTTTAAGTAATAAAAGAATATCATATAATACTCTTTTTTTCTTCGGATAAACAGTCAATCTCAAGTCATATTCGCAGTAAGATTATATATGGGAGTCAAGACGATCTTTTGTCGTTATTGCATTGTCAATAGTACCTCCGGGAATCAGCTGCGAATGATTATATCAGAACTTATTAGTTTAATCACGTGGGAAAAGAATAGCAAAATTAGATATTATCGATATTATTATCAGCGATAATCCGAAAATGCTACGACGCAAGGCCGTTTGAGGACAGAGGGCAACATTTCCAACTGTCGTATCCAACTCGCACAGGTGATTATTAAATAATTAACATGAAAGATGACAATGCAGGCCTCGAGACTTTGCATGAGAAAAACAGATAAGTCGGTCGAGGTACAGTGACCGGGCTAACTACATCTGTTTTATTATTCGTGATAGAATTTACAATGAATCGTCTTATTAACCATTGGTAGACACCATTGCAATGCTTTCTCACTGCCCAAACAGCTATTTCTTAAATATAAATATTTTACGAAATAATAATAATAATAATAATAATAATAATAATAATTGGGCTATTGTGATCTATACTAGAGAAGTTACCCTTCTACACTGAGGAAATCACAACAAATTCCAGTATACAAAAGTCTGTGTTGCTTGGACTTGCGAATATTTTGCCAAAGGTATTCTCTCTGTGAGGACATACGATTTTATGGACAGAAACAATGGTGCAATACGTCAGGTTAATAATAATAATAATAATAATAATAATAATAATAATAATAGTAATAATAATAATAATAATAATAATAATAACACGTCTTTTAACATCTTGAACTGGACTCTAAATGACATCAGACAAATGGATTCTAAAACAAAGCTTCTTTCTAAGTAAAAAGATGCATCATCATAAAAGGCTGATGTAGACCGTCTATAAATACCCCGTAAACATTTGGAAAAAAGAACATTGGAAGAGGTCTTATTCAGCTGAAATTGTCATACAAGACAACAACTATTGGCTTACTTGCCATCCCAGTAATCTAACAGTTTTCATCTAAAACGAAACAACAAATGACTGGATGATAAAATTGGTGAAACAACATGAAAACAGAAAACAAAAAAAATATTCAATAATAAAAGTAAAGGCGAAGCCAGAAGTAAATACAAACAACATTTACATTTAGTAGATTCTGTAGTAAATCAAAACAGAAGCCAAGAACCAACTATTGCAGCAAAAGATATGAAAAAAAAGAACCAAGGATAAAGCCCTTGAACAGATGAAACAACGCTGGCAAGACAAACCTCTGCATGGCCAATATCCAGAACGTGCAAATAAACCCAATGTTGATAAAGTTAATACTCATCGATGTAAATTTACGAGCATCTGGATTAAAGTCTGAAACTGAAGGCTTTATTCTTGCAGCGCAAGACCAGAGTCTTTTCATGGAACAAAACAATTGAAAGAATTTTCAGGCAAATATCATACATAATAATGTGGATCAAAATGCAGGTTCTGTGACAAATACCAGAAACAATAGACCATCTAATCTCAGGATGTTCTATACTTGCCCCAAATGAATATAAAAATCGTCACGATAATGGTGGGGCAATACTTACACTGGACAATAAACAACAAAAACACTTTGGAAAATGTGAAAAAGCAAACACTGAGCATTTAACAAATATGAACATCGGCCAGCGCCGGTTACAGAAATAGAAGATGTCACCATTCTATGGGATTATACCATCCACACAGACAGAAAAATTGAACAAATAGGCCGGACATTATTGTCAAAAAAACCAGAAAAGAAAAAACTTGCCTACTAATTGATATGGCATCCAGCGGATTGTAACATAGCAACCAAAATGAATTTGAAAAAAAAAACTATCAAAATACAAAGACCTGGAAATTGAAATAGACCAAAAAAAAATGTGGAAATTGAAAACAAGAATAATACCAGTGGTAATAGGTGCACTTGGAATTATAAAAAAAAATGGAACAAAACAACACATTGAAAGAATCCTGGAAACCCCAGCTTAAGAGACATACAGAAAATTGTCTTATTAAGTACAGCACACACACTAAGGAGAACTTTGTCTATGTAACGCTAGCAACTTCATCGGAGATAAAAAAAAAAAAAAAAAAAAAAATTAACATGAAATGTGTGGCCATAACAACACACCACGACCTGCCTTAGGTCTTTCCGCAGACTTGGTAGGTAGTGTGTCCATAGCAGAAATCGAATGATGATGATGATAATAATAATAATAATAATAATAATGAAATTAATAGATAATAATGATAATAATAATAATAATAATGATAATAATCAAATTAATAGATAATAATAATGATAATAATTATAATGATAATAATAATAATAATAATAATAATAATAATAATAATAATAATATGAAAAAAGCCAAGGATAAAGCTCTTGAACAGATGAAACAAAGCCGAGAAAACAAACTTCTGTATGAGCAATATCCAGAACTCATCGATTTTAACGATTAAAAGCTAAAACGGAAGGCTTTATTCTTGCAGCGCAAGACCAGAGTCTTTTCACTGCGAACTCTTAGGTAAATATCCTGCATAATAATATGGATCCAAAATTCTGTGACAAAAATCAAGAAACCATAGACCATCTAATCTCAGGATATTCTTTACTTACGCCAAATGAATATACACATCGTCTTGATAGAGTGGGGCAGTATTTACACTGTGACAATGTGCAAAACCTTTGGAAAAGATGTTAATAAGCACTGGTATGAACATCACCTAGAACCGGTTACAGAAATAGAATACATCACAATTCTATGGGATTACACCATCTTTATAGATAGGAAGTTTGAAGCAAATAGGCCGAACGTAATTGTCAAAAACCGAAAAGAAAAAAATTGCCTACTAATTGATATGGCTTTCCCAGCGGACTGTAACATAGAAACTAAGGAATTTGAAAAACTAGCCAAGTATAAAGACCTGGAAATCGAAATAGAAAAATGTGGAAATTGAAAACAAGAATAGTACTGGTCATAGCAGGTAGGACTGGAATGATAAAAAAGGGAACACGACAAGTTGACAATCTCAACTTAAAAGAAGTACAAAAAATTGTCTTGTTAAAAACGGTCTACACACTAAGAAGAACTTTGTATATGTAACACTTATAATGTTATTGGAGTTAGAAAAACAGTCATGAAATGTAACTATAACAACACACCCCTACCTGGCTTAGGTATTCCCAAAGATTTTAAAAAAATCTTCGGGAAGAAGATTTTGTAAGTAGAGTGACCATGGCAGAAATCGAAATATAATGACGATGATGATGATGTAATTATAATAATAATGACTTACACCTACTGAATATAAAACTCGACATCAAAGATTGGGCCAATATCCACATTTGAAAATCTGCAACTTTTACGTAAAGAAAACAGTATGAACTGGTATGAACACCACCCAGACCCTATTACAGCAATAGGACTTGTAAAACATGGGACTTAAAAATGCACAGACCGAACAATCGAAGCTAATCGCCCACACATCGTGATCAAAGACCACAAAAACTGAATATACTCTCTTATTCACAAGGGCATACCAGTAGACTGTAATGTATCGTAGATGATCTTCAAAATACTATCAAAATACATGGATCTTGAAATGGAAACCTAAAATATGTCACAGAAGAATACCTATAATTCCAATTGTAGTCGGAGCCCTCGTTTTGAATGAAAAATGTTTCAATAGACTCATTGAAGACATCTCTGTTAGATAAAGCCTTAAAAAATACCAATTAATTGTACTCACAAGCGACTTCTAAAGAAAGGCTTTACTGTATAAAACTGAGGTGGTCTTAGGTCGTCATTTTTTAATAAAAATACTCAGTGGTAAATGTTATGTTGCCATTTCTAACCTTTGGTCTCTGGTTGGGATTTGGAAGAATATGAGTATACAACAGAATTCGAAGGGAATAATAATAATAATAATAATAATAATAATAATAATAACAGCATCAGCAACAGGTAGGCGGCGTAGAAATAGCTCTGTTGATGCACACGCCCGCTCCTTGATATTTAAATTCCGGTATAAGATATAATTGAGAAAAGGAAGAGGATATGTCTATTATAATTCTGCTTGCCCACCTTCTTTAGGCAGTTTGTTAGCACGGCCGTTACACCCTGCCAATACATCATAAATAATAGAATATTCTGTTTTGGCAGCGTAAAAAAACGGAATTGGCATATCAGTGGCAGTGTTTAGCTCAGTGAGAAAATTAATGAAAGAAAGAAAGAAGTGTGTAACGTATCCTTCTAATACCTCTTAAATAATGGACTATTCCGTTTTGACACGGAACTGACATATCAGAGACGCACCTAGCTTCCAGAGAAAGAAAGAAAGAAAGAAAGAAAGAAAGAAAGAAAGAAAGAAAGAAAGAAAGATAAAAGTGTTTAACGTCTGTTTCAATGAAATGGAAACATTTGTCAATGTCAAAAATGTTCATGTATATACCCTTATTTATAAATAAATTTCTTAATAAAAATGTCTGCATTAATAAAAAAAAAATAGCTTCTAATTTGAATTGATTGAAGCTGTTACCAGAGACATACACTATATTTGCAATTTAAAATGGAATCCAGTAAATTACATGTGCAGTACCATAGATATCCTTGCCAGTAGCCTGACCTAAAACGATCGGGTACGTTCTCTAGAGGCTTAGGCAATGTGCATTCCTGTTCATGAGTGGGCGTAGTTTTAAAGCTAGAGGCAAGGAAGGGGGTTTCTTTTTTTCAGTTTGAAGGATGAGGGAACTAAGACTACCATACTCAGAGACTGAATTTACAACTGACAGCGAATTACATATGTACCTTTAACCAATGCTTTAAGCATTAAATAACGTCGCTTGTGTTGCGCGTAAAACGGACAAAAGGAACAGACAAAATATAAAAATATAACAATGAAAACTTCTCAAATATCAAGTCAAAGGAAATCCTTAGTGATAAAGTATGTCTATAAGAAGCGCCATGCAAATGACTTTATTATAGTTTTTTTTTTTTTCATCGGAGATATATGTTTTTTTTTTAACGTATCGTTGGTGTGTGCGTGTTCACATAAAACCAATTAACTAAGAAGCAAAAAAAATAATCGGGTTTCTTTCACAGACAGGTTCATTTTTTTTTATTGTGGAAACTGCAGGGGAAAAGTCTCTTGGCTATGTCCGTTTTCTTTTTCTGGTAGAGATGTAAGTTCAGAAGTAAGTTCAGGTTGGTTGATTTTGTTTAGCGGCATATCAACCTCTATGGGTTATTTAATGCCGTAGCCTAAATAAATTTTAAGCAATTTTATAACTTTAACTACAGATATTCTGTACACAATTTTATAAATCGGAGCAAACGTGTTTTTTAGATATATAGTTTGTAGATGGTAAAATGTATTGTTGATTAGTTTGCTATGAAAATGTATTTTTGTACTATTTAGTGTTGTATTGGTTGCCATTTTGCTTTAAAAATATATTACGGTAATTCTCTTACAAAATTGTTGATCATATTTCTATAAAACTGTATTATTGATACGTTTCCTTTAAAAATATATGGCTAGTATTTAACTACAAATTGTGTTGTTGGTAATTTTATAATAAAAATCTATTGAAGTAATTTTTTTAAAAAATATGTATTGCTTGTATTTTTACAATAAAAAAAAACATTTTAAGTTTTGTTTACATGTTCAGTACATACTGAAACTTTTACTGTAATAGGTGCTATCAACTGGTTTATGGTGGACCTGGAAAAAAACAGCATCTAAAAAGTGGCCCTACGAGCCTCAAAATCTCCAATCCCACGATTAGATGCCTTGCTGCCAGATGTAGTTTATGGTCATACCCAAGACTTGGACAGACAGAGTAAGAATAATTATAATGTTCGAGTTCAAGTTAGCCTTGCGCTGAGTTGGAACGTCCAAAGTAAAACTTGTCTTACTTCATCGGTGACGGTTTGACAAAAAACTATGCGTTGCAAAGTGGAAAGACAGTAGAGTCGACCGGAGAAAAGAGATGTTACACAGCAGCGACGTCAACAGCCATGACCTACTACATCTTGGAGCAAGAGGGAGGAAGATAGCAAGAGGAAGGAAATGTTTATATTTTTAAAAACCTTAAACAAGGCCACCTAACAGGCGTTTGGCGTAGCCAAATGGGTTAAAAAAAATGTCCGGTTCCTGTTTTTTAATAACATCATTGGATTGTCTCGCTGGATCAATTACTACTAAATAGTGAATTTGATCCTCACTGTGTGCCCATACTTTTAACCTTGTGTCACATCTAATCAAGAAGGAAAGCGTATAAGAAGTCAAGATTAATATAAACGCCATTGCAAGAATTAATATAAACGCCATTGCAAGAATTAATATAAACACCATTGCAAGAATTAATATAAACGCCATTGCAAGAATATGGCAAATGAACTACTGATGAGGTTATTCTTGAAATGCGTTAAAAGCTAAGAAGTTGATGATCAGTAGTTAGGTTTTAAGGATAGTTGTCCTCACAAAATTGTGTTTTTCATATATTATGAATACGTTGATGATACACTTACGACAGAATTACACTGTATATTTTACTATGGGAAAACGATATATAATCATTTTTTATATATCAGTACAATTTTAGGAAAAGCTCTGACAAATTGTAAAATATATAAAAACTTATATGAACACAAAAGAGATCTTTTACAAAAAGAAAGAAAAACATTCAGTGCATCAGTTGCTCACTGTAATGAGTCTAACAATAACTTTCATTTAAACATTGCTATTTTAATTAAACGAGAAGGCAATTTACTATGACGACCATTCATAGAAGTATTTTAATTGCTAAATCCCTCACTGTAATTTTACGTCCAGGTTCTTAGAGCTTTTCGCCTTTCTTGACAGATCTTCTATTATCACAATGTGGGAAAAAACATGAAGGAAAAAGAATAAGAAACTAAATGACACCGTCTAGACTATATATCCAATAACACAGATAAAAAAAAAAATATATATATATATATTTAGAATTGAGCACCCATTCACCTGCCTGTACATCAACATAAACAACCTCTTTAGTCCTAAAGAGCCAAACGCGTC